>PVJL010001862.1:0-230094 GCA_004026885.1 Lyroderma lyra
GCTATTTTCGTTCCAGGAAAATTATACTTTTAAATAGGTCACCATGGCTACACACGGGTCTGTATTCAGTTTTTTAACTTACTATAAGCCAATTAACAATAGGACTAAATTTACAAAGTGGATATATCCTTACCTCTTAGAATTTTAAGACAATACTGTTTCTCTATAAAATGTAATTGCTTGCTGCTCATTTAACTATTCCTTTTTACCAATGCCTATCCTAGGTCCTATTTTCAGACAGTTCTTCCCAACTAGAGATGTAACATATCTCTCCCTGAACCCTCCTTTGGAATTTTTTCAGTCCATTATTCCTTAAAGTGTGGGCCACTGAATTATCTTCATAAAAATCACCTGGAATGGTTGCTAAGCATGCTGGTACCTAGGTTTCATCCTAGGCCTACAAAACAGAATTTCTGCAGTGGCATATAATAATCTAAATAGTTAACATGTGTCCAGAAAATTAATGTGCACAGCAAGGTTTTAAAACACATGTTAAACCATTTTCATAGTTATGTTCTGAAGTGAAGTTCTACATACATAATAAGTCTCACAATGCATTATAATATTTTGCTTTAAACATCAAATATGTTATAAAGAAATCTTACATGTACAATTTCTTATTCATAAATATATAAGGTGTGTAACCTATACCTTTACCATAAAATGAAACATTTCCATGTCCCCCCACAATTTCCTCATGGCTATTTTCTGTCAATCTCTCTGCCCCCAGAGCACAGCTCTGGTTCTGGGTTTCTTAAAAAATATTTTATGTGGCTTATATTAGTATATATCACTTGAGATTGTTTCTCCTATTGATAACTAAAATAAAGGACACTCTCATAATTTTGAAGCATGTGGCCCTAGCTTTCCTTGGCTGGTAGAAGAAAACTGTTTCCATTCAAAATAAAATTTAACTAAAACTAAACTATTTTTAGCAGCTGTGGTGGATTTGGGTGCAAACTGGGTGTGACTATACTGTTCTTCACAAACTCTACCACACCTGCTTCCTTACCCATTTCCACATGAAAAAAATCACTTGAATTATTAATTAAGGGATGGGTGTATCATGAGGTTAGAAAGCATTTCATGTTAAGATCCTCAAAACTCCTATCAACAGTGTTAATAATGTGTACCTCAGCAACTCACATTGTAATATACTATAAAAATGTTGAGAAAACTCTATATTAACTATAATTAACTTTTTAACAACAGCAGAATATACATTTTTTTAGAGATGTGGAACATTGGCAAAGATACACCATAATGTTCCATGAAATAAGTCTCAATAAATTTAAAACAGTGAAAATAGTTTGGAATATTCTCACTGATCACACTGGAATTAAATTAGAAATGCATCACAGAAATATATCTGAAAAGTCCCCCAAATATTTGAAAATTAAAAGTACACTTTTAAGCAATCCATTGGTCCAAGAAGGAATCACAAGAGAAATTAGAAAATATTTTGAAAAGAATAAATTAATTCTGTAAGACCAGCAACACGCTAATAACAAAACCAAAGAAAGGTATTATAAGAAAACCACAGACCAATATCTCCCATGAATGTAGATGTAAAAATCTGCCACAGATATTAGGAAATAGAATCCAACCATGTATAAAAGTAACTATACACCACAACCAAGTGGGGTTTATCTTAGGCATTCAAACATAGC
The DNA here is from genome assembly GCA_004026885.1 of Lyroderma lyra. Taxonomy (NCBI): domain Eukaryota; kingdom Metazoa; phylum Chordata; class Mammalia; order Chiroptera; family Megadermatidae; genus Lyroderma; species Lyroderma lyra. The sequence continues at coordinate 1,671 of PVJL010001862.1, forward strand.
TAGTTCAACATACAAAAATTGGTAATCTATCACATCAACAGGTTAAAAAAGAAAAATCACAGGATCATATCAATAGAAACAGAAAAATTATTTGACTAAAATCCAACACTCATTCATGAGAAAAACTCCAGCAAACTATGAATAGAGGGAAACTTCTTCAACTTGATAAACAATATCTATAAACAAATCCACAACTAATAGCACATCCAATGGTGAGAAACTAGAAGCTTTCCCACTAAGATAAAGAATGAGGCAAGGGGGTCCCCTCTCATCATTACTTTTCAACATTATACTGGAAATGTTAGCTAAGTCCATAAGACAAGGAAATCCATTTGGGTTAAAATAAGGGATAGGGTTTGTTCATTGGAGAGGTACACCAAGCTCACCCTTCCAACCATGCTGCTTTTTCTTGCTTATTATTTTTAAATAATACTGATTTTCATTACATTTTCAGAATACTCAACGATCTTCCTAGCTAAAGAATTTTGCCTTTGCTGTGCCTGCCATCTGCCTCAAACATATGTCCATGGCCTTTTTGTCTCAACTAAGAAGCCACATCTTCAGAAAAAGGCTCTTCCTGACCTACTGTTTCTTAAGCATCTGCCCCAACATTATTCTGTTATAGCATTCTATTAATTTTCTTCATAGCAGCTAACTCAATCTCAGCTGTACCAGACTTCATTTGTATACACTCTGTGCTATCTTTTCCTAAAGAATGCAATCATCTGAGAATAAAAAGCCTATCCTCTTCACTGCTTTAATCCCAGCTCCTGAACACAGCCTGCCACGTGTTAAATGTTTGTTGAATGAATAAAATTCTAAATAAAATGTTACTTTTCTATATCAATAACCTTTGTGTTGAAAATGTCAGAAAAACCTCAACTGTTCTCATCATTATTGGTCAAGAGATTCCTACCTTAATGTTATCAGGATGTAGCATCAGCTTTGCCTCTTCCGGGCTATCTCCACTGTCAAGATCACTGTGATTGTGATGGCAGCTTAGGCACACATCGTAACTATCAGTCCAGTAAGGGAGAGAACTTCTTTTCCCCAGGAATCCAAACTATTTCTTCTTGGTTACACCCTCATCACCAACCTGGTAATTAGTCAGAGGGAATAAATGAGTTGCTTGATTGAAGCCTAAGAAGTCCCACCTGGGAGTTGCAAGTGGCGTCAATCCCACCCAAATCACATGCCTGAGAATGGGGGATGGGTGGTTTCCCCAAAGGAAATTTGTAATAATACTACCAGAAGGAAAAAGAACAGGTACTGCACAGCAAAAATAAAATGTCCTCTCTTGTTTCCTTCCTCGGATCCCTGAATTTCCCCCAATCATAGCTCGATTCAAATCTGTCCTTGTATTTGAATGTTATTTAGCTTTACACAGTTCTGCTACTTCTGATCAGAATAAGGAAAACAGAAAGGAGTGCAGAGGTTACGTTACTTAATATTCCTTTAATGGCTCGTGAATATTTCTTTGCTCCTACTTAACCTTTTCTAGCTCATTCTCATACAGCCTGAGAGTTAATTCAAAAATATGCACCTGCCCCCTTCCACTTGCAGCTGATACGGGTTTCTTCCTCCATTTAGATTACAAAAGGGATACAAGCCCTTCCCAGTGTGTCCCTGCCTCCCTCTCCAGCCTGGGCTCTTCCTTCACAGCTCACACTTCATCATGAAACCCTGGCCATCCCCTGCATACACCACATTTTCCGATACTTTCACCACTTTCCACCTGCAGTTTTGACTGCCTGCAACACCTCCCTCCCTTCTCTGCCTGCTCATTTCTACTTCTTTAGAAATTCTGCTTTACCTCCCTCAGGAAGCCTTCTTTTTACTTCATGTCTGAATCAAGCACCTCCCTTTGTGCCTCCATAATGAGCTGTTCTCCTGATAATCTTTAATTTCGACTGTGAGATTCTTGACAGTAGGGATAGAGTCTGTTATTTCTGTATCTCAAACTTAAAATTTTTACTCAGAGTTCAATAGGTATTGGTTAAACAAAAGAATGAGTCAACATATCACTCCTGCTTAATTGGAAGTTTCCAAGATTTTAAGGAAATACCCTAAAACTCAAACTCAACAAAGAAGAAATTCTACACATTCCTTAACTCTAATTATAATCAATAAATGTATATATGTATAAAAATTAAGATAAACAATGGAATTATTGTGATTATTTCATTTACAAAGGGCAATATGCATAATATAGATTATATTGTAGGAACTGAGATCTTCACAAAAGGGAAATTATCAAATAGAAAATATGCATAAGAGTTTGGGTTAATGCCTGATGATGCTATAGCTAATATACCTATAGGAGTTCAGCTCCAGGTCTTACCTTTTACCAACTCTCTTCAGTGCAACAAAAATTCAAATATAATAAAAATAACATTCAAACGATGTGGGGTGGGGTCAGGGTGGGCGGTGCTTTACTAGAGAAGGAATAGTGGGAAAACAACAACTCCAACAGCCTCCAGACCACACTTTCAGAATTTACTATTTTTTTCCAAGGGTTTCAAAAACTTTAAGGTTAAATTACAACTAGAAAATTTGCATTGTAATTAGTGAATGTGAAAGAGGTAGGAGGTTTGCCATAGGAACGACTAAAAACACATATTTAACATTTTTCAGATAAAGGCATTCAGTAATTATTATCTCTTCTCAAAAGTGGGATTATTAGATATATTTATATGCCAAAGTATCCTGGTATGTGTTTTTGCTAATATAGCAATTCAATAATATCAAATATTTGACATGGAAAAATCCAAGTGGAATTAGACCCTAATCGCCATACTGATTTCCTAAATTTATTCCCAATTTTCTAAATGAGATTTTTTGAGACTTTTTACTTCAGAATAGTGTTATATTAACAGAAAATTGGCAAAGATAGTACAGAGTTCCTGTATACCCTTCACTAGCAGTGGGTTTCCCCCTTTAACATCTCATTATATGTTACCATTGTCCAGTTGTCAAAACACATACTCTGGACTTCATTTGGATTTTAGCAGATTTTACATTCATCTCCTCTATTTCATGGCCCCATGCAAGGTGACACGATATATTTAGTTGTCATCCTCTGGCTATTACCAGAAAGTGGGGTGCCCTCATCGATGTGGTGTCCAGGTTCTTGGTATCTCGAGCAAAGAATTGAACAAGACACACACCAGAGTGTAGAGGTGAAACAAAGGGATAGTTTATTGAGAGAAAGTACACTCCAAGGAGGTAGGAGCAGGCTCGAGCAGGGAAATGGCTCAAGAGCCCCGATTAATGTGGTTTTGGTACTTTTATTTTCTTTGAGTGTAAGGGGTTACGCCCATCTGGGTATGGGGCCTCTTGATTGACATCTTTGATTAATGGGTCCTGGGGCATCACCTTTTAATGGCCCATGTTTCCTTGCCAAACTCATTACCTCCTGTGATTGTCTGATCTTGGGGCAGGGATTACTAGTGAAAGGGTGGCATCAAGGTGGTGGTGATTATTCCAGCAGGGCGAGTCTCATGGGAGGGGTCCCGAGATCCCCCCATTCCATCGGTCTTCCTCACATTCTCTTGAGACGTGGTCCCCACAAATCTCTATGGGAAGCTGAGTGGTGGAAGGTCTCATCTTCTGTATCTGTTTCCTGCTGAGGATGGTCATTGTCCCTACCTATCAGGGATTCATGGAGCTCCCACTCTATCTGTTCTAAATTGGGGAAGGGATCTTCAGGTCCAGGAGACCATGTTGATTTCTTCAGTCAGGAAGGGCTCGAAGCCTTGCCAGGTGACATTTGCAGCCCAATGTCCCCTAGATAAGGAGAACTGACAGAAGATTTGTTTAGCCCTTTGGAGCCTGCAACCTGCTGATTTTGGGCTCGACCGGTCACCCAGGTGTCACCGCCTATCCAGGAATGGCCTGGAGATGATACAGTTAACACAGATTTACAGTCACCAGGATGACTAGCTAAAGTCTAGAACACCCAGTAAAGTTTTATCATTACATACCACAAATTTTAGGATGCCTAACCTTAGGAGGCAGGACATTTTGGGAACATAAGTCACAAATTTTTCTCTGAGTCATTAACTCAAGCCTGGGCAAAGGATATCTGGAAGATGCAGGCTAAAAGCTTATTGTTTAAGTTTTGGGGTAATTGTCTAAAGCAGGAGGCAAGATGAAGACATTCCATGATTCAAGCTAGGAGCAAACTATTGTTTGAGCTATAGTTAAAGAAAAACCGATTGAGAAGGTGATTTAAACTTTGGACTAGGAAAAAGGTGAAACTGAGAGCTAAAGAGGTAAAGAGCTAAAGAGCTAGGGAAGAGGAGTCTACAGTGAGGTGGGGGAGGGCTCCTTTGTTTGGCCCATATCACGACCATGGCAGTTTCTCAGTCTAACCTCTCTTTTCATGACCATGGCAGTCTTGAGGAGTACTGGCCTAGTCAATGTCCCCAATCTAGGTTTGCCTGTTGTTTTTCTCGTGTTTAAACTGATAAGTGAGATTTGTCAGGGAAATAGCACTTACATAAGTAGTCCTGGTTTAAGGAGTCACTTCCTTTGTGTGCAAGAAAAGCTTATGAAAACCTTCTTAATTTATTCTGCCCATAATCAGATCCCAAAACAAGATCCAGCAAGATTAAAGCACAGATAGCCATTTTTGATGCATGTGTACACTTTAAAGAGTCCCTATGATTTCATGATGCATTCTTTTCAAGTTACAGTGGCTTTGAAAATGTTAGATGCTCTGGTTGCCAAATGGAATGAAATTGGGAGTGCCTCCAGTGCCCCTCGACTAAGGTGAATTAGGATGCCTGCATCTGCCTACATGTTGGCATTCCAAAGCCTTCTGTTGCCACTGTCTGGGGAGGTCAAAGTGGGTGGATTTTGGAAATGTCTTTAGTCAGCAAGAATCTGCTATTACGTCCTAGAGATGTGGGGGTAAATAATGTTACACAAATGCACAGCTTCATGTACTAAATTTGTTTTCCTATTTAGCCATTTCATTAAGCAAATAAGCCACACAAGCTCCCAGAATGAAATGTGGTTTTGCAAGAAATTAGAGGCCTAACAGCATTAAATTGAGTCAGTGAGAGAGAAGTTTGTTTACCGTATCCCCTGGTTCTGCACCATTTACAGATACTTCTGTTACTCCCAGTGGTTTTTATAATAATGAATAAATGGAAACCTACATAAAAGTTATCTTTAAATGCCATAGAGATGAGTAATCTAAAGATAAAGTTGTTCAAAGTCATTTTTGCAAAAATATGTGGGCAAACCGTCCATGATCTCATGAGGCAGCTTAAGAACAGGATTAAGAGATCGTTACATCTCTAGTTAGATATTTGGGGTGGAATTAAAAAAGAGTTTAGATTCAAAAGTTATTTTTTTATTCTGATAGTCATGAAATACTGGGAAATAAAAATGCTTTCATCCAAAACTATAATCATGTTATTATTGATTTTTACATTCCCATAACTATTAGTAATTCTATTATCAAAATAGCTGAAACTAATTTTATTTTTTGTTTCCTCATTAACTTAACATACTATTAGGCTCTTGATAAAGAAAGTAAAAAGGGCCATATAAGTGAAAGAATAATCAGGGGCTTTGGAGTGAAATTAAACTGTGTTCAAATCCTGGCTCATCCACTTTCTTTTGGGGCAAATCATCTAACTTCTGATAATCTCAAATTTCTTGAAATGGCTACATTATAGTGTGTTATGAAGGTTATATGATAAACTATGATGAAAATACTGAGCCCACTTTCTACAACAAAGTGGGTATACATTAATTATTTATCCATATTATTCCTAAACAACCCACAGGAGGCCATCTTTTCAGCCTAAAACATTCCAGGATGAGCAGGCAAGAGCTTTCCTGAGCAATTGATTACCTGTGTGTCTTAGGTAGAGGCTTCAAGAGTGGAGGATAGGCAGAGTAGACCTAATGAGAGAAAAAGATTGAAATTCAATTCATAAGACAAGATATGTAATAACTCTTTAGAGATGATGAGAATGTCTTTCACAGATTTTGAATAAATTCAACCATATAAATATTTACATTTCTAAAATGAAGAAACTGCTGGTCGGAGGGTGAATTATAATTAAGTGGCAAATTAGATAATACTTCCTCCTGTAAATGCAGCACATAACAGACCATAAACACTGGCAAAATAAATCTCCAGGAAGCAACTAAATAGCAATTACATAGCCTAACTAATCAATCTCTTTCCATATAGGCATTAATATAAATCTCTGTAATCGTTTTCTATGGATATTATAACAAATTACCATAAATTTAGTAGCTAAATACAACACAAACTTTTTATTTTAGAGTTCTGTAAGTTAAAAGTCCAACAAGGATCTCCCCTGGGCTAAAATCAAGGTGTCGACAGGGCTGTATTCCTTTCTAGAGGCTCTAAAGAAGAATTCATTTCTTAGCCTTCTCCAGCTTTTAGAAGTACCAGCCCACATTCCCAAACTTACGGCCCCGCCTCATCTTCAAAGCCAGAAACAAATGGCAGGCCTTACACACATCACTCTGATTTCCTTTTCCGCCTCTCTCTTTTACTTTTAAGGACCTTTGTTACTACACTGTGCCCACACAGATAATCCAGGATAATCTCCCTGATGAGCAATCCTTAATTCCATTTGCAACCTTCCTCTTTGCCAAGTAATCTAACAGAGGCATAGGTTCTGGAGGCAGGGAGTTGGGGGTGTTGTGGGGGAGGGAGGTGCATAATTCTTCCTAACATAATCTCTAAGGGAGGTCACCTCTGAATTATATAACATTAATCTCTGGGTGTAAATAATATATGGCAACACACATATACCTCATTCATTTTTTTCCCAACAATTCAAGAACAGAGGAGTTTTTTTTACAACTTTAGAACCTGCAAAACAAAGGTCTACCATGTTATTTAACAAGAGCAGAAAGATATACTGCTATGATAGCAAGAGTTATGTCACCAAAATCATTCCTATTACACTAAGCAGTGAAAATTGATTATCTCTGATGTTGGGCTTTACTTTGGCTCTAGGAAAAATAAGATATCAAAATGTAATATCCACATCAATAAGCCACATAAGGCTGTATAAAAATGTTTTTTATTCTTTCATTTGTGCTTATGAGTTAAAAGTATAAATCTAGAAATCAATAATGATATCCGTATGCAAAATAATACCCTGGAATATGATTATTGGTTTTCTATGTTTTTGTATAAAAAAATTTATACATAACATTTCTTGTACGTTGTATCTGTTCTTGTGTTTTATAATTATTTGTTACATAACATTTCTTGTACCATTGTACCATAATATGTTAAAAATAAATGCTAAAATTTCTTTATAATACAAAAACAAGTACCTAAACATAAACAAATAAAAATTTGGATTAAAAATTAAAATGAAAGATTTTTTTCCCTGAAAGTTTGGGCGAAAAACGTGGGTGCACATTATACACAGGACTGCATTATCCATGGCAAAATATAGTAAATATTTGTTGAATTAATGATTGCTTAAACTTTAAGGAAAATCTTGGTAACTCTGAGGGCTTTGTTCCTGCTTATAAATGTAAAGAAGTAGTGGTCTAGCCTTAGATTTTGGGGTCAAGTTAGAAAGCAAAAAACCCTTAATCTTTTCCATCTCTATGCACAGAGACATATATATATACATTGTACAATTATTATGTTGCAATGACCAATGAGACCTTTTATAATATAATGGGGACAAAATGGGATTTAACCAAAAACAATAATATAACAACTACCAAAATCAAGTACTGTGTGGAATTTTTATGTTACAAAGTCTTTTCAATATGTGATTTATCATCAGATCATCTCTCAAAGATAGACAGATATTATTTCATTTTAAAGAACTTGAACTACAAAAGAAGTCAATGACTTTACAAAGCCTTGCACAAAATTACAACGGGACTGCACCTAATCTCTGGCTCAGCCCATGATTGTTCTCTCCTAATACAGGGATGACAATATAGAATTGAAGCAGATGAATTAAATATGCATAATGGCACCTTCATAAAGAGAAAGGGAAGGAAAAATCTTACACTGCAGCACAGAGGAGGAAGGAAAGAAAGAGCATGGAAGGAGAGTGTAAAGATTTGTCAAGAGGGTATGTAGATATCAGAATACCGTACTCATCGTGACACTATTTGCATGTTGGTTAAATCACTCAGCAGAATGAGACAGATCCCCTGGACCTGTGTTGTTTCATCTAGAAACACATTGCTCTGTGATGTTTTCATTTCCTACGTATAACTGTCTCCCCCACTAGAATGGAAACCTCATGAGAGTCAGAGGCTAAAACACATTGCAAGTTCCTAAAGCACTCTGTACCTAGAAAAAGTTTTTCGAATTTTCTGATTGGCTAACGGGTAATATACAATGGTGACAGTATAGCATAAAGGAGAGGAACATGGGACATGAAGTCATATATCTGTGTCTGAAACTATGCTCTGTTGATGACTGCAACTTTGGGCAAGTTACTCTATCTCCTTGAGTCACATTATCATTTGTAAAAAGGGTGACAGTGGTTAAGACTTACTCCATAAAGTTGTAGTGAAGATTAAATAAGTTAGTGCTTGTAAAAAAAAAAAAAACTAGCAGAATGCTGGGTAGCTGACATGCACTCATAAACGTTTTACTACTGCAACATCCTGAAAGTTCAAGCTCAGAAAGGTACTGGAGCCATGTGCTGATCTCCATAGACGTGGAGAAGGGCCATTGGTGGGTTCCCCAAAACAAAGCAGATGCTGAGAGAAAATTTTATAATGTGACCCAAAATTTATTTTTAAAACAAACTTTTAATTTATCCCTCACACCATGTGGAATATAGTAATAGAACAAAGAAGAAAAAAGCATAGGTGCAGGGTGATGTACTATCGATACAAATCATTACTAAGTCAGTTCACAGACACAAGCTCACTGACAGGAAATGACAGATCAATGTTAACAAGGGAGTAATGACCTTCGGCTGGCTGGTCACAGACGAGACATTCAAAAGAAGGGATATGTGCAATGTTCTTTTTAAAGTAATTTTCCTTGTTCCTAGAAAGAAACAAATTGGTCATAAATATATTATCCAAGTCCAGCTAACTTACTTCCCAGGGTGTACTTGTTCTTAGATCTTTAATCTTTCAACATACATTTCCCAACCCTAATTGTTCCTACACACAGACAAAATGAATACAATGATAAAAGTACATTAAAGTGAGAAAGAGAAAAAGAGAATACTAGTTTCTTAAAATGAAAATGGCATATACAAAATTACCTCTATCATACTCACAGGGTGTTTACAAGAAAAAATCTAAAGCCAAGCCATTGAAACGGTTTTTTCCCCACCCAAAAGTAGCAGAAAAATGAACAATCACAGAGCAAGTACCACACATCACTTTAGAAGAGAATTTGATGCCAAAATGAGGTAATAAATAATACCGCTGACACTTCTCCTTGTGTGTCCTTAGTACTTATAGGAGCCAGTTCATGGAGCCTGAAAACTGCTGCCAAGTCACACTTTAATCCTGAATTTTCAGCTCTGGGGATCAAGCAGAGGAATGATGGCCACGTTCTTGAACCATCAGCTCTTAGACAACCGAACAGATCAGCGCCATAAAACCACAGATGTGGATTTAAAGAACATCCTCCATTTCTCCTTTGTTTCCTTCCGGGTCTCGGCTACATTCCAGTGGCCTGGAAGGCTCCTCTACTGGAATCTCATCTCCCTGCCTCCCATTACCATCCTTGGTCTCCTCGTGGATCAAGTGTGGCAGGCAGTCCTGTTCTGAGTTACTCCAGACGTAGCCGGGTAAAGTCACGTGGTTGTCAGGCTGTCGGCTGGCCATCCTAGTGGCCGTGCCAGAGATGAGGACCATGCGAGTGCCAGCCGCCGTCTGAGTGTGGCTGCTGGTGCTGTGAGTGACGGTGGTGAGCACGGAACCGTACCTGTTGCCGCCGCATGGGGGCGCCCTTTTCCAGTCGACAGAGAGGTTCCACCGACTCCACACCTTCTTCACCTCAGACTGAACCTAACCCGCAAGAACCACATGGCGCATCAGAGACCCCGAAGCTTTGTTAGACTGGTATCTGCCCTGATTTCAGTGACAGTAATAATCACGAATTAAGAGTCCACTGTGTGCCAGGACTTTACCAATATATTCTCTCTCAATCTCAAAACTGACACTTAGCGAGAAAGAGGTAAACGGGCTTTGTCCAAAGTTAGTGTTTTAATAGAGGCTGAAATGCAGCCAGTAGGAAAATCCGACTTATGGGAGAGGAAAAAGAGGACTCGGGCTGGAGGAGAAAGGAGAGAAATAGTGCCAGTGGGGCTAAGGAATGGCGCGGAGTCCCCAACCTGAAATGTAACAATGTACTGCTTTGCATAAGCACACTGACGGAGGAGAAACGGGAAAGAGGATTATACAGCAAAAAGCAGGCTCTGCAAATGCATTCTTAGTGGAATGGGGCTCTTATTTCCATTCTTTCGAGTGAAGATTCAATTCTACTGCTAGTGCCACTTTGCAGAAGAAAGTTCCACGGGAAGCAGTGGAAACCTGGCAAGCTGACATCACCTAAAAGAACAGCACACCTACTTCTCTCCAGCCAAGTCCTCTATGAACTGAAATTGTCCTGTCACCATGCTATCATTTTAAAAGATGTCAAAATGTTCAAAGGGATTTGCCCCAGGAAAACATATTTGAGTTTCTTATAGAATTTGAAATTGAATAAGTTTAAGCATCAACTTGGAAGTTCACTAAACTTCCAAGTCTCAATTTGCATTCTAACAAGTTGCTTTTGATATCAGAGTTTGCAACTGAATTGACCTTAGCTTATTGAATTTAATTCTTGCTTTCTCAAAATAATTTATGATTAAAATATCTCTCTCCTCCCTGCTTATTCTGTCCTGTAACTCCTGGGAATTCAGGTCACATTCAGGCCATTTATGAGCTTACTCAGAGCTACATCTGCTGGCTGTGTGGGGTTCCTTCAAACCTACCTCTCCATTGCAATAGCAGTAGATGATAGACACAAAGAAACCCTGGAGACAAAAAAACATGTTAGCATGCTGACAATTCACGAAAATCACAGCACTAATGTCTTGTGTCAAAATGTATATGTTGAAAAACTTTTGATTCCTTCAGAAAATTATATACATCTCCTAATGTTTACAAATCCTTAAGTTGACATAAATTTGTCTGAGATCTTTCCTTGGTGTCAGCTGAACAAAACAAGTAACTGAATAAAACACTCCATGATACATAAGAACTGGTGTCTACGATGTTAGTTTCATTTATGTTGCCCCTGAAGGATCCCCGAATAACCCCTGGTTGGTAAAAGACATTTATACCTTGTGGATTCTGGAACCATAGACATGGAGTACTATATGGTAAAAAAACAAACTTTTTTTTCATTAAAAATATTTATGGACTTTATACAATGTGAAGTGCTCAGCATCCCAGGGATAAACAGATTAAATAAGACAGACAAGGTTCCTGTTGTATTAGAGCTTATATTCTAGAAGGAAAGAAAGATGGATAAAATAGCCACATGAGAAAAATGTAAGATGGTAAAGGCTCTAGGGGCAAAACAGGTGGTGCTGACAGAGAAGAATGGAGATGATGTATCAGATAGGGAACTCAACGAAGACCTCTCTGAGGAGGTGACATTTAAGCTGGTTTGAGTGTCAAGAAGTCAGGGCCTTAGTAATATCGGGGGAAAGAACATTTCAGGCTAAGGGAAAAGCAAGTACAAATCCCTGAGGAAGGAAGGAGCTGTGGAAGCTCCAGTGTAGCTCAAACTTAGTGGGCAGCAGGGAGTGTGGTGTGGCATGGGGGCACAGTCAGAGCCCCGCCACGCAGGGCTGCGCACACCAGAAAACGGGGTCGGGATTTTATTCTGAGTGCAGTGGGAAGCCTCTGGATACTTTTGGCAGATGAGTGACATGATCAAATTTATTTTTAAGTGTCTTCAAACGATCTCATGAAGACAAGATTGAAGGCAGCAGGAGGTGTCAGCAAATGAGTTTGCAGGAAGAAGGGTTAGGAGACATCGGCAGCAATCCATGTCAGAAGGGATGGTAATCATATTTTCAAACAAGATAAAATGTGTAGAAGCCACCTCTTTCTCTTTTTTGTCTCCCCTTTCCCCCCTGCCCCTGCCTTCCCTTTCTCTTGCTTTCATTTATTTTCCATGCACACGCAGAGGTCCCTACTCGATGGTGTCACATACCCTACGATACGCTTTCTTGTCTCCCCATCCCACCTTGACTGTGAGAAGCAGCTCCTGCAGTAGTCAGAGGGCAACCTGACCTAAGCAGGACAGAAAAGCACAGGAGGCAGAGAATAGGGCCTCTTGTGGCCCTTGGGAGACAGGTGGCGTGAAGGCCAGAGACGGAGGCGGGAAAAGTGGTTACAAGGGGGATAAAGCAAAACAAAAGAACTGAATTACTAGAGGGCACTCTACCTGGAAGGAGTTGAAGAAGAGCTCGCAGTGCATCCGGACCTCCCACCCCAGCCCCGCGAAGGAGTGGGGCAGGCACACGAATACGATGTAATGCACTCCGAAGACCAGCACCAAGACCAGAGTTGATTTGGCGAGCTTCCTGAAAGGGAACAATACCAAGCCTTGTTATTAGTCAACGGAGAGCGCCTTTCAGTACAGACAACTTTCTAGAAAAAAAAGTCAAACTTAGCAAAGCTAACAGGGGCTGACTTTTCCCGTCTCTTTGGATCCCATGACTTTTCCTCGTCCTTCTCTTCCTGTCACTTATATACTAAAATCAGGTCATTTATTCTCACCTCCAATGATTATTATCCCCTAAGTCTCTCTAATTTCTGCTCCTGTTGCTTAAAAGATGCTATTTTCATAAAGTCATGCAATGTCTTTTTTTTCTGTCCTAAGTCTTCTTTAACTTTTATATTTGAGACTTACCCCTTTTACTGTGTTTGACTTTAAGGTTGGTTTGTTGTTGTTGTTTTTTTTTAATATGTCAAAAAGCCACAAAAAATAAAAAGTTGATATTTTGACTATTTTATGCATTTAATAATAACATTTGAGCTGATATTATTTTATTTTAAAATTTTGTCATATGGTAATAAATTTACCATTACATTGAACTTTAGCAAAAAATACTCAAAACATACGAAGTGGCATCAAGTAGATTCAAGTATAGATAAATTAGAATCTAATGGCATTGATGACATAAAAAATCATTACAAAATGTTACACAATATGGCATACAAAACATCTTTGTTGTTGATAGTGCAAACCACAGGAAAACATATTTTAAGATTTCGTAAATGTAGAAAAGTCCTTGAAACAGTTTCACACTGAATAAAAGTTTTTTTGAGCTCATGGGGTAAACTCAAACACTGCAGTCAGCAGATGGAAATATTCATTTGGATATATTCAAATGTCACAGCAAAAATGTTAAAGAGGTATTATCTCTATTCATGTGAACTGTCTTTACTTTCATAGACAGCATTTTGGCTTGTTTTGCTCATTTTTAAATCAACTATTTCCTAGTTTCTTACTCTTAAATCTCCGTTTATCATTTCATATTTTCTTATGAGCTACATATGGTCACCTCTAAATAGTCTATGTCAAATATTCTATCTTAAATTGTCTATAGTTTCTGATTTTGTTTTGAGAGGTTTGGAGGGGTTTGTGGAGATTTTTTCAAATTGATCAATTTTCTTTTCTTTAACTGCCTGACTCTTTATATACATTTTCTTAAATGTTTGGAAGAATCCCATGTTTTCCAATTAGATGAGTTGACTGCAAAATGCCCTCCAATAATCCCCACCTCCTAGTATTTACATCTTTGCTAGTCTTCTCATCTTCCATGTGGGAATAAGACCTGGGACTTCTTCTCAATTAATTGATTATAGTCACGATGATGTATGTCACTTCTGCAATTATGTTGCATCAGATTGTAATTTTCATCTTACTATAATAGCAGACTCTCTCCCTTGTTTGGTTCAATGAATCAAGTTATTAGGTTGTGAGCTGCTCTAATGAGAGGCCCAGGTGGCAAGGAGAGGTTGCATTTGGCCAAAAAACCAGCAAGAAATTGAACACTGCCAACAATTGCATAAACTTGGAAATGAATTCTTCCCCAGTCCAAACTTAAGATAAGACTGCAGCCCTAACTAACATCTCAATTGCAGCCTTCTAAAAGCCCCTGAAGCAGAGGGCCCAGCTAAGCCACATCTAACTAAATTTCAAACTTACAGCAACTGTGAGATAGCAAGTGTGTTATTTTAAGTCACTAAATCTGTGGTAATTCATTTACACCATAGATAACCAGTACATCCAAGCATATAATTTTCTGGTGTTTGATTTGGTTTATTTATTTATTTATTTTATGGCATTTTGTTTTGTTGTTTGTTTGTTTGTTTTGGTTTTGTGGGGGGGCTTGCACTTTTTATTCAAGAAACTGCCAAGTCTGGCTTCTCTTTTCTTATCTCTGAAATACTACTTTTTCTCCGTAAATTGTTTATACCCTGGCTATCTCAAACCATCGAAACCTTCTTCCTTTCCCAGTAACCTTTTCTCCAGCTACCTTATTTATTTATTTACTTACTTTCTTACCTATTTACTTACTTATTTTCCTTGGAAATATACCATGTGGGTAAGTAGCGATCACACTGGACAGAGACTAAAGAAAATTGGATTCGGATTCCAGATTTACCATTAACTACCTGTGTGATTGTGATTCCGTTTTCTTAACCTCTAAGATGAGGACATAGGGCCCAGAAGCCCATAAGAGCTCTAATATCCTAAGGCTTCTGGGGATCATATTCCAGACACATCCACTATCCTGTCATAACCATCTTTTCAGCTCCTGCAGGAGCTGGGAAATCAGATTGAAATGCCTAATTTAGACATTTGAAGTTGCACATTTTCTCTGCCACATTCTCCTCTGCCTCTCTTCTCTCTCGCTAGGGACTGGACCATCTGTTCCTCTTGGCTCAGGACCATCTGCTCTACCCCACATCCCTCATTTCCCCTGTAGTCTACAGGCTTTCTCCAATGCTGCTCCTAGTCTTCATGCCTCATACTTTGACTCACCTATAGTCCACTTAATTTGAAAATTCTACCTTAAGTCTGTTTCATCCAAGGCAGCATCCCTGATAAGACAGTGGGTTTCTCTGACCTATCTAATCCTTTCAACTTTCAGAAGCTCCTTGGGATGTGCTTATTGTCTTCCTGCATCTTGACTAGTGAATATCCTCTTTCTCTAACTGCAACTGTAGGCAGGACATGTTGAATTGCTTCATGGCATGTTAATGTGATCTTATGAGACAAAGGGGGAACAGCATTGACTATCACTGCAGAACTTTGGAAGTCTTGTCTAACATCACTTTAAAAAGGAAATTTCATTTCCTCCTTTAAGATGAATGGGTAAATCCCCCTGGAGACTAATTTTATTGCTACTGTGTATGACTAAAAACCAAAACCTAGGTTAAAACAGAAAATAAAGCAAAGCAACACATTGTGAAATGATCACAAATACAAAAGTTTAGGGACAGTTTGGCTCAATACACAATAAGAAAAGTTGTCAAAGACTAAAATTTAATGGATATTCTGCTAGCTTTACCATCTGGCTTTTCTTTAATCTATGTATGATTAGGCTCTTCTACAACTCTCTAGAGACAAAAGTTCATTGGTAGAAAAAGGACAGTAATTTAATTCATTTTCTATTGCTATGTATAATAACAAATTATCACAAATTTAAGGGCTTAAATCAAACCCCTCAGTTTCCTATGCCCCAAGTCCAGACATGATATAGTTCAGTCCTTTGCTCAGGGTATCACCAGGCTGGAATCAAGGTTGACAAGGACTGCATTCTCATTTGGACCTCGGGGTTCTCTTCGAAGTTCATTCAGATAGCTAGCAGAACTCAGTTTCTTGCAGTTGTAGGACAGGCCATTGGCTATTGGCCAGGGGTCACTCAGTTCCTACAGAATGCTCTTAGGCTGTCCTCCAGTGCCAACCATAAGGCCCCATTACATGTGAGATTACTTCTTCATAAATAGCAAGAGAATATCTCAGTAGGCTGCCAGGATGGAGTCTTATTTAATGTGTCCTAATCACAGGAGTGACTTCCCCATCACCTTTGCCATGTAATGTAATAGTCTAATTAAGGATGAGGCTATTTCATCATAGGTTCTGCCCACACTCAAGGAGGAGTGTGGGGAGTGGGGACTATACAGGTCATGTACACCAGGGAGCAGGAATTTGGGGGACCATCTTAGAAATCTGTCTACCACAGCAGTTCAAATAGTTTCTGTCCATAGAAATGCAAATTGTGCCCAATTACAGCCCTATGGAAACAAACAAGTTTTGCTAATTTGCATTCATTTGTAAATTCATTTCAGCATCTTTTAAACATGTGTTAACAATTCCTTCATTTAATTTGTTAAATAAATTCTTGGAAGTGTATTTTATATTTGCATAAGAGTTAATTATTACATACTCTTTTAAAATTTATCCTTCAAAGACAGTAAACGAATTAAAATGATGGAGTATACATGGGTCATCTGCCTGTCTATTCACTTATAAAGATGGACTTCTCCACTCACATCAAATCATTTAGCAATCCTGGACTGATTTGTTTCAGTGTCCATCTGGTCACCCATGTCCACTGTACATCTTTGCAGCCCAGCTCTCTGAAAAGGTGCAGCTGTCTAATGAAATGATTCAGCAACTGAAAGTGGCCTTCTGGCTTGCTGGAAACGTTGTGGTGGCTCTGTGTTCAAGGGCAAAGCCATGAGAGGAATTCAAAGGAGTCAAATGGTTTATTGGACTCAGTGTCCTTTTTAGAAATAGATACCCGATTCATGTGGTATCTTTTCCTAGGTGAAAAGTTCTTTTAAAAAAAATTTCTATTTTTCTTTTAAAAATTAGTTCCCTGGTGGTGTAGTGGCTTAGGCTTCAGCACTGTCAACGCTGTGGCCTGGGTTCAATTCCCAGCCAGGTAACTACCCACATTTAAAATAATAATAAATAAATAAATAAATAAATAAATAGACAAATTAAAAATCAATTTAGCTCTGTTGGCATTGATTTAATCTTTCCTTCTTTTCTACACCCATAACACTTTCTCTCTCTCTCTCTCTCTCTCTCTCTCTCTTTCTCTCCCCTCCTCCCCCTGAAAATAGAGGCCCAGGGGAAAAAAGTACTCACCCAAAGTTACAGAGTTAGTAGTAGATTCAGCCTTAAAATTTGTCCTCTTTAATCATCATATTACATAATAAGTATTGGTTGGCTGTATTCCAAAACTAATATGATTTTTGTGTAACAGTGAATGGAAAGTTGTTAGTCAAAATATTAAAGTGTTCTTTTCCATTGAATCTTGCATTTTTTTTATATCTCTCATATTCTTCCAGTCCTGGCAATCTTTTATTACATTGTAAAGGAACTGAGTTGTAATTTAAACAAGAAAAAAAATGTATTAGCTCTGCTTTTAAATTTGATCAATTAATTTTTCTTTGCATCAATTTTGTTTTTAAAAAACATTGTAAATTAGAGTTTTGCAGAATGTCACTTATGGGAGAAACCGAATAAAGGTTTATGGGATTTCTCTGTATTATGTGTATTACTGCATGTAATTCTACAATTATCTCAAAGAAAAAAGCTGTTGTATTAATTCACTTCCATCTTAAGCCACTATATTGACAAAGTGGTATCACACACTCTTCCGAAGTCTGTCTGTGTGTGCGCATGGTCACCTGGAGAGACTCTCCCAGCTCTGAAAGATGTTTTCAGTCTTTCAGAGAATAATATGTATGGAAATGTGTTTAAACTGTTTTAGATGCCATCATTTGAAAATATATATTCTTTTCATTGTTTTATTTTAACAAGATTATTTGAATATTTGTTTGACAAAAGTAGTAACCAAATGAAATATAATTTTAAAGATACAAAAATGAATGGGTGTAAATTTAAATACTCAATTAAGCCTCAGGAGGCAGATTACATTTTCTTAAATCTCTTTATTTAAGTGAGCTGCTATTGAAATTTGATCCCCCAAGGTTTCAGAAACTGAGTACTAAATTGAGTTCCCAAATCCCTGCCAAGTATGTTCCCACCTTTATCTTTTCTCTTCTTTCTTTTTTTTTTTTTTTTTTTTTTTTGTTATGTGGGTAGCTCCCTGGCTGGGAATCAAACCCAGGCCGCAGCATTGACAGTGCAGAAGCCTTAGCCACTGCACCACCAGGGAACTAGACCCCCAACCCGCCTTTTTCTTTATAAAAAGAAAATCATTCCCCACTACATTTTTATCTGTAGCCAAACTTTGAACATTATTAAGAATACTAAATCTGTTTCAGCTATGAAAAAAAAAATTAGGCTGAAAAACACTCTCCCTGACTAAATTAGTCTAGACCATGTTTTAATTAGTCACTTCAAACTTCAAAAAACTTCTGGACATCAGATTATTCAGAAAAAGTGTTTTCAATCCTGGATAAATTATTCTCTTCAATTATTCTGAGACATAATTCCCCATAAATAAATTCAAAATATTTTCTATTCTATGTATTTTTTTAAGATAATCCACCCTTTGAGAGAGTTTCTCAAATCTCTTGGGCAACTTTTTACCGAAAGTGCAAGCTCACATCATTCATAACTATAGAAATAAATAGATTTTATTCAGAACTAGAGAAATAAGCTGCTTTCAAACACATTGCAATGTTTCACTTTCTGAGGAAAACAAAAGGTTACTTATATTTTCTATTGTTCTATCATCCTTTGGCTTTGACTTCCCTGATGGGTTGTGACATGAGACAAGCTATGTTAGTATGGCAAAGGTCTTTCACTGTAAACTCTCATGCATACTGTGACTTGCAGCACATTGAAAATAACTGGAGTTAGCAGCTGCTGGTTTGTTCATACTGTGTGTCCTATTCTAGACTCCCATCTATAGCTGTTAGTTTTTTCTGCCTGACAGTAAATGCTGCCTAAATGGTGAGGGGGATTGACTCAACGAAGAATTCAGAGAACATTTGTAATAGAGAATCAAAATGCTGAATATGGTCTCTTCATTTCTGTGCCTCAGACAGCATTTCAGAATAATCCAAGGTAGAAAGAAACAATTACCTCTTTGGGAATTGCAAAAATCAATCCACCTCCACCTGACTTACAGGTATATGCACCCAGTTGGAGAGAGGCCACTGTTATTCAGAACCTCCAAAAGGATCATTGGAAGAAATGAATACACCCATAAGACAGTTTGATAATGATCATAAAACACTCACTTTGTCCATTTCTTTATGAAAGACTGAATAATGGACCTCGCTCAAGAAATACAATTGAAAGTTAAAAATTTATACTTGGTAGGTGCCTGTTTTATGTAAATATTGGAAACAATACAGCAAATTCACTTTCTTGATTTTTTTCAGTTACAACATTATTTTAAGAATGCAGATAAAATTGTCTGCCAAGATCATCAACAAGAGATTTTTCTGGGGAGTCACAGAGTTTATAGGAAAATACTAATCTGCTAAGAACAGATTAAGATAAATCACAAATTGAACCAAACAAAAATACACATTCATAAATTTATCTCTTAGAAATAGGTATCAATAGGTATCTGTTCTTTACACTAAATAGTAAATAAAATATTTCTTCTGATGGATGCCTGTCCTGGAATTACCTGTATTGTTTTCTTGTGTCATGACCAACTGCATTGGTCTCCCAAATTTTGGTAGCCAGAACTCTAACCGTATTCAGAAACAGGACAAAATTCAGCTGAAAGAGAAGGTAATATTACAAATAATTATTAAGTTTATCTTCAAGATGTTTTTGAAATTTATATAAATTAAACTTTTTTTATTCCAAGACTGAACATTACCCATTCCATAAGTGTGAATGAGGTGAGATAAGATAATAGAAAACTAGTGATTTTTGATTTGTCCTCATGAAAACACAGAGATAAAACATTTCAACAGCACTGGAAACTAAAAATACCCAGGGGTGATCTACTGGAATCCACGAGGAACTTCTAAACCAAAGTTCAGATCAAGTTCTATGGCAAACTGGTATAATACAGGATAACATTTACTTATTAATATTACCCACAGCCCTTTTGAAATGAATTCCCAGCTTCTGTCTCTCTTTTAGAGAGCATTGTTTGGGGGCTGCTTGTCTCTCTTATAACACTGAAAAATATTGGGTGAAGTATATAAGGTTTTGTTGTTTTTGTTTTTTTTCTTGAGGCAAATAATATGCTGTATAAGAAAAGGCAATTTAATTGAATTTGAAATATTATGAGGTGTGGGCACCACCAGAGACAAGCAAGTTCTGACTTTTAAAAAGGAGAGAAGGTGTTGGTGGGATAAGCCCTTTTATGTCCGAGGGCCTCAAGGATCAGTGAAGAGATTCAAATGAAGGAAAAGGCAGGGTCTCCAGGTCTGGGGTCATACAAATGTGGAAGACTGGCCCCTTGAGTCCCCTCATTCAGAGAGATATCTGCCAGGCTAGTACTTAGGGCCGATGGAGATGTGGGTGGCTGAGAGTGAAGCAGCGTTAATGCCGGAGCGACAGCCAGAGGGCAAGACCCACCGAGTACTGCACTCATGGGGGTGACCTGTCTTATAGTCTTCTGTCATCTCTGGAACCTGGGGAATTCGGATTACTGGGTGACGCTGGGGCCCCATTCTTAACTCTCACTGGACAAAAGAAAAGACTTGAAATTGAGCAGGGACATTTGATTGCATATCAGTGGACGATGGAAGAGAGGATGGATGGATGCAGCAGACTAACCCAGGCTGAAGGAAACAGTTACGTGAAGGCAAATACCAGAGTTCCTCTGTTCCTTTTCCTTAATTGATAAATTCAAGATCTTAGATTTATGCTAGTACCAAACCTCTCTCCATCCCATATGACTAACATCTTTGAGACCATGTCATAAGTACTCAGGAGCAAATCTGCCCAATTTCCCAAACTATATTCTTATGTCTGCGGTTTTATGTATACTCAGCTGTTATAGTGGCTCTTGGTTGACACCAGCGTAAATGTAGATCCTTATGGCTCAGGGGGCAGTGCCCTGCTTAGCCAGGACCTCTTCTAGACTGTGCTACGCTGCCTGCTGCTTCTGCTCTTCAAGCCCAACATCTTATTCCTTCTAATGATCCTTAGGAAGGCCCAGGACCAACCCAATGTTTCATGTTCTATTATCAATTAGGACATATTTCTCTTACACTTTGATGTTATATATGTGAACTTGAAAATCATTCATACATCAACATCAAGATGTCACAGGGAAATAAAATGTTATTTTTGTAGACATTTATTTTCAGGATAAAAATTAATGTTTTCTAATGATCAGTTCTCTCTAAAATAATTTTAACACATATGAACAAAACACAGAAAACAATTGTACTACAATTTTAGAGTCTATGATTCCAAAATCTAGTGGTTAATTCTGACTTTGTACTGAAGTTCATGATTTTCTCTAAAATTCTATTTTCTTAATATGACTTCTTCTGCAAGTTAGAAACTATAAATGCTCATTCTTTAAAAATGTCTTCATGATCTTAAATTTAGTTTGCTTCAGATTTGCTTAGAAATTCTGATCACATTTTATCAAATTTTACTCCCAGGTTTTACAAAAATCCAATTAATAGAATCTATGCTATTATCATATTCAAAGACAGAATTAAGCCAAGGATCCAATTTACACTTAAAATTCTTGGCAAATAATTTTTGAAGCTTATGTGGAGCATATCTATTTATATAAAATCATGCTGCAAGTAATGTAAGACTGAAAAAACCAACCTTTTATTCTAAAGTTAATATATAAAAATTCTAAATATTGCCATAAATATGGAAAGATCTTTTTTCATAAGTTCAAGAAACAAGCTTGACACTTTGGAATGTGTGAAAACGTGGTAAAAATGTGGGTTATAGTTTTTGTTTTGTCACACTAGCCACATGACCTTTATCTGTGTGGGCTTTAGTTTCCTTCTCTAGATAAATGAAAGCGTTGTATGAAGTAAACTCAGAAGTTCTGTAATTATACTTGCTTTGTGCTCTTATTTCACCTCTTCCTTCTTACTAGTTCCTCAGAACATCTAATTTGTATGCATGTTTTATTCTTCTTCAACAACTGAGTTACCACTATTTGCCAGGAAACTTGCTCGGCACTAGGAATACAGACATGGGAAAAAAATATGTTTTTGTTCACATAACCTTGCAACTTAGTGGGCAAGATGGACATTCAACAATCAATCAGAAACATGATACATTGTGATGATCTTGTGCTCTGTGGGTGATGTTAGGTGACCTAATTTAGATTGGGGGCATCAAGGAAGCCACAAGGACATGGTATTTAAAGTAAGGAGTAGAAGGAAGTACATCACAGTCTTCCAGGGGTACAGTGCAGAATGAGAGGGACAGCGGTGGACAGTGCAAGGAACCGGAAGGACAACCACATGGCTGAGACACAGCTGTAGAGGGGTGTGGGCAGTAGTCACAGCATCTTCTCTGGACTGTCAGGGATATCAGATTTTTTTATAAGTGCAAGGGAGCTCCTGGGGGGTAGGAACATTGACCCTGAAGTTAGAATCCCAGCTCCACCACTTACTAACCCTGTGTGTGACCTTGGGCATTTTCTCATTTAGGGTAACTGGGAGAATTAGATAAATCGGTGTAAATAAAGCCCCATACAGTATTTGTTATTATTAGTGTCATGCTTCCTCCCTTCAGGACACAGAACAGCTCAGAGGAAGGGGCACTCCAGTCAGAGTGCTGAGATGGGGGTCCAGGGCTCACCTCTTCACTTACCGACTGCTTCTACAGTAAAATGAGGGAAACTTCAAAGGAACTTTGATAACCCTGAACTGCAATATTGAAACAAAAAAGGTAACTCCCTGTGAAGAGAACAGTGCTCATGAATCTCTTCTCTGATTTTTGAGATTAAATGGACTTTGTAATATTGGGGAAATATTTAAGAATTCTTGCTTTGGAGCTATCATAATTTTAGTTCAAGAGGATGAAAATGGCCTTCTACTTAAGTCTTCTTCAAAATTTGCTGACCGAACCATCATGTCTAGTTCCCCTTCACCAATGGTGAATCTATCAGAACCTCTATAATCACTCAATTTTACTGTTTTACTTTGCAAGTTAGAAATCTCATCAAATACACTTCTCAGCAGTGTCAGCCATGAATAAGGGTCTGACCCCCAACCTAGACTCTCCCAAAAGCTATTGCTGAAATGTGAGAGTTTCCCAAACCTTCACAGAACAAAGTGACAAACAAACTTTTTCTGGGTTTTGCAGCAACTTAATTATGCATCTTGTTTTTTTGTTTGTTTGTTTGTTTGTTTGTTTTACCATCTGGGCTTTTAAACTTACCCCAGTAGCCGCTAAGATTGGGGCCTGATAAATCCACTTCATGTTCCCAGTACTAAGTTCCCAGCATCTGAGACATATGAAAAAGAACTTTCATGAATAAACTCGTAAAGCAATCATGCAGTGACAATTAAGTAGTGTTTTAAGTTTTGCCGAAAACTCCAGCCCCAAGCTTTTGATTAAGAAATAAAACAGACCCAAAAATTGTTTTCTCATAAAACATGTAAACCAGTGGGGAAAAAAGTGTGTAGTGGATGCCAGTTTCCATACTATTTGCTATAGAGTAGTATAAATATTGGTGAATTATTTTTAGAGTAGCAAGAGTCAAAAGCATGCTTCCAGAGCCAAAAACAAAATTAGTCTTCTAAATGTGGTGCAACTGATACTTCATTTTTATTACCAGTGAAATGTCTTCTCACTTTCAGAAATTACAGCAATGCTATTTTATAACTCCATGAGTTGTAGAGCACTGACAACAATGCAAATCATTCTCATTTATAGAGACCAAGAGAAAAATTAAAATAATGCAAATGATTCTTGTGGATAGGAATGTAATAGAAAACTGAATGCAAATGACTTTTGTCCATAGAAATAAAAACTGTGTTTGGTGGAATGTAACTGATGAGTGTCCTGTGAATACTGACCAATTTTGCATTTATTTGTAATTTTATTTTAGTGTATATTTTACTAAATATAAACATGCAATTCTTTTATTTCTCCTTTGAGCCACTTATAACATCTTACTAGTTCCTTCCTTAATTAGTGAGTTAAAAAATATTTGACGGGTGTTCATTTTCTGTTTGCATAAGATTCATGATTTTATTTTTAATTTTAAAAAGTTAATCGTAAGCAGTATTTAATAAAAGACACTATCTAACTTACCTATTATATTTATCTTCTCCTTCCCTCCCAACCCAACTAGAATTTTCTACAACACAGACAGGGATCATTTTGTTCCTGTTTTCTGTTGTATTGTAAGTGCCTAGGATAATAATACATAGCATGTAGGTAGTCAATAAATATTTGTTGGATTGAATTGAATTCAAAGTTTGACTCAACTTCACCCAGCGCTAGGATAAATAGTACAGAGTTGCTAAAAACTAGTTACACTTGAAACTTGAGCACAATTAAACAATTTCTTTAAATTAAACAGTTTTTAAAAATTAAAGATACATAAATAAAAGGCTTAAGTTTCTTTTTCCTTAGATAAAACCTAGCATTTATTGTGGCAACTATAAATAAAATCTTACAAAAAATTTTAGAAATGTAATGATAAATTTTAAATTCTAGATGATAAACCTATCAACAAGTTACTTTTAAATTAATGGACAAGTAGTGTTAATAAGAAGCTATTTCAACTATTCCTTGAAGGTGAAACATTTTCAATACCCATGTAATAACTACATGTTTTGAAATTTTGATTTTTTTTTTATATAGGCAATACATTCTGATTTCAAAAATCAAACTAAATAAAAAGACGTTGAGACATGTCAGTTCTCCCCATATCCCTGTCTCACTCTGCCCCGCCCCCCTCCAACTTCACTTAGTACTTTAGTGTATACAAGTCACATAATATGAAAAATAGAAGCATTTGTGGCAGGATGTTTTCCAGACAGCCCTCGTATGCCCCCAGTGTCTCTTCACACATATACAAACAATTACAAATATTACAATCTTATTTTCCCCATTGTACAAAATTGCAGTGTATGTTCTATTCCACAGCTTGCTCTTTCCTTTTAACAGTATTTTTTCCTTTCTTTCCATATCCATACTGAGAGAGCTCGGCCGCATAGCATGCCACTGGGAAGGTGTGTCACAGTCACAGCCACCAGGCCTCTCTAGATCAGAATGTAATTCTGGCCCAACCACACTGAAACCTGCAAAGTCAATGGACTTGAAGTTTGAGGAACATGAAAATTAAGGACAAGGAAATTTTGTCCTTGCACGTTGTTGAACATTTCCCAGTATTATTTGCATGCATCTATTTTTCACATTATTCAACAGACAAGAAAGAAAAGAGTGCTACTGAGTTGTACAGAATGTCTATCACACTATCCTAGAAAGGCTCTCCACCATAAGGAAAGTGGCATGTATATTGTGTGACAATAAATTAAACATTGATTCACCAGTTACAAGACTCCTGGATGCCATAAATTTTCTTTTCGGTTTTGACATTTGGTAATATATTCACAGTCTTCTCCCTTTGCCTCACTGACATTTCATCATGGTGCCTGTCTCCTAACAGATTGGAATCCAATTACACAATTCCAGCTGTATAAAATGCTTGTATTTGGAAGTAGGTCAAACCAGCTACCTTTAAAAACAGGAAAAAGTTGACTTTGATCAATTTCAATGTCAAAGTTTCAAGTGTGATAGGAGAGGCAACTGAGATTGCAGATTTTTTATTTAAGAAAATGCTATTAATCCTTGTTTTTCATTAAATCTCAAACATCTCCGCTCACACTCTGTTAACATGGCCCAGAAAATTCCATTGGTTCAGATTTTTAAAGAGAATTTTTCACAGTCTAGGACATGCAGGAATGAATGTCAGTAAAAAAGCGGTTCTGAATGATAAAGGATGAAGCGCAGAGTTCTGACTAGAAAGTAGGACTTCCTGCAGCCAGGACTGAAACGGGAGACACATTGTTTTGCCAGAGGGATCCAAGGAATTGTGTCGACTGAATATTGCATTGTCTCCACGCCCCACAATCTGATCAGACTTGAGGAAGTGAGGAAGCCCTGAGAGTAGGCTGACCAGACGTCCCATTTAAGCGGTACAGAAAAAAACAACAGTACTGTCCTGTTTCAAATAGTTCATATGGTCAGCCTAGTCTCACTGGACTAAATTCAAGGTGTCAGTAGGCTGACCATAGGTACGTTGTATTCCGTCTCATTTAAAAACTGTACATCTGGTCTACCTACCTGAGAGTCATACCAATTGTCTAGGAATGACAGAGGGTATATTTTCCTGGTCCTTTTGGTCATAGGCCCCACCTTTCCTGCTGGCATCAGCGAGAAGCTAATAAGGTATCTTGTAAAGTGTTGTTGCTTTTTAATTAAAAAGACAGAAACAAAAATACTCACTTTTTAAATTCATTTGTCCAATTTAACTATTCAATTATCTTATCCTATAGTCAAGTAACACTTTTGATAGAATTTTAGAACTGAAAGAGATTTCCTTTGTATATTCAATAGAGTTTAGTGTATCTTCTAAAACTGGGTCTGACCATTTTGCTTACCTCTAAATGGCCAAGGTGCAGAGAAAAATCAGATTTTTCATTTTGAAAGGCCCGATCAGGAAAAGATGAATCTCAAATTAAGAGAATGAGCCAGTACCCCATCCATCCTTTGGAGATGCTCCAAGTCAGCTCTCTCCAGCCGAACTTGGTGACATGGCACTATACATAGGCCAGGTTATGCTCAAGAAAAACCACAAGAACTTTCTACCTATAGACATGCTGAATTTCATGGGAAATCAAATCAGGCTAATTTTATCTCATGCCCTGTATGTAGTAATACAGTTTCATTTTACATACAAAACAAAATATAAAAATGACACCTTAACCTATGTAATCCTTGCTAACAGATGTCACCCCAATAAGTCTAACAATAAAAATGAATTAAAAAGAAAAAAAAATTACACTTTAACCCAATTATCACTCAGATCAGGAAACCATAAAATTCAAGATTTTATTCTGAGTAAGGTAAGAATAAATATTTTGCACAGAGGAATTACATGATCTAAGGTTGACAATATTTTTCATTAATTCAACTGTCTTAAATTAAGTATTGGCTCTATTTTTCAAAATATTGTTTACCTAATGGGTGCTTTACCTCAAAATAATAAATTTGTATTTCTTATTTTTTCAATGAAAAAACTTATGAGTATTAACGGTTTATGATATAGCTTTTTTTTTTTTCTTTTTGGTATGTGGGTAGCTCCCTGACTGGGAATCGAACCCAGGCCGCAGCGCTGACAGCGCCAGCACCGAAACCTTAAGCAACTACACCATCAGAGAACTCCCAATATAGCTTATTTTTAAGAATGCAAGATAACTAAGAAAAGTAATTATCTAATTCATTATAATGTGCATTGTAAGTATATTTGCTTTCTTTCCATGCTCAAGGCCTAAAAGATATGTAGAATAGATGAATGAGCCCGAATTGCTCTAAACTGGCTGTAGGCTTTGAAGATGTAACCTGATATCTGGGGGGTCTCATTTTATCTGTCACTCAAATAAGGTGATTGGACCAAAAAATGCCTTCGGTCCCACCTTCTCTAAAATTCCAAATCTAAGTTACATGGTTACACATCTCAGGGTAAAATTATTCAGCATTATTTACTAATAATACCTCTTTACTGACTCAACTTTCCCTCCCTCTTCTGAGAAATCAAACAGCGGGTGCTGCAAGCTTTCTTTGAGATTTCCAATATCACTGTGTAAACGTACCAGTAATGACAACAATGTAACTAACATTAACCTTCAATTGCTAACAAACCCAAATAGCATGAAGAAATAAAAGCAAGTGAAAATGCAGACAGTAAGTTCTAGAACTGAGGGAGCTGATGAAGGGGGTGTTTTGGAGCAAGTAGTAGGAAGGCTGCATCTAAAGATAATGATCTGTAGAGTTCAGATTTTCAGAAATAGTGGCAGTTTCTTTACAGAGTCCACATGCTCACAGAATGTAGTTGTTTTTCACTGCATAGCAGAAAAAAATGATTTCTGAAGAAAATATCTAGTAACTCAAAATAGACATGTTGGCTCAAATTAAAGAAAGGGTCTCAGGAGCTGACAAAAAGGAACTTCGGTCATTAAATGTACACAATCTGTGTATATTAAATTGCATTCTGTTAACATAAAAGAATGATCAACACAAGTGCATTTGAGCTAAAGCTGTCCCTCTTTAAATTGTTTTTTCGTGTAATATCAGTGTGTTAGTCTGCTCAGGCTGCCAGAACAATATGCTAAAGACTGTGTGACTTGAACAACAGACATTTACTTCCTTACAGTCTAGAGGCTAGAAGTCCAAGATAAGATGCCAGCACGCTCTGTTTCTGTTGAGGCCTCTCTTCCTGCCATCTCACTGTGTGCTCAGTAAGACCTGTACTCTATGCACATGTGGAGAGACAGGAAGCTCTCTGATAAGGACACCATTCCCATCATATCAGAGCCCCACCCCTATGACTTCATTCAACCTTAATTACCTCCTTATAGATGTTATCTCCAAATACAGCCACACTGGGGTTATGGCTCCCAAAAGTCAATTTTGGGAAGATAACAATTCAATCCACAGTAGAGAGTTTGATCACAAGAGCCAAGAGTAGGCACCTGTATGCTTTACTACTTTCTTTAACTCATCATTACTAACAATAAAAATAATATGAAAACAATGAATGTTTCCATGTCCATTAATCATGCAGCCCCTAAAGAGAAACACAGACAACTGGGGGGACAGTGATTCACTAGGATAGATTCAACTCCTAATGTGCATTTGTTTTATTGTTCAGAAATATTTAGTCATGCTATAGAAGACAAGGAAACAAATGGGGTGAATGAAACCCATAGTTATCATTAAATATAGGTAAGTAGTTAGTAAATAGCATACATACATGTTAAACATAGGTACTAAATACATACAAGGCAACTGGGCACTAAATATTTGTGATATACCAAATATGTAAGAGACACAAAATTTCCCTGATACACAAGAAGTGCTTAATATTCTTGACATCTTAATTCAGCCACTGATTTGGTAAAACCCATGCCCACATATCCTTTGCCCAAGGAACTCAAATAAACCCCAGAGCTATTCAGCATGCTAACTGGCAAGCCACAGCTATGGCCAGGCATATTTGCACCTGCATCTCTCTGAGACAGCAAGTGTGTGCCACTGGCCCGAGGCACCTTCTATCTGTGGGTCTCCTTGCTACAAACTCATCTCTGGTGCTCTTGACCACACCAAACGGATGTGGCAGATAGAGCAAAAGAGGCAATGTGAATATAGCCTGTCCCAGGACTTAGGTAATAGGGTCCTTTCCCCTGCCTGAACCATATCCTATGTGTGTTAACTCACTTGCCCCTTGCTTCTCACAATATGATTTAAATTGATTTCATGAGACCTGGAATTCAAATATCCTGATCTGGTCTGTGAGCCTTTCTATACCACATCTAGAATAGATAGGCTGCTGATAATGTAAGAGGTTACCATTGCATCAAGGCAATTTTCCACATGACATCTCTAAAGGTCCATGTCATCAGGCAAGAATTCCAAGCAGCAAGTCTGAGTCTTAAGAAAATCTGAGGCTCTCTCTTTACCTCTTCTTTTTCACTCACCTTGCATCCGCCAGAGTTACCCGGGCCACAGCCCACGCTGCAACAAATCCTGCTGGGAACCCTGCAATTAGAAAAGGATTCAGAAACCATATTTCTTTTAAAATTAAGGGATTTTTTTTCTTATACTCACCACACATAAAAATACACTATTAAAAATTGAAGGAGAAAAACAGACATGAAAAATTGGTACTATGTGAACAAGAAAAGTCCTAATTTTCATCTTGTTTGTTTGAGAAATGAGATGTTCTTTGTTCCCAAAAGTCTAAAGATGACAGATGGCCCAATTTTCGTTTGAGGGAAGTAAAGTCAAGCCATACCGGGAATGGACTGAATTTTCTGGGACCAGACGCAGGCAGTGGTTGGTGCATTCAACTGTGACTCTCGCCACACTGACAGCCACATGGTTTCAAGGAGTGAAGCAATAAGAGAGACTCATGAAGAACTACAGGAAGGCTGTTGTTTTTTAAAAAAATTAGATTTTTGGGGATAGCAAATTTGTGTAGCTACTATGGGAAACAATTTGGAGGGTCTTACAAAAATTAAAAATAGAACTACCTTATAACTCAGCAATTACACTTTTAGGTATTTATCCAAAGAAATCCAAAATACTAATTTGAGAAGATATATGAACCCCTCTGTTCACTGTAGCACTATTTACAATAGCCAAGATCTGGAAGCAACCTAAGTGCCCATCAATAGACAATTGGATAAAGAAGATGTGGTACATATGTATAATGGAATATTACTCGGCCATAAAAAATGAAATGTTACCATTTGTGACAACACGGGTGGACCTAGGGGGCATTATTCTAATTGAAATAACTCAGATAGGGAAAAATAAACACCATATGATCTCATTTATATGTGGAATCTAAAGAGGAAAATAAACAACAACAAAAATAGAAACAGACTCATAGATACAGATAGTTACCAAATGGGAAAGGGATTGGAGGGGGAGCTAAGTGGAAAAGGTGAAGGGAGTAAGAAATACAAATTGGTAGTTACAAAATAGTCATATGGGTGTAAAGAACAGCATAGGGAATATAGTCAATAATATTATTAACTATATATATAGTGCCAGGTGGGTACTAGACTAATAGGGGAGAAACCACTATGCTGTACACTGAAACTAATATAAAATAATATTGAATGTCAACTGTAATTGAAAAATTAACAAAGAAAAAAAATAAAGAAATAAAAAATGGAAGGTTTTCATTCTAAAGGTGGAAGGCATAGAGAGGCTATTCTGCAAGTTACAAAATCCGGAAAATTTGATCAGGTTAAGCCTCTCTTCTTGTTCAGACTGCCTCAAGACAGAAGCATTTGCATGCATTAATAGTTTAATGAGGGTAGGCCCTATGTTAGTTTCATGATTTGAGAATATCTGTCCCTCATA
Source organism: Lyroderma lyra (assembly GCA_004026885.1). Taxonomy (NCBI): domain Eukaryota; kingdom Metazoa; phylum Chordata; class Mammalia; order Chiroptera; family Megadermatidae; genus Lyroderma; species Lyroderma lyra. The sequence continues at coordinate 32,746 of PVJL010001862.1, forward strand.
AGTGATAAACCCCTTGTGAGCTTGCAATATCAAGTCTATTACACTGAGTTTCCATGCATCCTTTGCCCCCAGGAAAGGCTGACTGTTCAGTTCATGCTATAGCTGATTAGACTCTAACATCACAAAAAGAAATCACAAACCATAACTTTTATGGAACATTGCAAGAAAGGACTGAAGGATTTAATGGATAATTTTTATTATGTCACTTTTATGAAAAAGGTTTAAGAAAGGAAAGAGAGACCTTACAACAGGAGAAAAAATGTTTTAATCTAACAGATTATTTTTTATTAAATACCTTTTAAAAACATTTGTAATTTTTCAGGTATTCTTTCTTAGTAATAAAGTGAAAAAAATAGAATCAAGAAAAAAACTTGCATTAAAAAATGAAAATAAGATGATACCCTACAATAATTTCTTTGGTCTCCTCAGTGATCATGTAATTGAATTTAACCTCAACCTGCCTATAGGGATATTTAATTTTATGATTCTATATTCCAATTTTACTCATTGTTTATATATAACTCCAATTCTTTAAAAATCTGCTTGAGTTCTATGTTCTAGAAAATTGTTTTTGTCAAACTAGATCTACAGAATTTTGGTTATTTCTTAGGTTCAGCTCACATATTCTATCTATCTATCTATCATCTACCTATCTATCCATCCATCTACCTATCTATCTGGCCATCCAACCACAAATCCAGTCAGCATTTATTAAGTGCCTACTTAATAACAAATGTGTCAAACATTCTCATCTCAGAATATAAAACAGCAAACAGATAATATCCATGTTTACTTGAAACTTATATTTCTGTGGAGGGGGCAAAATTAATAACACAACTTCATCAGAACAATACCACGTAATGGAGAGAGCAAGGCTCCTTCTGACAGGAGGGTTCAGAAAGGCATTAAATGGATCCTTCTGCTGTTCTGCTGCTTTGGCTATCTTTACAAAGTGTATGTCTGCCTTTGATCAAAATTTCCCCATTTGCTCATTTGCAGGTCTTTATCTTCTGCTTCCTTTACAATCTCCTGATCAGGCAATTTCCTGAATGATGTTCTATGTGCATTGATTAATGGTGCTTGAGTTGGAATTATATTTTAGGTGATAATTATAACAAATATATCATGCACCATGTCTTAATGAAATTGCTTTTGTCATCCTTTGGGAGGCCCTCATTGACAAGATTAGCATAGGGACAACCACAGAGGAATAAAGAACAGAAACCACTGTAGGCCTCTAAAATATTTTTGATCACCAATCTTAGTATTACATTATTACATAATTGAGGACACATAAATATAGAAATAAATATTTGAAATTCATGTATTATTTTCCATTTAAATGTAAATTTAAGTAAAGTTGAACGTTATTCAATACATGCATTTACCTCGAGAGCTGAGTTATTTCATAAAATATGTCAGTGAAAATAAGTGGCTCTGAGAGGGAGGCAATCTCTGGTCTAAGAACAGTAGACTTGGGTTCTGGTGTGGCTTCATTACCACTGTCCTGCAAAATGAAGGCTTGAACTAACAGTAGTCACAAATGTTTTAGCAATCAAACCCTTTCTTCAAATACAAACATATGCAGCATCCAAATGCACAAAACAGATGCTCTGAAGCCCAAGAGAGGGAATAGTCTCTCCTTATCTTGGTTGATGTAGTTTCATCTCGTTTTGGACACTTCCGAGGCTGCACAGAGCCCTACCTCGGCCTTTCCTTCCTCCTGTGGTGCTGTTGAGAATTGGAAAGTCATGGCTTGATCATAAAGCGTAGAGTTAGTCCTAAAAATTACTGACCCATCGTGACATGGGGATTCCCTAGATTTACTACAGATGCGTAAGGTCTTATTAACCAGCAACCTTGATGCCCCTGAGAAGCAAGGCTATACTGAGTGCTCAGGCCTGAAACTCCAAGCTGTGCCTCCAGTGCCCTCACTGCTGGTTCACTCCTTAAGGAACCTGGAAGTTTCTTTATATAATTTTGGCAGAATTGTTCTCAACTCTCATAGTACTCTAAGCCAACACTAAATAAGCACATCTCTCTGTCAGGAAGATTGTAGAGCCTTTGACAGTCTTTCGTTGTTACAAAAAAAGAGTGTCTGCTTATGAACCTGTAAAAGAGCTACCGCCTCCTGAGGTGGAATTACTACAGGAAACAAAAGAAATCTTTAAAAAATAAAACCCACATATATATATGACCAGATAATTTTTTACAAAGGAGCCAAAAACATACAATAGAGAAAAGGAAGCCTCTTCAATAAACGGTGCTGGGAAATTGCTAAGCCACATGGAAAAGAAGCAGCAAGACTGCTGTCACCATATACCAAAATTAACTTGAAATGTATCACAGACCTAAACATAAGATGTAAAACAATAAAGTGCATAGAAGAAAGCATAGATACTAAACTTATGAACCTTAGGTTCAGAGAGGATTTTATAAATTTTACCTCAAAGGCAAGGAAAGTAAAAGCAAAAATAAATGAACGGGACAACACCAAACTAAAAAGTTTCTGCACAGCAAAAGAAACCATCAACAAAACAAAGAAGCAACCAACCAAATTGAAGATATCTGCAAATACCTCCAATAAGGGAATAATATCCAAAATATGTAAAGAACTCATACTAATCAACAACAAAAATACAAACAATCCAATTTAAAAATGAGATGACCTGAACAGATACTTTTCCCAAGAAGACATACAAATGGCCAACAGATACACTTCACTAGCTATTAGGGAAATGCAAATTAAAACCACAGTGAGATACCAACTCACACCTGTTAGTATGGCTATAATTAATAAAACAAAAATAACAAATGTTGGAGAAGCCGTGGAAGAAAAGGAACCCTCATCTACTACTATTGGTGGAAATGTAAATTAGTACAGCCACTATGGAAAGCAGTATGAGGGTTCCTCAAAAAATTAAGAATAGAAGTACCATACGACCCTGTATCCCTCTTCTGGATATCTACCCACCCTCCACCCCCTAAAACACCAGAAAACATTTCTCCATAAAGATATACATACCCCTATGTTCAATGACGTATTATTCATGGTGGCCAAGACATGGAAATAACCAAGTGTCCTTTGATAGATGACTGGATAAAGAAGATGTGGCACATATACACAAGGGAATATTAGCCATAAAAAGAGATGATGTGCTGTCATTTACAATAGCATGGATGGCTAAGGGAAGTAAATCAGACAGAAACAGTTAAGAACCACACCAGTTCATTCATATGTGGGGTATAAAACTGAAAGCAACAAAGAAACAAGACAAACAAACAAAAACTCATAGACACAGACAACAGTTTAGTGGTTACTAGAGGTTAAGCCAGGGAGGAAGGTAGAAGAGGGAAAAGGGGGTCAAATATATATGGTGGTGGAAGAACTGACTCTGGGTGGTGAACACACAGTGCAATATATACATGCTGTATTATAGAAATGTACACGTGAAACCTATATAATTTTACTAATCAGTCACCCCAATAAATTTAACAGAAAAATAAAATGAATAAAATAAAATAAGGTATGATTACTTTAAAAAATATTTCTAATTCATAGTCCACAAAATTACCTAGAAAAATAGAGTAAGGCATTATTTAAAAGGACCAGTCTGAAACAGAAGAGCTATAATGGAAAAGAAAACATGTTTACCGAATTAAATATTGCCAGTGGGCAGAAACTGTTAAAATTCAAATTGGTACAGAGGAGATGGGATCTTGAAACCAGGTAAGACAACGGAGATAAGACTACATAATTGTTACAAATGTAAATCTAAAGTTGACCATAATTTATTTTTAAGAGATAATAATCTATATAATTTTAAATGATGAAGAGTAAAACCCCAAATTATATCTTAAAAGTCTGGAAAAAATGATAAGCAGAGAGAACCAAGTTCCTCATTTTTCATAAAGTGGGTCAAAATATTGATCTTTTATTGACTCTAATGGTTAAGTATGATTTAATTTTTTTTTTTTTTTTTTTTTTTTTTTTTTGCTTTTTGGTATGTGGGTAGCTCCCTGGCCGGGAATCGAACCCAGGCCGCAGCACCAACAGCACCAGCACCGAAGCCCCAAGCCACCACATCATCAGGGAACTCCCAAGTATGATTTTAATTTTAAGGTAACCTTTAGTAGAATTAATAATGCCATTAAAAAATTATAGAAAAAGATCATTCATCTAGATTTTAAAATTATGCTTGAAGCAAACAATGAAGATTTTTAATTGTGCAAAGGTATTATATTGACTATGATAAATAACAGTGTGAAGAGCAGATTTTAGAAATGAAATATTTTAAATATAATATATATGCTCAGAACAGGCAAAAACAAAATCATCTTAAGGGTCAGACTGCATGTTTCTTTTGTACGGGGACTCCACATGTATCTCTGTATTTCAATTATATTTACTGCCAAATGGTGGGTGAATAAATGTTTACTGGATTGAGATCATTTTACACAGAAATAATAAATGTGGAAATATAGTATCTTCCCTTGATAATTTTCAGAGAATACAGAACATGAAAATAATTGTACATGAAAGCTTGGAAACTGGAACATGACTACATAGTATAACTAGGATAGGTGCTTTCACGTGAAATATATATATTCTGACAGCTGAAAATTAAGAATGGCTGCTGATATAGATAAATTACATTCAGTAAGAATAAAGAAACAAGACTGACACCTTCATTAGGTGGTGAACTTATTATACATCAAATTGACAATGCACTGTAGAATTGTATGCCTGAAACCTATGTAATCCTTGCTAACAGATGTCACCCCAATAAGTCTAACAATAAAAATGAATTAAAAAAAAGACTGACACCTTTTAAATATAGAACTAAATATATTTCTTTAATGTGTGGTTCAAAGAACAAAATGAAACCAGGAATAAAGTGCCTGATTTATGAAAAAATTGAGGCAGGAATAGGAAAAATTAAGAATGTGATTGGTTGAAAGAAAAAATATATCATTAGAATTTGCTTTTACTCTCTATACATCTTGTTCTGTAATAAGGCTGTGTAAAAAAACTCATTTGAAATAGTTCCTTAATTTACTAAAGGTCAAATATGTCATTGTTTCCTCTTTAGGTAGTAATTTCCTTCCCTTCCAATTTATCGTTAGAAATTAGCAAAATCAATACAAGTAATATAACTCCGCATAGCACTATAACGTGAGTAATAAAGTTCTGAGTATTTACCCAGCTGAAGGGAGCTGAAAGTTATAATGATTGGGCCCAAATGAATAACAAAGGAATCAATCAAGCTCTCTTTCTCTAGGGAAGCCAATAAATTACATCATTGTAAGAAAATATGAACCTGGATTCACCATGAATAGCTCTAGCAAAGGATCCTGGCAAAGCAGTGGTAATGTTTTTTATCATTATTTTTCTTACAAGAATTTGGGAAAATGAGTAAAAATCAAAAATATTTTCAAATCAGACCTTCAGTGTTGAGATAAAAGAAAAATAGTCAATTAATTAAATAGATATTTACTTCATTAAATAGTAGCTGTGTTTTAGTAGCGGAGACATATTCTTCAAAGAATATTACTATTTTTTTCAAATGCCCTAGACTAGAGCATTTGCTATTTTTAAAAATGGAGTTTGAAAGAGATAGACCAAATATAAAACCGTAACTCTATAAGGACTGGTTATTAGCGTTTTAAATTGTGGTTAATTGAGTGAGCATAATATTGCATGTAAAATCCTTTTTCAAAGTAAGCTTTCACGTAAATCCTACTTACTTTCATGTATGTTCTTATACCATTTGATAAAATGATTTCAAGTAAAGATGTTTATCTACTGCAGTTGTCATTCTTATGTCAAAATTTACATGGACAAATTAATAAAAGTTGTAAAAAAAAAGAAGTAAACTCATACTTGCATAGAAGCTCACTGGACTTTTTTTTTATCTCCTTTTCATAGAAAGATTTGAAAACTAGAAATCAAAAAATAAATTGTAACTCAGACATGTCTACATTTATTGCTGAATTTTCTATCAACACTTTTACCAACTTCTAGTAATTACATGGGTACAAAAATATAATTTGGACTTGAAGACAAGCTACCAAAAATTGTCAAGAAAATTTCCAAAGTAACCCTAAAAAATCAAAATGTATCTTTTTTATTTTTAGCAACTGCGAATCTAATATACGGAAGAGCTTTAAAACAAGCTGCATAACAAAGGAAATGTTACAGAAAATTGACCCTCTGTCTTTTTAAAGATTATTAATTAACTAGCAGGAAATTCTATATTCCTTACTTCACATTTTTCAAATGTTAAAACAATATTAAGGCAAAGCAGTCAAATAAATACTTTTATTTTGGAGTGGGGAAAACCCTTCATATTTAATCTTGAACCACTTAATTTTTTCTCTATGCCGAGCACCTCATAATTTGGATATTAAAATAGCAACTGACACCTGCAATTATTAATCTCAAGACTTCTTAATTTTAATCACATATGAGTTTTAATTTCTCTTAAATTTTAACATTTAACATCCCTTCTCCACATCAGGTTGAGTTAATGCCTAGTCCAATAATCCCTCCAGTACTCAAAGGATTTTTGGAATGTGAACTGAATATCTTTGTTTTTTATTACTTATTCCATAAGTAATTTAAATTATTTTCTTACAAAGACATAGTGAATCTCCATAATTAGTTTGTAACTTATATTTTTAAGTACAGTCAAGATGATCTTATAAATTCCTTTTGGGCATTTTCATAATACAACCTAGAAATACCAATCAAAGATGTGTCATTAAAGCTTGGAAATTCAAAATTTAAAAATTTTAGGATGAAATTATTGCTGAATCAGGACATTGATATAAGCCATGAGCAGAGCAATTCTCAATGCGTATGGCTAACAATGTGCTCTCTTACATTTCTGTGAAAGAATCCTCTTAACAATCTGGCCTAAGTACACTAGCCATAAGTTAAATGTGAAAAGTTTGTTACCACTGGAAGGATTATAGATTTGATCTTAATAGTTTTCCTCAATGAACAAAGAAAGAGAAACAAGGAAGGATAAAGAGAAGATAGGGAGGGATTTTGTCAGAAAAATGGCTGAAAGAATGTTAAAATGAAAGGCATGACAGAGAGCCCTAAAATCTATAGTACAGTGTTTTTTTTTAAAAAAATGAGACATAAGTGCCTTACCCCAGCCTATCAAGGTGAAGCCCCACAGGTATTTGGTGTCAGAAAAGAAAGCCACAAAGATTAGACTATGCAGGTAGAGACCTTCCACCAAGATCCAATAGTAGTTTGTAGCCAAGAAGTAAATAAACATCACAACAGCAATCTTGCACCCAATCTGTCACAAATAAACAGGAATTGCATCATATTAGAACTCCTAATTTTACTGGATGCCAACATTAGACCACTAGAAATCTTCAGTTTCTTTTTTATAATCTAAAGTCTCCTATACATTGGAAGTCCAGAGTTGTTGAAAAGAGACCAGAACAAAATTATTTTACCATAGCATTTTAATACTATGGGTTTGAATCTAATTTTAAAATAAGATTTTTTTTTTCTTTCCAAGTTACAAAAAAAATCATTTTCCCTAATTTTTCCTGTTTATAAAAATTATGCATGATCATTAGAGAAAATTAGGAAAATACAGTAAAGCATAAAGAAGAAAATATTATCCATCATTCTACCATAAATTTATCTTATTCTTATCTTTTTTATGCCCCAAAAGTTAATGACTTAAAACAATAAATACTTAATACATCTTATGAATCTATGGATTGACTAGCTGATTCTGCTGATCTGAGCCAGGTTCAACTCATAAAGGTCCACTATCATATCCACTTCATTCTACTGGATAAAACAAGTCACAAAGTCTGTCCAGAATCAGAATCAGCAGGAAGGACAAAACTACAAGTTGAAGGGCAAAGATACAAACAAAGTATTAATTTTCACTAACATGACAATCTACTATACTGAATTTCCAGATATATTGCTATAATGATCTAATTACCTGCAGTATTGGGTCATTCTATTTACTAAATACCACCAGAACTTCTAGGCAGAATCAAGCACCATGAACTCTTATATTGGAACAAGTTTTTGAGTCTACAATAAAGAAACTAAATGTCATGGGCTTTTAAGTCCCAAGCTTCTGGTGTTGAAAGTGAGCTTTTTACTTCTGCAAGTGGTGACAGCTGCTACGGGCCATACATTAAATGCTATTCCAGTCATGTCCTTTTTGAAGTTTCCATTCCAGAATGTTCTTGAGAAAAGAGCCCAAGCATTTTTAATAATCTAAGATAATGAATGATTAGGCATGAGAGTTGAGAACAGAATTGAAATAGTAAACATCACTATAGAAATTGGTCATCCATTTCAGTTAGCCCACAGGTAAGCCAAAACAAGTTAACACATATTTAGTGGACTGTAAAATTTTACTTATTTATAATGTTATACAGATCAGTAATGAGAGAAAATGGAAACACTTACATATTGTGATTTGTCCATAGAAGGCGCTTTTTCTATGAAATTTTGCAGGTCATCCTGCATTGCAAGGGACTGCAGTTCCTTTACACCAAGGTGAGCATGAACCACTCTGTCCTTGACAAAGATGCTTACAGCTCTCAGCATGAAAGATACAAATAAGTGCAGGTGGATGTAGTTCCTAGTGCAGTGCAATCGTCTATGGAGGGAAAATATTCAGTGTATATATTGGGATAAAATTAGAAATGGGGAACCAGAATACATAAATAAGCCCAAACTCCTATCCAAAAAGAGAAAAAAATTAGTAAACCTGAATAAAGACAGAAATCCATCATCATATATTTTCAATAGAAACAACTAAGATCAAAAACTAAAATATAACTTTTGGGGAATTAATTTCAAATTTCTCCTTATCTGCTACCATGTTCATTCAGATTTTGCAGTATTAAATATTATACTACATTATACCACAGCTTTATATTACACTGTATATTAAAGTTAGAAATGGTTAAAATAGAACCACCTTGAACAGAGATAAACATTATTAAAACTGAAATTTGCACATTTTCAACACATTCTCTGTAAGAAAAATTAATATATTTTGATAGCGTTATGTAATTTTATTTTCTAGGAGTGTTGGAGAATAAACAAGCTTACTCTAACATAAAAAGCTTTGGAATTACAAAAGGATTATAGATGCAAGTTAACGTACTTAGGAGTAGATACAGTATTATACTACTAATTTCCAGTATAGAAAGTTAACTCCAAAGAAAGAGGAGTTTTTTCAGGTTTGATGAAAAAACACTAGAAAAACCATCATATAAGTTGGTTAGAAGGCCCAGCTCTACCACTGCTTGACCATGAGAAAGCACAACTTTCCAGTACAATGAGCACACCTAATACTGCTTCTCTTCCAGAAAGGACAAAGTACCCAGGTCGAATGACAATGTGAATATAGTTTAGAAATTTTGGAACTGTTACACTGTTAACATCTCAGAAACACATATGTATGTCCGTTGTGCCCTGATGGTCCTCTTGGATTGACTCTCTTCACTGGGAGCGTCTTCACAAGCGATCGGTATGTGGCTAGACAGGTGATCAAGTGTACAAAGCAATTATTTACTGCAAATCATGCCATCACAGTTATAAGTAGGCACTGATTTTTAATGGACTCAACACTATTTACTATCTTAATTTTGACAAAATTACTATCTTAATTTTGTTTCTCAAAAGAGCATTTTGTTTTGAGAAACAGAAATGTTTGTGAAATTTTTACGTAACATTTTACCATAGCAATTACATAGAAAGGAACTGTATAGAAAGAATTCACTGCTAGTTAAGTACTATAATGAAATCAACTCTATTTTGCATCACTATGCAAACAAATCCACTGCAATGCAGATCTATTGGCTTAACTGTTTCATACTGCTTTGATTATTCATGTTTTTAAACAAACAAACCCATGAATTTCTCCTAAAAAATAAATTGTTGAAGTCAAATAATAATACTAGGCTGAATTTAAACACTTGTGTTAGGAAAATTATTTGGGGACACAAATTGCGATACCTGTGTGTCTTCGATGGATAAAAATGGGAATGGGAATCACTCACCTGAAGTAACCAATGATGATAATAGCCACAGCCAGAGAACCAAAGGAGATGGAATATCCAATAGTGTACAGGACATAGAGGCGTTCAAAGAATTCTTGCTGCAGGGGAAAAGATTTCATTAGAAAAGCAGGTTTGAACAAATCAGTCTATGTAGATAAACTTAAAAATCGTGCTTTACCTGTTTAGAGATAGGCAATGTGTTATCACATTCATAAATCTGATCTTCCTTTTATTTCCTAAATTCAAGTAAGGGTTAAAGATGTAATAACAATATTTTTCATTTCTTATTGCTTAAGTGAGGTCAAATTAAATGTTGCAAGATTTACTTCAAATATTTTCATACTGTTCATTTTAACTAATTGCAACTGCATATCTAACATGTGATGTATGGGGCATACTAGTTACAGGACTATTTTAAGAAGAAACAGGTAAAAAGAACATGCCATTTTTGGATTATTTCTAGTTTTTAACTGTTTCATTGAGCTGTAATTTACATGAACTAAAATATACAAATCTTAAATGAGTTTGATAGGTTTTGACAAACTGAGTTCATTATGCCCCTTACAAGTCAAAAAACCACCCAGCATCCACCCTCAGCTGACTACTGTTAAAATTTCTGTCACCACAATTAGCTCTATCTGTGCATGTACTTTATATATTTCTAGACTGTTCTTGGAGTTCTTAGAATTATATACAATGTATACTCTTTTGGTCAACAACATTTTTTGATACTCAGTGATATTGCATGAATCAATGGTTCACTCCTGTATAATTTTGTTTTTTACTTTATAATAATTATAGATTCACGAGAAGTAGAAAAAAATTCTAAGAAAGGTTCCACATGCCCTTCACCCAGGATCCTCCAATGGTTAAACCTCACATTATTATACTAAAATATAAAACCAGGAAATTCACATTGGTATAATCTGTGTGTTTATAGTTCTGTGTCATTTTATCATACACACCTCCTTCCCACCATCCCTAACAACCGGCAACCATTAGTCTGTTGTCTATCACTATAATCTTGTCACTTCATAAATGGAGTGACATATATAAATGGAATCATATAGTATGTGACCTTTTGAGATTGGCTTTTTTCATTCAGAGTAATGACCTCAATAGTCACTTAAGTTGTTGCATGTAGCACGTTTGTTCTTTTTTACTGCTGCATAGTACTGCACACTATGTATGTAGCCTATTTACATCATTATATTTAAAACGAGCTTCAAACTTTGTAGGCAGTGTACATTTGGGTCGTGTTTTTTTAACAGATTCAATCTCTGGGAATTAGTATATTTAGACCATTTGTTTTTAATACCATAGTGATATGTTAAGGCTAAGTCCATCCTTTTATTTATCATATTCTGTTGTTCTATTTTTCATTTCTCTTGTATTTTTTCTGCCATCCTGTGGGTTACATGAACATTTTGTAGAATTTCATTTTGATATCTCTTTTTGCACAGTGCTTTTGGTGGTTGCTCTAAGTATTAATTACACCATATAGCTTAAGTGGTACCTTTGATTATTGAATTTCCACCTTTCTTCCTTTCTAAGCATTTAAAGCTACAAATTCCCCTCTACACTTGGCTAACTGCTGCCTTTCACTCTGTGAGAGCCCTCTGCACATCTTGGGACATTTTTCTTAGCCCACCTGTACTGCCCACCCCTCAGCCTTTGGCACACTGCCTCCAGGCCCTCGGTGAGGGCCCAGTGGGAGACAATTGGCTTGTGGGTGATAGCTCACTGGGCCTGGGACTCCTTAGAATTCTAAGCCCTTATGCCAACCCTTGTCTGTTAAAAGTTGGTTTAAAAATCTGGTTCTTTCCTTTTCATCCCTGTCTGTGGTCTGGTAACACCTCTTCTGCTGCAGACCCAGGGATGAACACAGCCATTGGCCTCTTCCCACAAAGGCAGGGCTTGGCCACCTGTGGAGTTCGGTTCATTTTCATTTCTTGGCATCCTCAGCTCACTGATGCATTTCTACCAATTAATGATTTTGTATCTTACTCCATGTATTCTTTTGTCATGACTTCCTGCATCCTGACTGGAAATAAAAGACCTTGCTTTTGTTCCTTTTTTTTTTTACATTTACTACATATTATCTTCTGTTAATAAAGAAAATGTTAAAGTTTTTTATAAAAAATATTAATACAAGTGTAAAATAGAAAATAGAAAACAACTCCTGAACACTTAACCAAGAAGAAACACTGTTAGTATTTCATGTATTTTTTCATTCTATTCTAATGCATCATTTCCCATTGTTTTGAACATCTTTATCCCCAACTTATATACATTTATTATCTGATATTTTTTCAGTTAACTATATAACAAAAGAATTTCCCGAGGCCACAAACGCTTTGCAAAAAATATATATTTGAGCTTATTTAACTAGTTCATCATTTAATTCTTCAGAATATCCACAATAATTATTAATCATTGTTTTCTATAGTTCCCCTACTCAAAATCCTTATGCTGGAATCTTAGAAGTAAGATTATAAGGTCAAAGGATATGACCCTTTGAAGTTTTTTAATACATATGGCTAAATTGCTTTCCAGAAATGCATGTAGCCTTTAGACATGATATATATGAGTATTATATGGTAATTTATACAATATGCTACTGTTTTAAATATTATACTCTAAAAAATTCAATAACATTGTGGCCTATCATAGGAGTTCTTTTTCTTTTTTTTATTAAAAGTAATTAAAAGTAAATCTTATTTAGTCAAACCAATGATATAGAAATTATTTAAAGAATAAAATAATTAGGGAGTTCCCTGGTCATGCAGTGGCTAAGGCTTTGGCGCCATCAACAATGTGGCCTGGGTTCTATTCCCAGCCAGGGAACTACCAACATAATAAAAATATAATAAAAAAGAAGAAAAAAAAAAAGAATAAAATAATAGATGTTTAAAAAAATCTTATCCTTTTTTTCCCCTGCAAAGATGTCACGTTTATTCTCAATGTAGACTTTTTGTCTTTTTACTTTTTGTTTCTTATACAAAACCTCTCTTTATAATCATTAATTAGACTTACCAGACCTACTGTTTTGAAAGGACAGAAAACAATAGCTGGACAGTCTAGTCTCACTGGGCTAAATTCAAGGTGTCAGTAGGTTGACCATATAGCATTTGAAATGGGACATTGCTGTTGTTTTCTGTCCCATTTAAAATGGTTTGTCTTGTCAGCCTATCATTAATCATTAATATCTCATAAATAAGTAATATCATTTTTCCCTACAGTATATTAAAACTTCTTATTAAAAGATATTTACTTTGCTTAAGTTTTCTCAAACTTTACGTAAGGATTGTAAACAACAGAAACACTCTTTATATATTTTTAATTAAAAGACAAAATTATTTATGCTAACAAAATTCTTCAAATTTTTTATTTAACTTTTAAATCACTTTTATATAAAATAGTACATATCTTGGGTATATTACTACCCTTATCTATCTTGATTCTTGGACAGAAATCACAAAGAATAATTATATAATTAGAGTTCTGTCTATATGAAGCCATGATTTAAAGACCATTTAAAATCCGTGGAAGACTTGCATTTGTCATTTAATGCATAAATAAATTCATCACAGGGTATACTAAGTATTTTGAATGCTTATTTGTATCAATGAAATTGAAATAATTTTGAAACATTTTATATTAAATCATCGTTGGCTTTAGTTCTATTGTGTACAGCAATCTCTCCACATGGACTGTTTTTAACTAAGAACTTTGTTAATGATGAAATAACAAACTGAAGGTCTTTCAGCAACTTAATAAAGAACTCATTTAAGTGGTAGTGCTTTGTGTTAGAAAAGAAAAAAATAGGGAGTTCCCTGGTGGTGTAGTGGCTTAAGGCTTCGTCGCTGGCGCTGTCAGCGCTGCGGCCTAAGTTCGATTCCCCGCCAGGGAACTAACCACATACCAAAAAAAAAAAAAAAGTTAAGAAAGGAAGTTCTGACTAATGATGCAAAATCAAATAAATCTATCCACTCCCCCTCTCTCTCTCTCCCCGACAGTCCCCCAAAATCATCAAGCATAAAGAAAAATGTCTATGTTGGATGAGTTTACGTATGATGACTATTCTCAGGGTCCTCAAAAAAACTATTTATACATCAATTTATCATATTCACTCCTAGCATCATATGCATATGTCATCATGAATTTTTTACTCATGAAGCCTGAGTGATTGGAATTTAAGCAAGACTTTTAAAGCTCCACAATAACTTACTACACTTGATCTTAGCCAAAAGGTCGAGAAGCAGTTCACAAATAACTCAAAAGTAACTAGAAGTTTTCAAAGTTTACTTATGATTGCTATCCTAGAAACTGCACTGATGAGGAATTCACAGATCAGAGCTCTGCTTCAGACCTTGCCATCAGTGAGCTATGTCACTTCGACCAACACCTGACCTCTGGTACAAATGTGAGTTGACTCACATTTGTAAAATTAAGGTATTGTGCTGGAAGATCTACAGGATGTCCTTTGCTCCTCTCTAATTCTACAACTCTAATCTTCCGTGTACTAATGAAACCACCTACTGGTAAATCTTTGGAGATGGAAAATACATCTCTAAAATATAAAGCTCTTCCTGGAATATCGAGTGAGATGAGAAGCAGCCATTTATAGGTAATCAAAAGCAATCATAAATTGTGTTGCTGATTACCTATTTAAATTTTTATACATAATATGGCATAATGTAATATAAATACAATGTAACATAACATAATGCACACAAAGACACATATTTATAAGTATATATGTATATATCTCAGGCAAGTAACTCTAACCTAAAGAAAATATCAGAATGTTTCAAGTCCTAGACTTTTCATTAACCAGGTATCTGAAGATTCCAACTTCGCTTTTTATCTCTTATGATCTTCATGTCATCGCATAAAAGTGTTTTTATATATAATGTTTGACAATCAAAAATTGCATAAAATCATTATTCTGCTTTCCCTTAGAGGTTCACAGACACAAAATTACCATTACCTTTCCTACGCTGGTATCTGGCTGCAGAAAGCGAAGGCAGTCTGAATAATTAGCCCATGTTTTATTTACACTGTGCATGAAATCCCATGTCCCATTGCGGTTACAGTGTCGGAAAGCAAGTCCTATAAAGACATAAAGAAAATCAGTGAGATTGCTCAGGTCCCTAAGAGTCTATTACAAAAATAAATTGTGAAATTCTGTCCAAATTAACCATTTCAAAAAAATTCAATACCTTTATGATTGAAGTCATAAATATAAGGAGGGCATGGGACAGCTGATATTTTCCCCACTGTTCCTCTGGGCCAACAAATGAGTCCATCCCATTCTGGAAAACAATTTCCCTCTGATGAGGAAAAATATTAAAAGGTGAATAAACAAAAATGCATCTGAAACCAGAGAGTAAATTCATTCAAAATAGAAAATTTCAGGCCAGTACCTATAACAAAATGTAAAACAAGTTTGTAACTTTGAACACTAGAATGAGATAGGATGCAAATAGGATGCACAATCCACCTACCCTTGTTGATAGAAACACTTGATTTGCATAAATTAAAAATATTTTAGTGATTCCACTATGTATGAGTTATAGCGATTAATATATAAGAAACATTGAAATTCATTGTGAACAACCATCACAGCTGTGGCCACATATTTTACCCAAGATATTTAAAAAATTGCTATTAAAAAATGCCATATGAAACAGATTGAGCTTCGCAGGTAAACTTCAAATTTGGGGTTTGCCTTTTTACCAATAATTTTAGTACTTTGGGTCCAACACTCATCTCAGACAAAATTCTCGTCAGTTCTACTCTCCTCAAGATGCATCCAGAACTCCTTCGCTTCCCACAGCCTCCACTGACACCATTATTGTCCCAGCCACCCCATCTCCAGACTGATCGACTGCAATAGCTTCCCACTGGTCTTCCTGACTCCATTCTTGCTCTCCTTTCATTTATTCTTCACCCAGTAGCCCCAGTCATCATCCAACGGCTTCCCAACTCACTCTGAGCGAAAGCCAAGTCATTACAATGTCTGCAGGCCAGACAGGATTTGCCCTCTCCCCCAGCCTCTCTCCCCCAGCCTGAACTGCTAAGGTCCTCCCTGCTCGCCCTTGAATTCAATGTCATTCCCCCAGGTAGCCTCAAGGCTCATTCCCTTACCTCAAACATCAACTCCTGAGTAAAATTTTCCCATTTAAAATTGCATCCCAAAACACTGAATCCCCTTTTCTGCTATATTTTTCATCTGAGGGCTCATCTCCTTCCAACAATTGTATTATTTTATTAATGTTTTCTTAAACCACAGGATTTAAGAACCCTGAGGGTGGGGAATTTTGCCTATTTTCTTTCATGCATTAGCCACTTAGAACTTGACAGGTGGTCAACAGTCAGTGTCCACACTGTTCTTCCGGACTCCTCTCTATTAGTTGGGTATTGAGCTTTCAAGTAGAGAGCATATCAGCCATGTCATACCTTGTCTTCCAAAAAAGAGACCACTTACAATGAGTTTTCATTTTTTATTGCTACCATAATTACCACAAATTTAGTGGTTTCAAATAACCCAAATTTCTTATCTCACTCTTTCTGTAAATCCCAAATCCGGATCTCTGCTTAGGTGGATCTCTGCTTATGAACTGAACTCACAAGGCTATAATCAAGGCCTGGGCAGGGCTACATTCCTTTCTGGAGACTCTGAGGGAGAATTTGTTTCCTTACTCATTCCAAATGTGAAAATTCAGTTCCCTGGAGTTGTAGGACTGAGGTTCCCATTTCCTTGCTGGCGCTCGGCTAAGAACTTTCTAACTTCTAGAATCCAGTCACATTCCTTGGCTCACGGCCTCCTTCCTCCATCTTTACAGTCAGCAAAATGGTAGAATCCTTCTCACATTTCAAGTCTTTCTCCTCCGCCCCCCTTTCTGTGACTCTCTCCCCTTCCTTGGCCATTTTTAAGGGCCTGTGTGATTACATTGGGCCCACCGGATATCCTCCCTATTTTAAGGTTCATAACCATAACTCCATCTGCAAAGCCCTTTTGTCATGTAACAGAACATGCACAGGCCTAATACCAGGTATTAGCATATGGCATCTTTGGGAAACCCTTATTATGTTACCGTGGTACTACCCATTATAGCTCTCTCGCTTTTTTAGTTATATTAACTGCAGCTGGGGATTTTTGTGCTTGCTAACGTTCATGATGTCAAGTTCCTTGTTCAGTTTTGAATAGTCAGCATAATAGAACCTCACACAAACACTGATCGCTACAGAAAAAAAATCAGCATAAACCTGAAATTAACTCCTTAGTGTCTACCGGATCACCATTGATTTGCTTTGTGGATTGCTGAAGCAATAGAGAAAAGAAAATGTCTTCCCTCGCCCACACTGTTTTTCTAGGAAACAGTTCCATTTTGTTCACATAAAAAAAGCCCTCAAATTTTCAGAAAACTAATGTTTCCCAAAATAATGTTTCTATAGATCATGTTTTCCTTTCTGGTGGCTCTTTGACAAAGAGAATGATAAATGTTCACAAAAGGTTGAAAAGATCAGGGAAGCCATGACCTCACAAATAATACAGAGATTTTAATTAATATCTACTCTTTTGTCATCATTTGACTTCCTATGTAAATACTTTCATTATTTAGCAAGAAATTAATTAATTACCTGATGACTCACCAATCTCCCTTTATAAATTAACACCACTAATTACATTCTCTGTAATCTTTTGTATGTGCCAGGACAAGCTAATTATTAGGGAAGCTTGTCAGAACCATGATATTTACACAGAACAACCTAAAATTTGAAGATCTAACTTTGTCACTTTTCAATTCTATAGCTACCCATAACACAATGTGACAATACATTTGTGAAGTAGAACCCAGATCAAACCACTTTGGATTTTGTTTTTAAACATAGTGATATCATAGTTTTATAACTAGGTATTTGCACTTGTATTTCCTTTTCTTCCTTCATAGAATATTATATATTCATCATCTAGAATTGATGTTTGTTAATATTGTGCCATTATTTTTTGCTGGGGCATTTTCAAGTAAATGGCAGATAGCATAGCAGCTCACTCCTAAATATTTTGATAAGCATCTCTTTTAGGAAAATTTGGAAATGAAAATTTCTTAGATTAGCTGGTGATTTCAAAATGCCATTCCACTCTTTTACATAAAGTAAAGAAATTTTGAGTCAATTTACATATAACTAGGCATTTTACATTAAAATATAGACCAATGTTTGGCCAGCTTTAATTCTATCCTATTTGTATGGAGAAAGATTTCAAAGAAAGACTCTTTTCTCTTTTAATATTTATTCATCAACATGTTTCACACGATTCCCACCTCCACAAATTTTAGATGTTATGTAAGTTTATATCCAAATCACTCACTTTTTTTATGTGTAACTCCTATGATGTGTGACTGATTCCCTCTGCCAGAAATATCTTTTTCCTTGCTCCTCCACACATCTAATTCCTACCCTTTCATTTTAAGATGAGAAGATTTTTCCTCCAGGAAGCCTCCTCTAATAACCTCCCCAATGAATTAAGATGCTTTGTCAGTGATTCCACAGTTGTGATGCCTCTGTTGTTAAAACTGCACGCTGAAAGGTGTCAGTCTCCCCTACTATATCATCATCTCCATGGGGCAAGGATGGAATCTGATTCATATTTTCCACTGCTTAGTACAGAAGCAACATGCTGTGGGCACATAACGTATTGGTCAAACTGTTAAAGGGACACTGAGGATGATAATGTTGGACTAGCTAATCTCTGAGATATCTTCCAACTCAAAATTTCATGAGACTTCATAGAAAATAGTTCATTCAGCCCTCAGAGATAATAATCCTTATAAATGCTTTCATGGTTATGCTGCTCCTTCAGTGTTCTTTAGAGGTAGCATGAGTCATCCCCCTCTTTGGCACTATTAGTCTGGTCACTCAGACAACTGCTTCCTAGTACAAGACACCTACAAAGGCTGAATTAGTATAAATATCTTATTTGTTAAAACATGGCTTAGCTGGCTATACATTAAGAGAATAAATCTGAGGCCAGAAATTATGCCATAGGGTCAGCAAGCACTGCATTTGGAGCTTTATAAATTAATCCCCAAAAGAATTAAGTATAATACATCAGTTCCAAACTAGTACAGAGACCAAGGATGAAATAAGGGGAAAAGTCCCAATTCAAAAGAAGCCAAAAGAAGGTGGGGTTGGGGAGTAGAAGGGACACATAGGAAGAGATGATAATATGAAAAGCCCACATAAAATAGTAGAATTAAATGCAAATACTTGTATATTAATAATCCCAATTAACGTAATTGAGATACTACAGTTAACAGGCAAATATTATGAGAATGAATAACAAAAAAAGTCCATGTTTAACTTCTTTATAAAAGATACTACCAAAACATAAGTATAGAGAAATGATTAATAAGGATGCAAAAAATAAGGCATTGTTTAATGGACATAGGGTGTCAATTCTGCAAGATGAAAAATTTCTGGTGACTGGTTATACAACAACGTGAATACACAATTCCACTGGCCTGTACACTTAAAAACATTTAAGACAGTAAATTTAATGCTATGTGTATTTTGCCACAATTAAAAATTTCTCTAAAGGATGAGAAAAGATATATAAGGCAAATACCTACCAAGAGAAAAAAACTAACGTTGCTTATTAAATCTTGTTATTTTTAATAGAATAATTTATATTCTATATTAGTTAATATTTAAAGCAAAAGAATACTAAAGATAAAGAGGCCTGCTTCAGATTGATAAAGGTTCAATTCACCAAGAAATATAATATTTTTAAACTTACATATACCTAATACTCTATTTTCAAAATATATGAAGCAAAAAGTTTACCATCCATACTGGGAGATTTTAAGATAGAACCTCAGACAAGAATAGGTTGAGCAGATGAAAAATCATTATAGATACAGGATACATGAACCATACAACCAATAAGCTTAATCTAGTGGACACTGTAAAACAATGTACTCAGATGAAGAATATGCATTCCTTTCAAGGCCACACAGAACATTTATCAAAACTGACCACTAGGTAAACCAGTAAGTCTCAACACATTTTTTAAAATTAGTATCATGCAGACCACATTCTTGGATAATGACCAATTGAGAAATGAATCACAAAACTTTTTTTGATATTTGGAGACTAGAATGAAGCAGATAGCAAACTATAGATTTTATTATGGGCATAGCTTTAAGGACATTATCTGCTGCATTCAGATTGCTGGGAGTTTAGGGAACTCAGTAAATAGCACTTCCCTTCCCAGTTGAATTTGGAACTGTTTGAGAAATTACATAAGGAGTTAGGCAGATCAAATAATCATTTTATCAAGAAAAAGAGGTTTTGGAGAACATGGCTGAAGTACACAGAAATGGGCTTCCTCATTTGCTCCTCTGACTTTCACATACTACAGAAAAGTGCAGGCAACGCCCACAGCAACAGAGCCTGCCCTTCAAGCTTATTGCATGATCAAGAATAAACCAATATGCAGACAGATCCCAAAGAGAGGCCAGAGGAAGAAGCTGATTTGCACAGTTGCTACTCCCAAACTCCCAAATCAAGTAAGTCCCTCCTTCCATGGGCAGGGAAAAAGCTAGTGGGTCGAAGAGATGAAAAGACCCTTATTCTGCTACAGACTCCTCCACATGGAAACATGGAAGGCCTGAGGAGGGTCTCCCCAGTACTAAACAAAGAGGGAAATTTGCGATCTTCGTGAGAACTGGGATAGGAGCACAAAGAGGACACAATTTTCTTAGCATCTTTACCTCCTTCCTGGAGCTGAGCTGTGATGTTGAGTTCACACTGTACTTTAGCTTTCAGCACAAGGACAATCTGTTCTTCTATAGTAATGGTGCCATCAGAATCCAACTGTAGAAATAAACAAAATACAAACAGTAAACAAATTCTCATAATCCTTTTTTTAAGCCATGATACAGACTTTCATCATTTTACCTTCTAATACAACTGAAATTTAAAGTTTTTGATATCAAGCTGAGATAATCCTTTATCTAAATTCAAAACCCATCAATGTATAAGATTTTAAAATAATGTTTCTTTTACCTGATTTGCCTAAAGAAAAAAATCCCATACTAGAAAAATTTAATATAACTAAGTAACTATTTTACATATAATTAGAAAAATAATAAATGAATTAAAAATTTCCTAGAATGTTATGGAGATCCAATATTTTATTAATTCTCTGGCAATATGCCAGTTACGGCATATAGAAAGAGAATGAACTGGAAAACTAAATTTAGCTAAAAATTACCAGGAGTTCCCTGGTGGTGTAGTGGCTTAAGGCTTCGGCGCTGGCGCTGTCAGCGCTGCGGCCTGGGTTCAATTCCCAGTCAGGGAGCTACCCACATACCAAAAAAAAAAAAGAAAAAGAAAAATTACCATGAAGTCATGGGCAAATCACACAACACCTTTAGGTTCATCATAGACCTAAACATGCACTTGGCCCAGGAATCAGAGAAGTTGAAGGAGGACCCAGAGAAAGGTAGAGCAGTTGCAGGCCTGGCTGCTGCCTCTCTCTAATGACATGAGCCAGCAGATAAGCGATAATGTGTGTGAAGTACAAAAGTGCCTGCCTGGACTTCTGAGAGCAAACAAAATAAAACGGCTGCTGCCTCACCTCTGCCCTCCAGCGCTCACGAAAAATTGTCTCCTGTGTCTCATGCTACCCAGAAACATAAAAGAAAAGGGATTCCAGGAAATACAGTGTAACATAGCCAAGTTGACACTTACAAACCACCAAAATCCACCTCTGTCATCCACACACATCTCTTTAAACCACCTGATTTCCAAAAAGTTCAATAACAAAGTCGTGTTTCCATCTAACATGATATTATTTGTTTGGTACCAAGAGTGATTCTAGAGGAACAGAATTTTAAAGTGGGTAAAATCTGTATTTGCTATCCATGGTTGTGTAGCAAATTAACCTAAAACTTTGTCGCTTAAAACAATAAACATTAATTATCTCACAGCTTGGGAGAGGCTTAGCTGGATGGTTCTGGCTCCGAGTCTCTCGTGAGATTGCAGTCAGGACTTCAGCCATAGATTCTGTCACCTGAAAACTTGACTGAGTGGGACTAAATGGGCCGCTTCCAAGATGGCTCTCTCACATGGTTATTGGCGGAGGGCTGCAGTTTCTCAGTGGCTGGTAGGAGGAAGACTCCATTTCTCACCACATGGTTCTGTCTATATGGGTGCTGGAGTGTCTTTCCAGCCTGTCACCAACTTCCCACAGAATAAGAGATTCCAGAAAGAAAGCAAGGAGGAAGCCACAATGTCTTTTATGATCTAGTCTCAGATGTCACTCATGATAGTCCCATCATATTCTGTTTGTTAAAAGCAATTCACTGACTCTAACTCAAAGGGAGAGAAATTAATCTCTCCCTCTTAAAGGGAAGTATTCAGAAACTTGTAAATATATTTTTAAACAACCACAATTTTCTCCAAGTCATCATCTATTTTCTAGAAAGAGAGTACATTGAATGTTCTGTACACTTATTAACAATAATAGGGTCCAAAGTTTTCCATTTCTGTTTTTGATTAGGGACTTAGTGATTCTCAAATCAAATAGGATAATAAAACATAACAGTTCATCTAAGTGACAAACTCCTTATAAATACAATCCTGTGCAAACCCCAAATCTTTAATTTCAAGCTTCAAATACACTTACTCTCTAGAACTTCTCTAGAATCATCACTACTTAAGAAAAGTGGAAAAACAAGCCTTTTTATATTGTACAATAAGACATTATGGACTGAAAATTAGAAATTAAAAAGTATTTACATCATTAGTTATAGGAAGTAGACTTAGAGATTACTTAATCATGATTTTAAATTATGGTTTTTTTGCCTGATACATAAAATAACAGACTGACAGTTTAAACTAAAATAAAGGATACAGAAAAAAGTACTATAAGAATTAGTTTTAGTATTAAAAAATTGTATTATTCCTGAAAATTATGAGTTTATTATTTTCTAATATATTTGTAATATGAAGAGTTATCTCAGTAAATAATCAGGTATATAGTTATGAAGATTGCTGGATAATAGTCATAGCTCAATGTCCACATTAATGATTTTTTTTCATGAAAAGAGAAAATAATCAAAACTAATTTGGGGGGTTGGCATACATAACAGAATTTAACTATAAGGCTAACACAATGCAAATTTGGACTTATAAGTAGCCACACTAAAAGTGAGCCATGTAGTCTCACAGAGCATAAAGAGAGAATGAAATGAAAACTGATGAGCCATCTCGATGGGAATGGAAAAAAATTCACTTCTTCCCCTCTCATGGTCCAGAAAGTGAGGCACCAAGTTGGGTTCTTTTTATTTTTACTGACTGTTTTTTCAGCTCAGTAGTTACTTCCTTTTACTTAAATCCTAGAAAACACTAGGTAAGCTGTGACCAGGATAAGCACTATAAATCTGATTCAGAGAAATTTGACTTCAATATCAAACATGAACATTTCAAATCACTCCTTGTACCATTTTTTCCTTGAACAAATACATTTTTGTTTTCTTCTGTGCATATGTGGCCCTTTCAGGAACATAAGCATTATATATACTACAGCTTTTAAAGATATTTTGTTCTAAACATATATATGTAACTATGTAATTTGGTTTTTTAAAAAGGTGGCCAGTTTAACCCAGGAGCAAGTTTGATTAGGATGTGCTAACTCATGATCGTTGAATTGCTCTTTAGTCTTTTCAAGTGAGAGTAAGAAAATGCTTAACATCTTTTATATTGCTTTCTTTTCCTTCTTTGTTACAGATAAAAGTATTCTTCACCAGAGAGAGACATTGAAATCAGTTTACTTAAAACCAAAGAGCACTTTTCATACACAATATCTACTCAATAAACATACTTCAATATTTCATAGTCAATGTCTACTACTCAATGTTACTCCAAAAGCAAGAATGGCATCCAAAACAAAGTGATCCATTTAGAAATATAGATGTTAGTCATTTTTCCTGGTTATTTACAATTTGAAATAAAATGTTGTATACCTGGAACCTATGTAATTTTTACTAACCAATGTCATCCAAATAAATTTAACAATAAAAACAATGTTGAATTTCAATCTGTTGCATACTTGATAGTTAAAAGAAACCCTAATGTGATCCTATATATCTTAATGAAAGTACCTGAAGTTGTCATTATAGATACTAACTGCTAATGCAAGAATATGTGAATCTTCATAATTACATGTTCACACTGATTCCATTTTAAAGTAAACAAGAATCCATAAATTAGATGTATTTAAAAATAAGCATTCTGGAACTTCCACCTCCGGCATGATGGATACTTTCCTCTATTCCTCCCAAAAAGTACAACAGAAACCTCTGCACATTATATATAAAATGAACATAAGACAATTCTGAAAGGCAGAGAGCAGAAAGCAGACCAGCTAGGGACCTCAGACCCTGAAAAACATCACAGTGGGAAATTCACTGGGGTTAATTCTACTTTGATTTGTAGAATCTGGCAACTCTGAAACATCAATAGGCACCCAAATAAAGTCTCAAGAAAACCTTGCCTTCTGCAGCAAAGAAAGGAACGAGACAGCCTGATGAGACAGAAAACTTTAAGACAGTAATAGCTCAACCCAAACACTGCAGAAAAACACTGCAGTCCTACCCCAATCCATACCAGCAAGGTCAGGTGGAAAACGCAGACTTACACTGTGGCTGGGCTGTAAGGAGGTGCTTGTACACCCTCCCCAGAGTGCCAGGACTTCCACCCCCAGTGATCTATAACAAGATCCCTCGTGGCCCCCCAACCTCAGTGTCAGTGGGGAGCCTGGACTTCCCCCCAACCTGACAGGAACACCACTGGGGTGGTATCACAGAAGAACTAGTAGAGAATCTGTCTAGCATCAATGAGGCCACTCCATGTGATGTCAGTAAGACCACGTGGGAGCAAACTCACAACCCCACCCATCCATCATAAGGAGCTCCTCACCTTGAGTGTCAACAGGAAAGAGCTAGAGAACCTAAACTTCTACCTCCACTGAGAAGTTACTAGGTGACATTTCTTGGCACATGCATGTGAATCCACAGGTGGAGCAGGCTTCAGAGAATGAGAAGATGTAAAATTCATGAAGACAGGGATCTTTGGTTTTGCGTTCTTTTTCAGTGAGTCCTTTCTCTACTTGCCCTTGTGTGCCACACAACTGGTGAGGAATGGAATGGGTATCAGAGAGACAATAAAAATGCTCATTATCATCTTCACAAGGTGGTTCTGAGGATTAAAGAAAATAATGCATCTAGAGTACCTAATCAAGTGTTTTATATAGTAAGCACTGTATAAATGTTAACTGTTATCACTGCTATTGTCCCCAGATCTATACTTTTATCACCTTCTAAGTATATTTGACCAAAATAAACTTACTGATGCAAAAAGAAAAAAATGCTCAACATGAGAAAACTTGGGCAGAGATCAGGTGGGCCTTTCCATCTCCTGCTGAGGATCTATCACCTACACTGCACAAATACGGAAGTAAAAGGTGGACTAGATGCACTAAAAAGAAGAAAAATGAATAGATACTGCAGGAGAGGAGACAGGAGTCAAGAACAGAGGCAAAGAACTCATTTCTGTGTTATTGGCAACCCTCTAGAGCAGTGGTGTCCAAACTTTTGGCTTCCTTGGGCCACAATGGAAGAAGAATTGTCTTGGGCCACACATAAAATACACCAACAATAGCTGATGAGCTTTAAAAAAAAATGGTCACAAAAAAGTCTCATAATATTTTAGAATTTGTGTTGGACTGCATTCAAAGCCATCCTGGGCTGCAAGTTGCATACCTGCTCTAGAGTGAAAGCTTCTTGGATGATAGGGTCATGTCTTAGTCACTTTAAGAGCCAGTACAATAAATATAAGACTTATTAATCCAAAGCAATTTTATTAAATTGAAAATGAAATGACCTAGGAAAGAAAAATTTTAATTTAATTTAATTGGAAGTTACCCCATTTGCTCACAGAAAAGCCTTCTACTTATTCTACATTATATTTGTGCTGGTTTAGTAGCAAGGCGTATTGAGAACATATTTTCTACAAATATTTGCTGCGACTTACCACGGGGAAGATACTATCTACCTATAGACAATATGGCAGAAGACAAATACAAAAGAAACCCAAGCCATGGATCTGGCCCTTGGGGGGATCAGGAGGTACAATATGGCTCTCACATACTTACTACACATTTACCATTAATGGTAAAAAAATGCAGAACACTCATGAACAAAATGCCATTACTAATATGTTACCAATTGGGTGGAAAATAGAAGTATGCAGTGTCTTTCAGATTGATTTTAAAAGCCACTTTTGATGCCCCAGGAAATCCCATGTGTCTACTTGAGGTTTCTTTTAGTTTTTAGATATCTCTTAGTTCAAATGATCAACCTGAAAAATGTGCTTAAGTTTTACTTACACGACTACCAAAAGCTCATAGATGTTGTGTCTTACAGACTTTTGTTTTCTAGGAAATAAGATGCCAGAATACGAGAGCTGTCGGAAAAAATCCAGTCACAAATGCCTCTATTTTTCATAGTACATGGCTGGATACTTTCCGACAGCCCTCGTATATGCTGAGAGAAGTTCCACGTTGGCACTCAGCTATATGCAGGAGTGCCTTTCTGAAAGCAGATTCCCTGAGGTGTGGGCAGAAGAATATGCAAGCTTAGACACATCTCATACCCACGAAATTGGTTTAGATCATTGTTAAGCATAATCTTTGCTCCTAGAAAAATGTATTTTAAAAAAATAACTGAAAACCTTTTTCTCATATAAAACAGAACTAGTCTGATTATGTAAGTAGGAAAGTGACAAGTAGTATGTTATTCTCGTTTAGGAAATTCCAACCAGTTTGCAATTTAATGTAAATAGTTTCATAATGAAGAAGCAGAACTTTACCTTCAGGAACTTGCATTACATACATTTTTATTCCAATCTTGTCACACACATATTTGGCCAAATAGTATTCAAGAACATTTTTGTTTGATAGATAGTTTGATTTGTTACCAATCTGTATCTTATTAATAACAAGAATATTTGAGTTATTTACTAATTCAAGTAGCAACACAAATAATATGTTTTCTACCTATGATCATGCACTTAACCAAGACTAAACAGACACCTAGTGGGTACCATAACACTGTAGAAAAATGATTAAGAATAAATTCTTGCCCTTAAGTAGCCGAATATCTGTGACTGAAATTCAATACAACTAATATGATGTGCTAAAAAGAAATGACCTATCATTTATGACTTCAAAACAAAAATCACACATTTTCATTCAAAATGTGTATGCTAGCCTTACACGTAACAGCTTAACAAAATTAGCAATGATGTTACATCTATTGAAAACTTAGAGCAAATATTATTGATAAATCGTTAAAAGAAGTCCAATAGAAGTAATAAAAATGATAAAAATGCCTGCAATAATTACTACCATTCAATGTTATACTGGGGGTTCTAACTAATACAATACGATAAGACTAAAGATAAAAAGCAACCACAGAGATAGATATTGGAGAAAATTGTTATTGTTCAGGAATAAACTTGGTAGCTATAAATCAATCAATAAAAATAATAGAGATTCTCTATATCTGCCATAACTAATTAGAAAATGTAAAATAAATTATGATAGCAATGATGATGATGGCGATGATGATGGAGATGCAGGTTCCGTTGCATCATTTGCAACCAGGGCAGCTACCTCTGCCCCTTAGAATAGAATGACCCTTTTAAAATCAAAACTGGAGTAAATAATTAGAGACTTGAGTTCCAAGTCAGATCAAAGAGGATGAATTTTGCAGGAATGAAAGAAACACAAATTAGCTCATTTACACATTTATGGAGAAGCTACTATCCAAAGGCACCATGCTAACTGTCACCAACGGTTCCAATTTTTTTATTAGCCCCTTTCCCCTGTGTATTTATAAGCCAGAGGTAATCATACTGAAGACCATCTGCTCTTCTTCATACAAGTTAGCCAGCCCTTTTAATATTCTCACTGAGAATATTATTCACACGTGGGGTTTCAGGTACCCCCTACAAAGCAATGATGCTAAATCCAGAGATTTTCTCAAGCTCCATCTTCCAATATCCAACCTTCTGCTAACTATCTCACAGGCTCCTCACACTCAGCTTATCTAAAAATTTAACTTATCACACCTGCCCCACACATTCTTCCTTCAGTTGAATGTATCTTCTACCTACCTCTTGATTCCATCTGCCTTCTTGCATCTCCACTTCTGCAAGGATACACCAGTGACTACGAGGATGGCTGAAACTGCCTTCCTGATTTCCAAATGACTTCTTTAAAGGGGGAGATAGATTTTAATCAAGTACTCATTTGATAAATATAAAATCACCACATTTATCAATACTATGAATAAAATGCCCAACTGGGCTCTATAGGAGAAACCATAAAGAGTAGAAGGAAGAGTGTTACAGACAGACAGAATAGCCTTGCAAAATTCACACACACACATAGACACGCCCCCACACACACACACATTTAAAGGCCTTCAGTGTTTAGATATAATCTCAATCTAAAAATCATTCCACTAAAAAACTCTTTACTATTAATAATTGGCTAATAAAAGAGAAAAGAGCTGATATTTTCATTATCAGACACCTTAAGATTTTTGTCTGTTTGTGTATTTTTAAATTCAATACTTTCATGTTCTGTGACGTAAATGCCATTATTGCCCTCATTTAGCATGGAAGAAATGGAGACTCAAAGAGAGGAAATGAACTGCCTAAACGTCACATTGTCATTAAAAGAATAACTCAGGAAAAAAAGGCAAAACCTAAACACAGGGGAAAGAAAAGAGATGGCTTCTAGTAGGTAACAAAACCAATTGAAGCTAACTATATGAAATTAAATGGGATGTATGAACGTCAGTTTAAAATGCTCTATTTTCCTTCACAAAGAACAGAGGAAGTTCTGAGGCAGTGAGACCTGCTCTATGTACCTTGACAAGAAAGTCAGAATTTAAAGGGAGAAACACCAAAACAACTTAGGGCTTGCTTCATTTGACGGTCAAGGTGCGCCACCTACCGAACACAGGGAGAAATAACGCTGATTCAGTTTAAAGTCACAGGGCTCTTCCCGGTACAACTGTTTCTACCTCGTCTGAAGAGCTGTAATCTCTACATTTTATTTGACACACAAAGCATGCGTGCGGATGAATTATGACCTACACGTTTGAGAGGGTCCATTGTGAAAGGCTGCCCAGAAAAATCTCTAGCCAATATTAGCAGTCCGAAATGACAACTACCACCTAACATTAACAACTGAGCTTTAACACAATGTATTTCTACACTAAACTCCTTGCTTTGATGATACGTGATTCTATATCAAGAAGAGCCAGTTATCCTTTCAGACAGCGGTCACAATCGATCCTGGAAGTTTAAGTTCTCAAAACTGACCCTAAGTTACCAACAAACAAAAATAATTTGGATTAATTAAATGAGGACCAAGGAATCTACGAGTAAAGAAAAGTTCCTTCCCCTCCCAGCCTCGCCCTCTTGAGCCGGAACCCCTGTGCTCCTGAATAGCCCCTTACTTTGCAGACGCCACCGTGCTGGTCTGAACAGTGCCCGCCCCAGGACATCACTCACCTAAGGCATATCTTTGCAGTTGCACTCAATGCCTGTCAAACTCTGCAAGGTGCGTGCAAGCGTGTGTGCGTGCAAGCTTGTGTGTGTGTGTGCGCGTGTGTGTGTGTGTGTGTGCGTGTGTGTGTGTGTGTGTGTGTGTGCGTGTGTGTGTTGGCGTGAGCGTTCGCGCGCCTTGGTCCGGAGGGAGGCTGGGAGAAGCTGGCGCCCCGGGGCTCCGGCTCTTACCTGGGCTCCGGCGAGGAGGCAGCCGCCGAGCAGCAGATACCCCCAGACGTGCGGCGACGCCCCCGGCCAGCCCATGCTCGAACCAGCCCGAGCGAAAAGGGACGCTCTTCCCGGAGTCCTGGAGAAGCTCCGTACTCGGACGTGGCGGGCGCAGGCCGAACTTGTGGCCCGGAGCGCGGCGCAGCTGAGGCGGCCGGACCTGCAGCCCCCCGCCTCAGGGTGCCAGGAGCCGGGCTGTCCACGCCCGCGCGTCTCGGCTCGGGCCCCGGCGCACGGCGCCGCGCGGCTTGGTCCGGTCTTCCGAAGAGAGCTGCTCGCGCCCCGGTCTTGACTCAAGTCCACACGGCGGCCCCCGTGCCCCCTCCCCCGCAGGAGCGGCGGGGAGGCGCTCGCTTCTCACCCGAGTCACTGCGTCCCGTTGCCCAGGGGACCCTGGGGCAATGGATCCAGGTCGCAGCTGCCGCCACCGCCAATTCACACCCTCTCTGCCTCCCTTCGCTCTGTCCGGGCTCCAACGTCCTGGCTCCTAGGGCGCCCTGGGTCCTCAGGAAAATCCCCTGCAGTCCAGACACGCGCTGATCACCAGCCACGGGAGGTATTGGACAGTGTGGTTAAAGGCGCATCCGAGCCTCTGTGTTTCAACAGTCTCCACAGCCTCCTTTATAAAGTTCTCTGATTGCTTTTCTCCTAACCACTATAGTAAGTGTGTGTGTGTGTGTGTGTGTGTGTAATAGAGGTGATAGAGAGAGGGACCAACAGAAATCTCTAGGTCAAAATTCTTCATATAGTTTTATGACTTTTGTATCCAGACATTAAAGAAAGACAACTAATATTCTTTAACAATTTTTTTATGTGTAAACACCTTCGTCTGGGGGCAAGGCCTGTTCCTTTCTTTTCTTTTATTATTATTATGTTTTTAGAGCATAATCATCAACATGCCAGAGACCTTGCTCTAACAGACACTGAGTTGAAGAATATTTGGTCTTCCAGGATCTGACACGGTTGGAAAGGAATGATTCCCATACGTGAAGCACAATATTTCCCTAACCTCTTCTTGACAATGAAGATCTGAGATTTGTCACCATTGGCTGTCATTTGCTGTCCAAAGTGAAAACTGAGTTCACTTTTAAAACTTATAAATTACTTATGGCTGGCTAGCTCTAAAACACTAGAAAGGGATGTCTTTTATTTCTATTTCTACATGTCCAAAAATGTTCACACATCTCTATTTTAATAGCATTGTTTATACTAAGTATTACATGTTTTGTAAACAACCTTCTATTCTTTTCAGAGGTAGCAATATCTAAATTATACAACATATACTCATAGGCACACACCTGCAAAATTACCAAGCAAAGTTCATTTTCGTCTTCTTGGCCTAATTTGTACATTTAAAATTTTTCAATGTTTAATCAGCATGGAAGTTTTCTTTTCTTTTCTTTCCTTTTTTAAAGCTTCTATGTACCCAAATCTATCAATTTTTTTCTTGTATGGTTTCTGCCTTAGCGTTTAGACCAAGAAAGAAATTGCATTCTAAAAATTAGGGTATCTTTCATCAGATCTTTTCCTAGTTCTTTTCTACCATTGCAAAATTTTGCATTTAACATTTTTAAATAGTTATTTTTTGTGGTAATTTATCAGTTTTCTTAAGTTCCTAATCAGTCACAGCATCATTTATTAAAGAACTCACCTTTTCATTGGGGAGGATACTTTGAATGGAGGTAAAGGATGAAAGTTTGCTAATGGCTAAAATCATGACTTCAGCTCCACACAAAGATGCTATGCTAGAAGAGGTTCTGAAATGTAAGCAGAGTTTGCAGATGGTTTAATAGTGCATCTGTCCATTTTACCCAGAGTGGAATCCCATTCATTAAACCCAGATGTCAAAGGCCCCTAGCAAACAGTTGGGAATAATCCTTCTGAGTATCTGACTACTAGATTTGGAAAGCTGTATGCAATTAGGCCTCCAGAGCTCAGTCTCCTAGGGCTTTCTGGCTGGAACTCAGCAAGTAGGCTGACAGCAAGAGAAAGCCTGGCCATTCCAACACAGTGTCAGCCAGGCACTTCAGAAGAGAAAAGGTACTCCACAGGTACAGGAAGGCTGTCTGGACCCCAACCTGACGTGTAGTGGCTCATATACAAGTGGCTTCCTATATGTTTAATCTGGGAAGACTATTATTAATAGTAACAACTTCCCTCACAGTGTTTGTGTCAGAACTAAATGAGGTAATGATGAAGTCAAAGAAACTTTTATCAGCTGTACAGAATTACACAAATGATAGTAAGTTTGGTATTTACAAAATACTTTTATATACACTATCACATTCAATGTATAATTATTCATATCAAAGCCTATTATAAAATACTCAGTAATTAATGGGTAGCTTAAGGGAAA
Organism: Lyroderma lyra; assembly: GCA_004026885.1. Classification (NCBI taxonomy): domain Eukaryota; kingdom Metazoa; phylum Chordata; class Mammalia; order Chiroptera; family Megadermatidae; genus Lyroderma; species Lyroderma lyra. The sequence goes on from PVJL010001862.1 coordinate 65,099, forward strand.
ATAAAGAAAAGGAAGCAAATCTTTAAAATTTCCTCCTGAGGATTAAAAAAATTAGTTAATAAATCCAGGGCCCACCTCTGTCAAGACAAAGCCTAAAGAAAATTAAGAAGTTGGATAATGATGTGCTTGGCACCATCCCACTTCCTCTGTCTCAAATCTGCTTGCCCTGGCTTGTTAGATAACCAATGTTTTTATTTGTTTCTTGAGTAACTATATAAGAACTTTTGGCTCCTGAGCCATTTTCTTGCTCGAGCCCGCTTCTACCTCTTTGGAGTGTACTTTCCCCTCAATAAACTATCTCTTTGTTTCACCACTTTAAAAAAAAAAAAAAAAAAAAAAGGAACTTTTTCCCCAGTAGCTAACTAACAGTCCCAATTCAACCTTGCCCTCCAAGGCTTCTGGCCTCTGTTTGCACTTTACATTCTCTCTCTGCAGAGATTTTAAAGCATGTGCCCAAAACGCTTTGACAATCTTCCCATTTGAAAAGGGACAGAGGGGTCTATGTGTCCTCCTCTTGATTCTGGGCCCTGTGACTGTTGGGCCTATAACATGCAGTGGAACCAAACTTTAGTCTTAAGAAACTGGCAGCTTCCACTTCTAGGGACTCACTTTCACTTTCAAAATTTAGCCAAAAGGCTCTGCCAGTCCAGTAGAGAAGCCCACAGAGACAACTGAAGATCTCAGTTCTCAACCCTAACAGATATTCCAGGCAACCACCAGCGCCAACGCAGTAGCCGTATGAGAGAGCCCTGTCAGAAATGGACCTTCTAGCCTGAACTGAGCTGCCTTGTCTAATGCTTTGTGGGGCACAGATGAGCCCTGCCCAAATGAGAGATTTTCAAGCTAATAAATGGTTGTAGTTACTGTAAGTCATTAATTTGGTGGTAGCTTGTCATGCAGCAATAATAATTCAACACCATCTCACCATCAAACTACTATTTCTGTAGTCTCAAGTTCTCATCTACTGAAGTTTCTATGGAGAGGCAACAGACCCAGAATAGTCAACACAATATTGAAGGAAAAAGTTGGAGGACTGATGATACCTGACTTGAAAACTTACTATAAAACTATAGTAATCAAGACAGTGTGGTATTGGTGAAAGAACAAATAGATCAATGAAACTAAAGAGCCCAAAATAGATTCACATAAAATAGTCACTGATCTTTGACAAAGGAGCAAAGACAAGACAATCTTTTCAACAAATGGTAGTAGGACACCTGGACAACCATATGCAGAACGTGAATCTACACACAGACTCTACACCCTTTACAAGAATTAACTCAAGATGAATCACAGACCTAAGTATCAAATGCAAAACTATAAACCCCCTAGAAAATAGTGTAGGAAAAACCCTGGATGACCTTGAGTATGATGTGCCTTTTTAGAATGCAACTTCAGAGATGCACTCCATGAAAGAAATAGTTGATAAGCTGGACTTCATTAAAATTAAAATGTTTTTGTTCAGCAAAAGAATATATCAGAAGAGTTAGAAGACAAATCAGAGCCTGGGAGAAAATATTTCAAAAGACACATTTAATAGACGACTGTTATCCAAAACATACAAAGAACTCTTAAAACTCAGCAGTAAGAAACAAACAACCCAATTGATATATGAGCCAAAGACACCTCATCAAAGAAGATGTACAGATGGCAAACAAGCACGTGAATTGATGCTCCACATCATAAGTCGTCAGGGAAATGCAAATTAAAATAACGAGATGCCCCTACACACCGATTAGAATGACAAAATCCAGAACATGTGCGAGGGCAGGGGCTAGGTGAGAAATCTCTGTACCTTCCTCTCAAGTTTGTTGTATACCTAAAACTTCTCTAAAAATAATAATAAACTATTTTTTTATTCTCATCTAACTGTTGGGATAGGATGAGAACAGTTTGGTTTCATTAATTGTTAGGTTACTTGTAAACTAGATTCAATCCTTTCCAAGTGTTGGCTGGACAGGTAACCTCTTTTGCCCTGTAACTTCCTTTTTTCTTTCCAAAATCATGTAGCTTTCTCAGAGATGACTCATTCTTCTGAATTTCTAAAAGCTGTGGTTCTTCCCTAGAAATGCCATAGAATCATAGAATATTAGCATTTGAAAAATCTTCCAAGTTTTTCCAATAGTTAAAACCTTCCTACAAATCTATAGTCATGTTTCCTCTATTAAAATAATTCTAGTAATGAAAATCTCACTATCTTGGTTGATGGTGAGAATTATATGAAACATCTTGTTGGACCAGCCAATACCATGAATTCAAAAGCTCTATCTGGCTAACGATAACAATAACCTATATTTTATAGTGTTTTACGTTTTACAAATGTCATTTATAAATTTGTATGTGGCAAAACATTTGGTGATCAAAATATCCTGGTCCCCCAAACAACTCTAAGAAATAGGTATAAATACATTTTTTAAAATAATAATCCATAAAATCCTAAAAAGAATAGGTAAACTAAGGCTCCCATTTTAATGATGGCATCCAGTTAGGTGAGGAAATTGCAACTCAGAGAGAAGCTAAGTGCCTTGCAGGAGGACACCCAGCAGCAAGTGGAGACGTTAGCTTGGGCGTTCTGTTTTCACCTCTGTCACTTTTTGTATTTTCCTGTCCTACCCTAATATGACACACTTCAGCATTTGCACGGAACTTCAGGGATCTACTAAATGCCTTCTCTTTCGTTTTCTCACTTTTCCCAAAAAGATAACTTCCTAAAAGCGATTATTGTTAAACCAAAGGATTAGTCACATTTCAGGCAGCATGACATATCCATGGTTGATTTATTTCGGGTCTTTCAGCACAGAGAGCCACATGCTCCCCAGAACGTACCAAATTATACTAAGGAGAGAAATGTAACCTAGATAAGAAAAGGACACTTTAATTTGGGAATGGATTATAAAAGAACATTGAAATTTTCAATGTACGTGTTTCTCTATCTCCTAAAAAAAAGAATGGTGCAAGAAATCTTAAGATCATTTGTCTAAGACTTTTAAGACAAGGAACCATGACAGTTTGTGAGCAATTTATACTAGGAACTTTGTAGACACTGAAGCTCACTGTAAGAAGTAAATATTGATTTAAAAAAAATAGAAAAAAAATAAAAAAGAAACAGAACATGTTATTTTGCCCTAAAGAATTTATATGACAAAGCAAAATATCAACATAGACAAAATAATATTACAAAAATAGCTGCAGGCTGCAGAGTGAGACAATGATCATTTTGGGGCTGAGGTTACCTGAAGAGGTTTTCGGGAGGCAGGAAGATTTGCCCAGTTCTTAGAGACCATGACAAACGAAGACAGCCTTTACGTGCTCTGCGTGGCATGAACTCACCAGGACGCTGGGTGTATAACATAAATATTACATAACATAGCTATATTATGTCATGTATATAAGGAAATAGGAAGAAAAGCGCCTTGCTGGTGAGAATGGGAAGCTGAGAAGTGACAGGAGCTGGGAGGCCCTCATTACCTGGCTCAGATGGGGAATTTGGAATGGCGTGGTGGCCAGTCATGCTCACTGCAAAGTTGACACTTGAAAATGTTTTTACAGAAAAGAGAAAAAAAAAATCCGTCTGCTGTGTGTAGAGCAAATTCAGTGAGGAGAAACCAGGGAGCGGTGGGAAGTAGACAATTTGTAATAAGCACAAGGACACCCCAGGGACTGTACTGGGCACCAGCGCTCAGATGGAGCAATCCAGTCCAGTCTCCCATGTGCTCCCAACGGGGAGAAGTGGAAGTACTGGAAGTCCACCTACCCCTGTGTGTGCCAGTGAGAGAGGCCTTCTAGAGGAAACATGGGAGCCAGGTGTGAAGGACACCTCTGTGTGAGCCAACAGAGGATGTGAAGAGGTCACGGGGCAGGGAGAAGAGCACGAGCAAAGGGAGAGAACGAGGGGCTCTGGCACCCTGGTTGTGAGGACGACGGAGAAGGGCAGCTGCACACCCCAGGATAGAAACGATGAGCAGGAAAATACACAGGAAGGGAGAGAGCTGAGAAAAAATGTGAAAAAAGAAATGTATTAACAGGACTTGGTCACTGACTGGCACCAGGAGGTAAAAAGGATAATGAGGTTTCAAAAAAATCCCTTTCTGCTAATCTTGAGACCAAAAGAATGGGAATAGTGTTGGCTGCAATGGGGAGACAGGAAAAAGTGCTGCTTTTGGAGGGAAAAGATGCTAATTTTAAGTCTTCACATTGCATTGCCAGTAACGTCAGAACATACAGGTAGGTGAGAGGTAGGGGAGTGGGGTAAGAGAAGCACTAAAGACAGGCTTATGGATACTAGGAATAGTCCCAGGAGGAGCTGAGACCATCAGTGGATGAATTACTTGAAGAAATTCAACGTATATGAGAATATAAATTATTTTCTTTTTTTAAAACATTTTTATTGTTAGACTTATTGGGGTGACATCTGTCAGCAAGGAGGACATAGGTCTCAGGCATACAATTCTACAGTGCATTGTCAACTTGTTGTATAATAAGTTCACCACCCAGTGTGACTTCTCTTTCTATCACCTTATATTTAGCTTCCCCCTCCCTCCTCTCCCACCCCCTCCCTCCTCTCCCACCCCCTCCCCTTTCTCCCCTCCCTAACCCACTCGTCCCCAAATAAACATTAAACTATCGATTGTGTCCATGGGTTGTTTGTTTGTTCATTTCTTTTCTCTTTGTTGCTTTCAGTTTTATATTCCGCATATGAGTGAAGTCACACAGTTCTTTGTTTTTTCTGTCTGGCTTATTTCACTAAGCATGATGATCTCCAGGTCCGTCCATTTTGTTGCAAATGATTTTCTCATAGAAGTTGCTCACACACATCCAATCTATCCAAGCATGGCACAATCCTATTGTACACCTCCTTCAGACATTTAAAGTACCATTAATAAATGAGCATAATGTTCGTAAACTAGATCTACTGACTTTCATGTATCATATATCTCATTGGTTTCTATTCTGAAACTAAGAAGTAAACATTTGTCAAATATTTATTTAGATCTATCATGAAATTTGCTTTTATTTTCTCCACAAAAATTTTTTGCAAGGAAGTTTAAGAGATACAAATATATCTGGTTAAATATTTGTTTAGACATTAAATTTTTTTGAGAAAAGGATATCTTGATTAAATATAATACACATGCATCATGTTTCCAACGAAATATAAATAGGCTTTAGAAATTAAAGAAATCACTCTTAGCATTTATACATGTATACTGAACTCTCTCAGACTTAATTTGGATAACATTTAGATAAAATTAAGTTACTGTCTGATTTTATCATGTCTAAAATAATTTTCCTAAATTAAAATAAATAAATGGAATGTGGATAAAAAGTTATAGATAATCCAGGGTTCAACAGAAGTAACACCCTTTTTTAAGTAGTTATGTTAATTTAGTCATAATATTGTTGTTACAGAATTACATGCTTATGATTTTGTATATAAGAAAGGGAAATTATTTGTGCCAGACCCTGTCTAGTGAAACTAATATCAAAGTAATCACTAGTACAATTTACTTTGAACCATTTCTTAGTGACCTGGGTTATGTTGCTATTTTTACTAGGTCACCAGATTAAACTAGACATCTAAAACAAGGGGGTTCAAATAGACCTTGCTATTTCTGCAAATAGAGGAATATCCCATTGCAGAGTAAATAGATATATCCTTTCATTTTAGGTGGCACCAAAGATAAGTACTGATGATTAATCTAATAACTGGGCAGAGTTTTTTGGTGGGTACTTCTCAGGATATAATATTATAAGAGAAAAATCTACTAGTCAATTCTACCACTTACATTTTGAGAAATTTGGATTACTATTTAGAATTCATATTTTTGTTTTGTTTGTAACAAGTACACTACTAGCCTCTGGACATATAACCACTATAATCTAGAATTTATTTTAGTAAGCAATAAACAGCAGCAGTATCTGTAAAACAAAATAGATTAAATAATTAAAAGAAGTATAACAGCTTAAAAGGCTCCTATGTAAGTTCCCTTGCTTATTAAACCTGCCACCTACCAATGTGGAGTGGTCTTTTTTTTCTTTTCTTCTCATTGCCCTCAGGGGAGGGTTTCAGGTTTCACCTGGGGAACTCCTGAGGTTGTGAAATAACACAACCTATTTTACATCCAGGGACTTTTAACAAATTTCTGCCCAAGGTCTAAGAATCAGTTGGTATATTCCTATGTATACAAATAGTAAAAGGAAAATCGTCCTTGCTTTAGATCCAAATTACACTTACATATAAAGAAATTTAGCATCTTACAAGCTCTAACTACTTTCCTTGGAATAGTTTTCTCACTGATGAATTTCAAGACAATGTAACAGTTTTAACTGTCAAAAGAGTTGGTGCAGAAAGTGAGGGGATAGGCCAGCCCTGGATCTGCCCATTAGGGTGAAGAGAAGAGTGAACTACTGTATTTATCTCTGTATAAGATGCCCCCATGTATAAGATGACCCCTAATTTTCTAACCCAACATTCAGAAATCCGCTCAACTGGTTACTCCCGGGTACCAAACAACCCCCAATTTTTGGTCTAACAATTTTAGACAAAAGTATCATCTTCTACATGGAAAAATATAGTAACTAGTGCAAAGGTGCAATTCTTAGGCAGAATAGACTAATAATGATTAGTCAGAGCCCAGATCTCCCAAGGGGAAAGTAATGGAAAGGCAGAGCAAGGAGCTTGGAGCAGAATCAATGCCGAGGCCCCAGGTTTCTGACCCAGACACATTAACAGCACGAAGCAAACCTCAGAGTAACAGTGTTCTGGTCAATGCTGGGCTAATAAATCACGAGTTAAGCTTGCAGCTGGGGTCACCTGTGTAGCCATCCAGGGATCCTTAAATACTGAGTAATATCAAAATTTCCTGGGAGTTGTAGTGGCTTAAGGCTTCGGCACTGTCAATGCTGCGGTCTGGGTTCGATTCCCAGCCAGGGAACTACCCACATTAAAAAAAAAAAAAATTCCCTGAAATAGCCTAAGTTCTTCCTGTCTCTGTCTGATGGTTCAGTAACTAGAGCAGAAAAGGGCCTAAAGCCTGAAGAATCCATCTATTTGTGAGGGGTAGCAGAGATCAGACTCAGGAGTGAGGTGGGATGGGCCAGCTAAAGCAAAACTTTCCAACCAATGTTTCCTGTGTACCTGTGCCATTCACACTCTCGCTGATTGGTTACCCAGGCAACTCCTACGGAGGACCACACGTGGGGCATGAGATGCCACAACCCCCTCACTTCAGCCCCTGGGAGATGAGGAGTCACAACACAAATGCTCCAGCCAGAAGGAGAGGGGGTTGCGTGCACATTTCTTGGCCCTCAACCAGCCCTGTCTCTTTCAGACCAGCAAACGGGACAGCTGACCCAAAGGTCCCAGGCAAAGTTCACACATGAGGCAAGCCGTGAACAGAAAGGTGCAATCACGTCCAAACTCCCTGCACAACCCCAAGAGCCTCAGGATGAAAACAAAGCCACAAACGCCCCTCCCTCACAGACCTCTGCCTGCCCAGTATCAGCAGCGAACCACAAAGACATTGCAGCTGGTGGGGTCCAAAGAGGCTGCAAAAATGAGAAACCAGAGAATGAAAGAGATGGGGACAGATGACCCATCAGAAACAGAGCTCAAAGCAACGATTATAAAAATGCTTAAGGAATTTCTCTCTCTCTGATAAATGATAATTTCAACAGAGAGATAACAAGCATTAAAGAAGACTTACGAACCATTATAAAGGACCAGAGAGAGATAATGACTACATTAACTGAAATGAAGAACAGACTAAAACTCACCAAACTAGGTAAAAGAGAAGCACAAAGCAGTGATTTGCAGGAAAAGCCAGCAGAAAATACCCATTTAGAACAGATAGATATGAGAATCAAAAAAAATGAGGAAGGTCTGAGATTCCTCTGGGACAATTTTAAGTGGAAGAATATCAGAATCATAGGTGTTCTGGAAGGGAGCACAAGCAAAGGATCCAGAAATTATTTGAAGAAATAGTGACTGAAAATTTTCCTAACCTGGTGAAGGAAATAGACATACAAGTCCAGGATGCACAGAGAATTCCAAATAAGATGATCCAAAACAGGAATACACCAAGGCACGTCATAATTAAAATGACAAAAGTTAGAGAAAAAGAGAAAACTCTAAAAACAGCAAGAGAAATGCAAGTAGTAACTTATAACGAGACACCCATTCGACTCTCAGCTGATTTCTCACCAGAAACTTTACAGGCCAGAAGGGACTGGCAGAAAATATTCAATGTGATGAAAACCAAGGATCTACAACCAAGAATAATGTATCCAGCAAGGCTGGCATTCAAAATCGAAGGACAGATAAAGAGCTTCTCAGATAAGAAAAAGTTAAAAAAATACCACCAAACCAGTACCACAAAGAATGTTAGAGGGACTTCTTTAAGATGGGAGGAGGGATGGGAGAGTGGATAAAATAAGGGAAAAGGATGGAGAAATTTAGTTTGAATGTTGACATAAAATTGAAAGCAACAAAGAAACAAAACTCATAGACAGTCAATAATTTAATAGTTACCTGAGGATAAGGTGGGAGGTGGGGAGAAGGGACAGGGACACAAATATATGGTGATGGAAGAAGAACTGACTCTGGGTGATGAACACAATACAACGCATAGAAGATGTAATGTAGAATTATACACCTGGGACCTATGTAGTTTTTATGAGACAATGTCACCCCAATGAACTGAAAAAAAAAAAGGGAAAAAAGCAGTAAAAAAATTGCAGCATCTTTTTAAATTATCTTATTATTAAGTAAACCGTATTTTTCTAAATATTTTCATCGCAGTAATTTTAACACCATGTATTTGTTTTATTAAAATATCTGAAAATTCATTATGCTAAATCAATTTTCTATGGTGCTGACTTCATGAAAATGGGGCTGCATGATTATTAGTGACAACGTTTTGCTAGAGCTTTATGAAGACCAAATTCTCATTTCAAGACTTGTTTTGGGAAAGAATGAAACATAGCCCCACTTGGTTAGATGTCATAAGTTAAACAATACTTTTTTTTTCCAAGAAAACCCTCTTTACTAATTTCTCTATTCTCTAGAAATAAACATAAACCTGTCTAGAGAATAGAAAAATTATAAAGATAGCTAGGTTCTATGGATCTATATTATGCTAGCAAATAAATTGGAAATGAATGTAAAATTGTTTTCTGGGGGAAAAAAACCAGTTATGTGCTTTAATATAAATCAGCCAGGATTTTTAATAAAAGTGGCTTTTATTGAATTTTATTAGAACAAAAATAATTTTTCAATGGAGAAGACGATCTTTTTTCTATGTGAGCCATTATTTCAGTAAGTGAAGATCTGCCAACTTCATGCGTTAAAAAGAAAAAAAAACTATCAAATTTTATACAATCATAGATGAGGCTGTTTAGAATTTCCATAATTTTAACTCAGTAATAAATGCGTGCCTATGAATTTAGGATTTAAATTAGGAGCCTAATGCAAATCCAGCAACAATCTCTAAATAATTTGCCTTCCTTATGTTTCTTGCCTTCCTCTACATTTCCATGTCCTAATGAAATATTTAAATTTTCATGAAAAGACCATCCTGTTTGATATGTGTACTTAAAACTTTTTTACTCATCATAACATTTGCATGCCAGAACAGTAGTAACTAGGAAAAGTACACACATTGTCAGATGCCTGGAAATTCTTGAATGGCATGGCCACTGAGTTGGTTTTATAATTTAATTAAATTACAAAAGACCTGAATTCTGTTATAGTTCAAGTCAGTCTTAGGCAATAGGGAGGATAGCAACTCTGTCCATGAGACCAAGCATGTCTGAATAACTGAGTTTTTCCCCATTTTAATTTGATGTCCTGGTTTAATGTACATAGGAAGCACATTAAATTAAAAAACAAAAACAAAAACAAAACGTGTTCTCAGGTCCCTGGAGATAGTGGGAGGCATTAGGTGCTAAAGGCAGTCCTCTATCAAATGTCTTAGATACTTTAAGAGGCATTTTTCCCAGTCAAAAGGACAAGGAGTAGGAGCACAAAATAGGGAAAGATGGAAGAGATGGTGGACTACTGACAGCAGAGAAGAGTCTATATATGTATGACCAAGGTATGTGTTAAATATTATTAGCTCAAGAAATGAAAAGCTATGTCATTGAATACAACCTAGATTTCAAGAGATGAAGTGGAATCTAGATTTTAATAGATGACTCAGATGAGGGTTTTCTTTTTTTTCTCTTAATTGCCTGTGTGGGCTGGGGAGCAAGTCCAAGAATAATAGCTAAAATCCTGTAGGCACTCTTTCAAGTCAATTTACAGATTGTAAAAGAGCTTCTGCCAATCAATTCTTGCAGTAAGATGAAATTTCAACTTCAAACGGGACAAGTTTTCATCTTCAATCCAACAAAGCCTAATGAAAAACCACTTATCTGCCAGTCCTGGTTTTATTTATATGTACAAAATACATTAGAATATAACAGCAAACATTTTGATTTAAATAAGTACTATTCTAAAATGATATGGATAATAAAATTCCTTCTCAAGCTTACCTGGTTGGTTTTCTTTATAGTAATACTTTTTAAAGTGCTGGTTTACATTAAAAGGCATAATATTTCAAAGCAATACCATTGACTACTATCTTATCTTGGCAAAATGCAAGCATTATTGACTGAAAACCATAGCAACCACATTAAGACTACATGTTAATAGCATGGTGAAGTTGGCATGCTGTACTGTGTGATATGGCAACGAAAGCATTAACAATTCCTTTTAGAATTATCAGTGCCTAAATACTGTGTTAGACTCTTAAAAGGAGCAGGCCATCCCTAAGTCACCTGATGGGCATTTATTACCTAAACAAGGGAAAGAAAGGAAACCCCAGGACCTACTTGGGCTTCATCTGGAGAGCTAGAAAGATCCCTATCCTGAATGGCAATTCAAAGAAGTGCTGAAGACATGAGCATGTAGTCATTTCCTCAGAAGCCAGCTCTCTCTTACTCCCTACACTACTGACCCCACTGCACTCAGGACTCAGCTTCCCTCAGTTTCTCCCTCAGCTGTCTCAGCTTACAAACACAGTCCCTACTCCTACTGCTTTCCCTGGAAATCAAAATGATCAAGAAAGAGAATTTGATTGAACCCATTAGGTACCATCCAATATGGAGCCTTTCTACTGGACAGTCTTCAAACCAGATCACCTCATAGGCTGGTGAGCTCTGTACATCCAGCCTATGCTGAGGGTTGCTTTGGGTATAAAGAAGGGTTGGATCCATCAGTAAGGGTCATGACAACCAAGTTTATGACAAAAAACATGGTGGCCTATATAAAAGAGACTGTGGCTACTTAAAAGTAGCACTCTGTCCCTAGAGTGCCATGGCTTTGTCTCTAGTTCAACTAAGCAAGACTATTATGGAGGACACAAAAATGAGTAAGGAAAGTCCCCTGCCTTCATAGAGCAGTTTTAAACTAGTGTTGTTAATGTTTTTAGGTGGGATTTCACTTAGTTATCTTCACAAGCGTTTTGAATTATCCTTCAGCCTTAGCTTAGAGAACCACTCTTCAACATGTTCCATGAGATGTATGAAATTAGGTGCTTAAGTTAGTTTCTTCTCCCTGACGTTCACAGGGGGAAATACATCACTTTACAAAGAAGACTGCATCAAGTTTACATTTTAAAGAAAAAAAGATTCCGCATATGAATGAAGTCATACAAATTTTGGTTTTTTCTGTCTGGCTTATTTCACTAAGCATGATGATCTCCAGGTCCATCCATTGTGTTGCAAATGGCAATATGTCATCTTTTCTTACAGCTGAGTAATATTCCATTGTGTATATGTACCACAGCTGCTTTATCCAATCATCTGTCACAGGGCACTTTGGTTGTTTCCATGTTTTGACCTCTGTGAACAGCACTGCATTGAACATTGGGTTACTCATATGCAGAATACAAAACTGAAAGTAACAAAGAAAAAAAACAAAGAAACAAACAAAAACTCTATGGACACAATCAATAGTTTAATGTTTATTTGGGGACAAATGGGGAGGGGATGGAAGGAAGAGGAGGGGGTAGGAGAGGAGGGAGGGAGAGCTAAATATAAGGTGATGGAAAGAGAACTCACACTGGATGGTGAACTTACTATACCAGTTGACAATGCACTGTAGAACTGTATGCCTGGAACCTATGTAATTCTTGCTAACAAATGCCACCCCAATAAGTCTAACAATAAAATAAACAAAGATTTTTTTATAAGTAACATTATTCTCTAAAATATTAAAATAAAAATAATTTTTTTCTAGATTCACTTAAACATAGCATTCTTCAAATCAGCAAATGTGTCATGTTTCTTATAGAATAAACATTCTTAATCAGAGAACAATGGTTACCTCCATCAACAAAAGGTATTTATCAGTCTCTACCTCACATCTTATGGTTGTTTTGTATTTATTTCCACTACTGTAAGCTCCTTGAGGCTGGGAGGGGTGTCTTCCATCTCTGCAGCCAAGAGTCTATGTTCCATACCTGTCTGTTGATTGAATGAGTGAAGGTATTCTCTGGATTCAGTTGCTTTTAAAAATGAATGTCTTTTCAATTCTAACCAGTAATTAACATGTATCTCAGCCATTGGATTTCACAAGTGTGCTAAACCAAAGGAGCCATCAGTCAGGGACAGAAAGCAGAATGCAATGAGTGAAGCAAAGTTGAGTATGAGGTAGCAACAAATGCAGCAGGTGCCTTCACAAAGTTCTGTAATGGAAGAGAACAACAAGATTATTGGATTAGGAAAGGCTGAGGGGGAAGGCCATGTTGTGATTGGAACTTCAGCATGCCAGTATATTGAAAGGAAAGAGTAATTACAAGAGAAAAAAAATGAAGGCATAAAAAAAGCAAGGGCTTCAGGAGCATGATCCAGCAGAAGACAGGAAAATAAAGGACCAAGAATAAAAGAGGTGAGGGGAGTTAACCTTGGAAAGGAGAAGGAACTCTTCCTCCTTTGGGATGAGGTTGAAAGTAATACAGATGAACTGAGAAATAAATTCACCTAGTTTGTACTATAAATTAAAAATATTAATGTGAACAATGATGTACTGATGATTATTTCACATGAACTATAAAACTAACAATTGCTAGGGCTTAGGAGTTATCTTATTCTAAAAATGGTATTTTGTTGCTGCCCTGAACACAGTAATAGTCATTTAAACATAAGTACATGTCATTCTGGAACAATAGCAGAGACTGTTGATTTTAGTTTGCAATTTTTAAAATCAGCAAGTGTGGTAGCAAATATAATTACCAAAATTAAAATTTGTAAATGTCATCTATATGATCACCTAAGCACTAAGTTTCCAGATCATCAGTTTATTTGTGTATTGCAACACAACTTAATATATTCTTGGTCAAAAACAGCTTCCATTATACACAATTTAGGTTTTCTCTGGTTAATTAAACTTGGTTGGAAGCAAAACAAAAATAGAAGAAAAAGTGTTTCAGAATCATCTAGCTATTATTGATCATTTTCCCTATGAATTTCCATACATACACACACAGCAATTTGGGAAAATGTTGCAAAATCAAGCAAGAATTGAGAACCAAAGTGACACAAAGCAAAATATCCATGGGTTGTCTTATTCCATAGAAACCCTCTGTTCAATAGATGGCTTACCACCAGGATACAGCAGAAAGGTGTTGCTGATTGTGAATAGCACACACCATGTTGACGAGAAGTAGTAGATAAAAATCCCACCTCTGTGGCAGCCAGATAGCAGCTTTCAGGCTTGGATTAAGGCAGCGTGTGTCAACCTCCACCATAACCGAAGAGCTTGGATTTCTTGGTGCTGTCTCATCCAGTTTCTTCAGTGTCACCTATGATTGCATTCACTTAGAACAGACAGAGGCAAAACACAATCCTCTGAAATTAAGAGGTCTTACAATTTGCACCTATGGGCAGTTAGCGATGCAGCATGGAAATGATAGGTTCAACACCACCAGTCAGCAGAGAAATTCCTCACATTCATCAGGGTGGTTACTGAACAAATCAATAAATGTTGGCAAGGATGTGGAGAAATTGGAACCCAACTGCAATGGAAAACATTATGGAGTTTTCTCAAAACGTTCATAAATGTAACCTCCATGTGATCCAGCAATCCCACTTTTCTGTATTCATCCAAAAGAATTTTAAAAAGGACCTTGAAGATATACTTGGACTGCCAGGTGCATAGCAGCATTGTTCATAATAGCCAAGAAGTAGAAGAAATCCAAATGTCCACTGATGAATTAAAAAAATGTGGTACACACATTTCTGAATGAAGTATCACTCAACCTTAACACAGGAAAAGAAATGTCACAATATGGATGAAATTTGAGAATATTACGGTAAGTGACATAAGCCAAATCACAAAAAGACAAATACTGTATGATTCTACCTACAATGAAGAATCTATAGTAGTCAAATTCTTGGGAACACAAAATAGAATGGTGGTCACCAGGGGCTGGGGTGAGGGGTGAAAAGAGGAATTGTTTAATGGGTATAGTTCCAACTTTGCACGATGTGAATGTTCTGAAGATATGTTACACAATGTGACTACAGTTAACACTACTAAACTTTAAAAATGGTTAAGATGATACATTTTATATTTTAACCACAAATTTTTAAAGGAGGTTAAAAAAATCTTAGTTTCATTAAGTATGACCCCACTGAACTTGTAAGAAATTAATTTCTGACACAAAAGACTTCTAGGTGAGTGAGAACAGAAAACTGGGTGCCTGGGTCTTTCCCAACACTGCAAGGGAAAAGCAGAGGCAGTGCCTGGTGGGTTGGGGGCTGCCTGTCCGCCCACAGCTGCCAAGTTGCAGCGCACAGTTGGGTCCACTTCAGGTGAACTCTGAATGTGGGAATAATTAATGGTTGAGAGTCTGAAGTGAACAGCATTCCCGGCTGGGTAAGGGCACAGAAGGCTGGGCCGCTTTTTACTGGCAGAAGGGAACATCTGGATTTAAGATCACCTTTCTGGGATGTAAGAAAAAGAGCTATTTATTAGTGAAAGATTTAAATTCTCAGAAAACAAACAACAGGAATAGAATGAACAGAGGGCACAACTGCAAAGCCATGAGCCAGAGGCCAGGCCGGTGCACCACACCCCACCTCCCCTTGTTAATTTCCTCGAGCAGATCAAAACTAAGTGATGTTGATTCTCAAGTTTATTGTAAGTCTTCTTTATTTACAGTATTAAGTCTTCAAAAGGTCAAAGCAGTTTTATTTCTTAAATAACATGTCAATCATATAAAACAGCTGAAACCAAAGTAGAGAAATATATACAATATAATACATTTAAGTATTTTTCAATACCGTTAATTGAAGTTTTCACACTAAATTAAAAGAGGCTATTTATGATTTACAATATCATTTCTCTAGTTAAAATTAAACCTGTCAAAAGACAATGTACATTTTTACAAAACTAGCACAGAAGCATTAATAAAAATGCTCATGATTGTAATTTTAATATTTCTATAATACACTGCACCTATGTTAAAAACAAAACAAAACAAAACAAAACAAAACAAAAGGCATTGCACTAGACACTTGAATATTTTGAATACTGCTTAAGTCAGTATATTACTGAGGAATAATGAATGGCCTGATCAGTTTCACCATCAGGCTCATTCACAGCATTTTCCACTCTATCAGCTAAGCCAACTTCCTACAAATAGATTACTTTCCATGGCAGTTTTATACAAGTGCATTGCTAATGGGTAAAATCCCGAGGAGAAATTAATGCCACAAAAACCAATCCAACTCTACTGTTTATACTATCCAATAAAGGCCAAAGCTAGAAAACCACTCACTGCTGGATCAAGGAAAAAATTATAAGCAGGAAATTTTATAGGAAAGTTTGAATATCTATAAATTTAAATTTTTCAATACACTACAAAAGGGCTTGCAACAGCTTATTCCCCTTATTTTTCTCAGGTGTGAGTAAGAAAAAGGGAAATCCTGTTTATTTTTTAATAAAGTTTTGATGGCATCAAAAAGCTTCACATTTATAAGATTTTTATACAATGCAATATGTTCATAGTTTTCTTGTGCTACTACGACTTATTCTGAGGATTCATATTTTATTCTAAGAAAGAAAGCATTAAGATTTCTTCCTCATTCTTAGCCTTTCAGCATTAACTATTCTGCTGGCCTAAAAAGGGAATTCAAGAGGTAAAGTCGTTCAATGCTTAACACTGAGTAGCACAATATTTGAAATACCTCCTATATATGGGTGGCCTAAACAAGAACATCAAGGGGCCAAGATATAGTTCTACCACTCACAACAAATTATATTATATATTTCATCTTCATTAAGACAATTTTAAAAAGATAGATCCTTGCAAAGTAGCAAGTATTGCTTCAGATTATATTATACTGCAATTTTTTTTAGCCACAAAAGTATCTAAGCTGCAGGAGTAGTTTCAAAAAAATTCTTCAAGTCACGGACAAGCAAAACAAAATTGAAAAGACACATAATTCTTGTCAGGAAGGACCTATTCCAATGGAGGATCCAAGCCACACATATGGTATTGAGACTAAAACACAGAGACAAACTGATTATAGTTTGGGGACGATACCTTCTACTGGAAGTGGTCATGACTGGGGTGCAGGAAATGGTCAGGAGAAATAACCCGAAGTATCCTGACAGCAAAATGAACAGGCAAAACAGTGTTTGCGTTGAATATGAGATGCAAATTCATTGCTCCTGGACTACAGTTAATAATGTCCCACATACATTTTACTCCTGTACAACTCCCAATCTTTGATACCCAAATTGAAATTATCAGTGTTTTGCACATTTTCCAAAGGCATACCACATTTTCTTAAATGCTTATCATCATATCAGTCATAAGTCCTTGGTCACCTAAGCACCATACACCAAACTAATGCTTTCATTCTCTAAGACAAGCTTCCCAAAATGTTCCTATTTCATGTATTTTAGTCTCTGTAACTGGAATGTGTCCAGATTTCTTTTTGTAATTATGTGAAAGTTAAAATAGAAATGAACTATTTATAGGAAGCCTGAAAAGAGCAGAACTCTTACAACTTTATAAATCCCCAAATTATCCCTGTGATGGAAAGATGCCAGAGGCAGTATTCTGGCTTACGTTACTATGCTTAGTACTTCTAATCACTTTTTAAACCACCACTCTATTACACAAGAGGTTCCTTACTAAGAATATTTTATCTTTTAACATTTTTCAACAGTCCAAACTGGTCTGGTAACTGATGCAGACAGTTAGGAAACAGGCTGTCCACACTGGAAACTTTAATTTTACAGATATTACTTAAATTGTTGGTTATGTTGAAAAAGACACTTTACCTCTACAAAAAAACAACTGCTTCCCTCTCAGCCTTTCTTGGACCGGGCCTATTTTTTACATGATATATTTTTTACATTAAAATAAATCCTTCATTAATCATTCTCCCTTTGGGGGATTTAGTCACTGCAGACTCATTTACTAATGTTTCCTGAAAGTGTGTGTGCGTGTGCGTGTGTGTGTGTGTGGGGGGGGTGCCTAGAATAAGAACATGTGCAGATAAATGCAGTTTAACATATTAATTGCACAAAAGTTGTAAACAAGGTTTAAAAAATAGCTCCAGAAAAAGGCTTAAAGTTAATGGCTGTGACCTCCCAGAGAAGTAAAGACAGAAACTGAAAAACATCAAATGTAGTGGAAAACAGAGCAAGATAGAAAACATCACAGGATTCTCAATTAAAGTCAAATTCCTCAGTAAAATAAGAACAGATTGTGTCAATCTGTTTAACTGACCATTAATAGAATAATTCAGAAATTTTTAAAGGTTTCAGAAATTATGAAAAAAGGCAACAGTGAACTGTTACCTAAGAAATAACAACAAAAAAAAATTCATTAGCTCTACAAATGCTTTCTAAATAAATAATGTGTCAAATGTGATGCCAAGAGATATACAATCTATGAGACATTATTTTCTTAACAGGATTGTTAGCAAATATGACAACCCATTTTTCACCCTATCTCCTCATCTCCAACCACACAGGCAACCATAGCCCTTTGAAATGTATCTACATTTAAGCTAAATGAAAAAATGTGCATGCAACTTTCCTGCCTAGGCCACTTTGTAGGTATCAAAAACCAAATTGTAAGCCCACAGAGTTTGAACCCTTCAGTTCCAGACAGCCTGCACAGCCCCAGAACTGAAAGGCCTTGGCAAACAGTAGTGAACGTGATGAAGAAATAAAACATGTAGCGTATTTTTGGTCCTTTGTTCCATCCTCATTTCCTTCACGGTCCATTTCAAAATAACTGCTTCATTTCAGCAGTTCAGACCTAAGCCTGTCCAGTGGTCTGGCACCATCAGGAAATACTTGTCCATTGCTTCACAAAATCTAGTCCTGTACAACTCTGGAGAGACCACAGTTGGCATTTTACCTAAGATATGAAAAAGAAAAGAAAGCTATTACATAAAAGATCAGGCAACGAATTTCACCAACTATGTTCTTTAACGTACATTGCCATAAAGACACATACACCCCGGTGGTCTCAGAACAGAGGCAGGGGCGCTGTTCGTTGACCCACGTGACCACGACAGGTCCCCTCCCTGGTAGGGGTTTCTATTGTAAAACCCAAGCTCTTGCATAGAGATAAGAGATAAATGAAAGCACAAGGGGACTAGCTATCAGTGTTCAGAGAATTCAGAAGATTCCAAGTGTTCATTAAAGACAACTTCTCATTCAGAATCTCTGGCCCTTTTTTTTTTTTTTAACTTTTCATTTTGAGAACCTCTGTCTTTTAACACAAATTTAAACCCAGTATTTCCCCCACCTAATCAACTCCCTTTATTATATGATCATTTTGGAAATGATAAGAGATAATTACTTATTTTTTAGAATTTAAAAAGGTTCCATTTTCTAAATACCAACTGGTAAGGAAAACATGAGAATAGTTTATAGAGTAAACAAAACAAAAATGCTGCTTACCTTGTCCTCCTAAAATTCCTGTTGATTTCACAACCATCTCAAGCTTTTTGTCCCATGTAAATGTTCGAATATAATCTGTTGCAGGGAGCAATATTAGCAGTAAAGTTATGTTAATAAATATAAGCAAATGACAACAGTAACTACTACTACTACTATTTCTACAATAGTTAACATTTATTGAGTGCTGACAATAAGCCAACTGCTGTCATAAAGGTTTTTCCCCATATTAATTCATTCAATCCTCATAACAACTCACAGGGCTTCATTTATAAGTGACTTTTTAATATAGATATTTTTGGTAAAGATAATGAAAATGGATGTGAGGAAACATTATAGAAGGCATTAAATTTTTAAAACTATTATTTTTGTATTTTCAAATGAAAGTTGGTGAAAATATTCAACAACCTATCACTAAACCAGGTTCGGTATGATCTTAAAATTTTACTCTGGTTTCAATCAAGAACTCTAAGTAAGGTATACTTATTGACTTACCTATAATTCCAACTACCAGCTCATTGCTGGTATCATCTCGCCCAACCAGCAAAGAATAGTCTATAATGAGGTGGCTGGAAAGGAAGTGAGAGTCGCTACGAATTGAGGCTCTCAGCACAGCTTTGGAATGGGAGCGGATATAGAGAGGATTGTCTCGAACCATCTTTAAGAGATTTTCATCCAGCAGGACTACATCACAACTTTCTTTCCCGGTATCAGTTTTTACATTTCTATTCCTAAGTGAACCCTTCAAATCAAAAACCTAGCAGAAAGAAAATTCTCTGTCATTTTTGTTAGTTGCCACAAATGATTAATTAATATAATTAAAGAGGCAGACAGGTTCCCTGTAGCTACTACCATTATATACATTTTTAAATTGAATTTAAAAACTTACCCATAACTTATATAACATGGGTCATTAAATGCCTGCATTATAATTGTATAATACATAAAATACATAGTGACATAATTACATCAAATGAAATACCAAGTGCTCAGTTACTGAAACATTTCAGAAATAAATGATCCATTTAATCTACTTTAAGAAACATTAACAAGTAACTCCAAAAATATATTATTGCATTATAAAGCAGTTTAAAAACAAGATGCAAATAGTCTTAGAAAACTTATTTTGACACCAAAACTCTGTAATTACTATGGCAACATAGAAACGACAGCATTATCTCTAGGAATTTTGGGGTGGCAGCAAAAGCAACACACTCAAAGGTCAGGGGACTTGGGTACTAGACCAGTGAGACTGAAGTGTATTTGACAGACCAACTGGTAGTCAGCTGTTCCTGGCTCATGATGATGTAAGGAGCTAGTGCAGGATATTAATCAATTATATCATTAAGCACAATGTTTAGTTTAGCTATTGTTTTTCTCATAGCACGACATTCTCAATGAAGAAAGCAGTGCACTGAATTATATTCTAGTACAAGCTCCTTATCTCACCAGTCTGTAAACAACTCAAGGACCAGCACTTCGAAGAGTATTATTCTAGAATGTAGACCAATCCAAATTCTAAGAATATCTTTTGTGACTGTTGTAAAGTACTTGGTTTCTCTTCAGTTTCTTTGTGTTTAAAATGGAATGGTGAAAGTAGATCTGGCTTCTAATTCTATAATTCTGTGTTTCTAGAATACTGGATGTGTTAAATTCTAGAACCAGTCCATAATATTGCTCTCTATTCTTTCCTATAGGGTTAAACTAGTGAAACATTAAATTTGGCCTAGTAACCAAAGTTTAATATTTACTATCAAATAAGATGTTATTCTCTAATTCATTATATCCAGAAGTACAAAGTATTCCAACAGCTAAATGCTTTGTACAGTCCAATATACTTACCTGTGCCATCTTTCTCCCATAGAAAAGATTTTCCATGACAAGGAGATCTAACTTCTTTTCAGTGTTGTTCTGAGAATTCTTATAACCAATTCTGTAAACTCCAAGAATTTTGGCTAATGCAGTGGGCCTCTAATCAAGAAAAGATGAACATAAACTCTTACCAAAAAGGATTATTTATAATACTGGTATCTGGATTATTCATGTAATATCCAAACATGATTTTCTATTAATATGACCAATTGGAGGTCCCTGAAAGAAACTCCAGTCCTTGAATCTTAAGGACAAGTGATGCAGCAATGATCCTCAACAACATTAGATCCTCACCATTCTCCCAAGGGATAATCCTTCACAACTGCTCACATTCACAAATTTTATTATGGTATAGAATCTCCCCAGTAATATGCAATAAACCATAAATGAAAAAAAAAAATTCATGTGACTCCATCAACTCGTACTGGAAGGGTCACTGGCTCAATGACAACGGGCAAACCTAGGCCACTGGCTCCCCTCTTTCTGCCTACAGGATCCACACTCTCATTTCTCAGTGTTTCAAATGTCTGTCTCAGGAAAATTATAAATTACTAAATGTGCAGCTCTTTTTATTCACTTTTAGACATATACTAATTAAATGCAAGTTGCTCGAGATCTCTTGGTTCCTCACCAGCAAAGGGAGGAAAGAGCTCGAAACTGCTGCACTCCACCACGCATCAGGAGCAGAACATGGACCCATGCATGTCCTGTTCATATCTTATCACGGAGAAAACTGCCATCAGGACTGTCTTTCAGGAGGTGAAAAAGCCCGTAAACTCTTAATTATAGATCAAGATTTGGGATTCCTACCTTTTGTTGAACAGCATTTGTAATATAATTGAAGTAGTGTGGGGCAAAGTCCAGGAAAGACTGCACTTCCAGACGAGGCATTTGCTTCAAAATGAATCTATCATCTGAAAGGCAGAAATTTCATGTGTTTATTCAACCACAATATTTACCAAGGTAAGCTATAATAAATCATCTAAAGCTCGCAAATAATTTGTTTCCTTCGTTTTTAAGAAATATTTTCTGGAGTCACAGAAAATTCTGATCAGAACATAGCTCTCAAGTAATTCAAGAGTTGGAAGGGCTTCTAAGGATTTATATCATCAAAAAAACCTATATTCTTGACAGTAAGTACCACTTCTACATTCACAGCAAGATCATCTACTTTTTTAAACTCCTAACTAAAATTTTATAAACTCCTTTGTTAGCAATCCAGTAAGTAAGTTATGAAAGTTCTTTTCAAGCAACATCCTTCCTGCTGCATTATCTCAAATGACTTTGCCTTCAGTAGGTAGGGGGAATGAAATGCCAAGTATGAGTAGTCACGATCTTCTGTAAACATTGGTAGGTGAGGAAGTTGGCCTTCTAATTATTCTCAGGTTAGATATTTCTGTTTTTATCTTTCTCTCATCAGCTCTGAAGTACCCTTTTGTGTTTTCTAGAAGTTCTCTGTTACTAATTACATATGGAAAACTCAGAACTAAAGAAAATTTAGTAAAAATTTTATTAATATTTATCTCTAATTATATACCATATACATGTATACTCTTTTAAATATTTTATGACATACCATAAAGCATAAATGTAAGAAGAAAAACAGAACACTTGGTTTGTCAATTGTCGGTATCATACTACCTTAGCTCAAGTCATTCATAACTCATCCAAGGGAAACAGATGGATACTACTTAATTAGTAAATAATTAAAAAAACTTAAACCTTCAGTCGCATAGAAGGCAGCTCCTGATTTGCCTCCTCGGGCCTGCCAGGGCAACGAGTGGGAAAGGGAACGAATGAAATCATCTTCACTGCTGCCCAAAATCACTTCACGCATCTTATGAAACTCTCCCGCGTAGTAGAGTCGACAATAAAACTTGGCATTTGCATCAGAAAATTCTATACACGTTAAGAAAAAAGCTTTTATGTATCAGTAATATCTTTCTCTTCTTGCCCACATCCCCTACCAAATGCAAACATTTAATTTTCTCCTGATAGCATTTTTTTGTGTTAAGTCTACTACATCCCCTGATCATCACAATTCTGTTAAAGTAATCTTCAGGGAGAATTAGAGTATCTGATGACCACCCTTACAGATTTACAGAAAAATTAAACATAATATAAGACTCATTTCTCATTTCATACTGGGTATATTTTCATCACTGTACTTTTACATCTTAAAGTTTACTGTATATATTATTCTGGATGATAAATATTTGGCACCCACATATATACACATAATTCTAGATGCCTTGTCAACACTCTGTGGTTCTAGATTACACAAGAAATCATTATTTAAACACTAGAATTTAAATCAAATTATAATTTATAAATTAAATTTTAACTTCAATCTAATTCATAAATTAACTTTATAAATACTGTATATTTTATAAACTAAATATACACTATAAAAAATTTGTATCAGCACACACACTTAATATTCATTTCAAGAAAGAGAATGTTTATCTAGAATGAAGTTAGAAGCCTCAAATAAAGGTTTGTTCAATTATAGTCCCTGTCCCCAAAACAACAATTTTTTATCTCATACTTACGAAGCTCCACATGAGGATTTGTGAGTTGTTTCTTTTGTGTATCTCCTCCATCTACTTCATCTAAAAGGTTTAATATAAGTAGTAAGGCCAAAATTTTAAATAGCTATCACTTCATTTTGCCTGTTCTTTTCTCCTTGATAAAATAATAGAAACTAACAAGTCAACTCTTTATCACAGTCAAGTCACTTTCAAGCAAGCATTATGTATACAATTAAACCATGTTGTAAACTATTACAACAAAAATGTGTGTACCTTTCGAAAGATCAATTTTTAGATTAAAAAAATAGAGAACCTAGGTTAAAGAATAATTTTTTTATATTTAAGTGATTCCTATGGTAGAAATATATTAACTCAGTTCTTACATCAAGGGTTTCCAAGGCTTCTTTATTAGAGTTCATGAGCAGTTACCCCCATGTGTAGCATAATGCTTCACCAATAGTTTGGAGGCTTTCTTTATCGTATACTAAGATATGTATATTATATGTGAAATATACTCATGTGTACTTCAGAGCGACTTTTTTTATATTTGACTGATCTGTCTGACAAACCTGCTGCCAGATGCACTCTAATTACTGAAGATTTGGAGTACTCTTTAATACATAGAAAAACAAGTCATCCTCTAAATTTCACATTTCAAAATTTTGTTTTTCACAGAACCAATGCCTTCCACAGCCTAATAGCAGCCTACAGAATACT
The DNA here is from genome assembly GCA_004026885.1 of Lyroderma lyra. Lineage (NCBI taxonomy): Eukaryota > Metazoa > Chordata > Mammalia > Chiroptera > Megadermatidae > Lyroderma > Lyroderma lyra. The sequence goes on from PVJL010001862.1 coordinate 89,192, forward strand.
GAACAGGTATCTAAATTACTAACAAAAACTTACCATGCAGTTGCATTTTTTTTTTTAGTAAACTATAATTCATGATCTACCCCAGAGGTTGCCAATCTATTTCGGTAAAGGGCTAGATCTTAAGCACGTTAGTCAGTCACAATTACTCCGCTTGCCAATATAACACAAAAGCAGCCAGACAGTAAGTAAATGAAGGGATGCACTTCGTTCTAATATAACTTTACAAAAACAGGTCAGCAGAATTTGTTGACTCCTGGTCCAACCCCATACTCAAACATAATCAGGTAGGCATATTCTTTAAATATCAAAATGAACAGCCTCAATCTTACAAGGACTGAAAAAGAAAGGAAACATCTGAGGATGCAGATGTCTGGGGAAGAAAAACATCTGAATATACACTGTGAGTCACATGATGAGACAAATATTTTACATGCGTAATGTCACTTAGTCCTCAGTAAATTTTCAAAGACATTGCTTTTGCCACTTTACAGGTATTTCTGATTCTACCACACATAAAGTGATAGCAATGACAACTGCCACCAGCTGCAATCTCCAAGTGCCATGCGTTTCCAAGCCACAACACTGAGATGTGAGAAGAGAGGGAATGCCCTGGTTTCAGCAGTAGGAATGACCTCATTCAGCCTATGGGGAACAAAAGCAACTAAAATCAAAGCCAAGAATAAACACTTTGGTCTTAACACACCTTGAGGTTCCATGCCTTGATTCTCCGCCCCCTCCTTGCCCGTCTGTCCAACTTGGTAGTAAGCACTATCTGCTCCACGTAAAGTCTCTCTCTTCTGGGAAGAGAGATCAGGGCTTTTCCCTGCTGTACCGCGGAAGAAGGACAGCATTCCAGAAGCCTTTTTGGCTAGAAATAAAGGCAACATATTAAGTATAGGTCACTACAAGTGGAAAAATTAAAAATTTCAACTCATTCCCTTGTCAGCAGTAACCGTTTTATGAGGGTAACAGATATGAGTAACAATAATACTTGCATAAGCTCAAATTATTACTCCACAGGTTTTATAGGTTTGGGGGGGAGCAGTCAAACATTCTTATTATCAGAAACAGAAACAAAGATCAGATAGCTACACATAAAAATGTGAGAAATTCTATATAAAATCTTTGAAAAGTATCTTCCAAGGCAGTCAGAATATCTTAAGCTACAAGATTAAGTTAGGGTTGACTTCTTACAGTATTATAATACAATTATGTAATTAAACTAATACAAAACATTTTATATCATTTGTTTCCACATCTTAATACAGCAAAATATAAGATTTTGTTTTCAACATTTCTCAGAAAGTAAGTAGTATAGGATGGCCAAAAATACTACTAAAACTTGCTCTATACTTTCATTCTTAGTTTTGAGCTTAATATATAAGGTCTACATATGATCTATGAGCTTAGTATATATGATTCCAATCTTATACATTTACCATCTACAAAATTCATACCAAATGTTAATTGTAAAGTGCTTACTTAGGGAACCAGACACCATGTGACCTTCTACTTGTTCCTTGCTAAAAGAACCCCAAATTTGGGGGGTTGTGGGGGAAGCCATGTGTACAGCCCCAGGAAATGAATTACAATTTGTATAAGCCAAGCAGGACAAGGCTGCTCATCACTCTCAGTCTCTTCTGCAGGGAGGTGTGGCCATGAGACTCAGTTCTAACTAATGAGACTGAAGGGAAATCTCTGCTTTCCTAATAAAAGGGAACAGTGGTAGCTTATACCTCCCTCTTTCTTCCTCAAAATATAGACATTAAGTGGAATAATTCTGACCATGAGTAAAACTTAAGAGAAGCATAGAAAACTACCACTATGTTGTCATGACAATGCTGGGTAGCTGAACCACTGCAGACATTGTTATTTTAGAAAAATAAACTGTCATTTGTTGAGAGCCCGATAGCCATGAGTTTTCTATGTGAATACATTCTTAACTGACAAAGACCCAAGTTCAAACTCTAGTCTTCCACAACCTGTATAATCTTGAACAAACTGCTTACTCTAAGTCAAAACTTCCCTTCTGAAAAATGGGGATAGGTCATATAACCTTTATGTGGTTACTGCAGCAATTAAAGGGGATAATGCATAGAAAGTTCTTTCCACACTGCCAACAACACTGAAAAAACAACAAAAAAGACAGTTGTTACATTTCTTAGGTGTACACTTTAAACTGAAAGCTCTAGGTAGGAAGGCAAATCCTGCTTCTTTTGCCTAGACCTGTGAGTTTCTAGGAGTTGCAAATTCAATAAACTTAAGAATCAAAGAAGAACAGAATGACGTATTCTATAATAATTAAATAAACAAATAGCTACATGCCTGAATGTGAATGAAACTCACACATATTATATTGAATAAAGCCAGAGACAAAGAAGAAAAAAAATGAATCAAAGAAGAGCAAAATATGTATAAAAGACGATATACCAAAAATTTTACATCCATATTATATTTCAAAGACCACATGTAATCAATTCATCTCCAGATGGTATTTCTTACTTAATTTGTTTTCTTCTTCAAACCACAATTACAAAAAAAACTAATAATGACTATCTCTCCACCTGTAATCTTACCTGGTTGTGGTTCTGCTTCTGCTGTTCGGTTTGCCTGTCCTCCACTGCTCTCAGGTAACCTGACAGGGCTGCTACTCTTGGGTCTGCTATCTGAAGTACTGAAAGGAAAAGCAAAAGAAAACTTGGTTTTAGACTATTCAGACAGACAATAACAAATACTGATTCCTTTATTAAGCTATTCCCCATCCACAATATCATAAATCTGATTCATAATTTATATAAACAAAGATTAGAAAATGGAAGGAAAAGTCTTGAAATGTCTACTGGACTTAAAAAAGAAAGCAAAATGTTATAACTATAAATGTATATGGGAAAATGTTATAAAAGCATAACTTTTGCTTTTATAATATTTCCAAGTCCACTAGAGCTATGTTAACTTTATAAATCAAATGCAGAAAATACCATCTGTATATTTATCATGCTAGTCATTGTAATATATAATTTTATATAATTCAGATAAAGTTTTATCACATTAGTAAAGTTGGAAAACTATCTCAGTAAGAATCAAAATAATAAGCCTATGACAATTTCTGTCTAAATGTCTAGAATACTGAACATATTAAAATAAATGGTTTGGGATTTTTTTGTTTATTTTAACTATTAGGATTTTTAATTATTATAAAAAATTCACAAATATTTTAATTTACAAAGACAGTAAGTAGCTTACTAATTTCACAAGTTACTATTTTTTAAATAAAAATAAGAAAGACAATTGAAAATGTTGAAAGTTCAATATACACTGAACTTCCACGGCAATTATCAGAAAACAATATCCAAAGAAACAGTTTAAGGTCTTTGCTATACTTGAATTTTGTTCTGTCAATTATTGGCTAAATTGTAAGTGTGTAGCATAGAAACTTTCATGTTGATAAAACTGAAGTATGAGCATTTAGAAAAATGACATAGCTCAACCAAAATAGATCCAACTCAAGCACAATCACCTATTTCCTGGAAGCCCTTCTTCAGCACCGTTCCTCACAGTCGCTTTGGACAACTCCTCCAAGGCATTTCGGTATTCTTTACAACTTAGGGCAGAAATAGGTTGAAAAATGTTGAACATTAAGTGCTCTTTTTAAAATAAATCATATGCTTTCAGATAAGCTTTGCATTATAAAAACACAATCATTGTAAGTATCCATAATTAAACAAGTACATTTATCTAACAAAAGTTATCAAGTAGAAACTTCATGAAGAAGGTCAATGTCTTCAGACAGAAAAATACAAAACACTACCCACCATACCAGCCAGTACCAATATCCTAAACAAAGACTGTGAAGACCTACATATTAACATCTAGATCAAATACTTCTAGGGGTTGAATTTAAACTATGCAACTTCAGTGTTTTGTATATTAAAGGAAAGGAACTTGAGAGGGCTTTTCTACTTAAAGGTATTAACATGTTTTTATGTTGCAGTGGCAAAAAAAAAAATAAATAATTCATCAGCCAGGGAACTATCCAAAAAAAATAAATAAATAAAATCCAACTCTTGGACTAGCAGCCTGGGAGCCCTAATTTAAATAAATCAGATATTAGGGAACAAGAGACGCATCTTAGGGCGTACTATTTTGCCAAGAAAAAGGAGACTGCAACTAAAATACTTGCTTCCTAATGTTATAAAATAAATTTTTGATTTGGTTGACTTTCCTACCTTTCTATCTATTAATGTAGTATGACTAAGCAATAAAGTGAGAATTAAATACTATGTTCATAAAGGCCAAAAGGCAATGACAAAAAATGTCTCATATAAAATCTTCTAAAGGAAAAAAAGTCATTATCCAAACAGTAAACTCTAAACTCCATAGATGCTGAGGCATATAAATCTATCTTGTTTACCCCAGTATATCCAATACCTAGTATACTACATACTATAGACCTTCAAATATTTATTGAGTAAGTGTACCCTCTGTAGTATATAAAAAGAAAAATCAAAATTTCAATGCTTTGCAACAGAAAAAGAATTAATGAAACATCTTAGATTCTACTTAAACTAAGTTCTACCACTGACAAGATAGCATTCAGAGTAAAATGCTTTGTTCTTTTAGACATAACATATAAATATTTCTAAAGAGAGATGATTCTTTAAGACACATGATTAACTGTGGGCATATAAATGGGTTAAGGCACAGAATAAAACATTAGTCTAAGTAAGAAAACTTTAGCTGTGTGTGGGAAGCAGGAAGGAAATGAATGAAGAGTACAAAAAGATATTCAGATGATATAAGGCAGATATGTTCTAAGTACTACATCAATAAGTAAACTGAAGGAAGGGATACAATGGATACATACTATAATACAGAGAATGGTTAGAGGATATAAGGACTAGTAAATAACTTGCCTAGTCAATTTAGTTATATTAGGAGCTTGCTTAAGAATCATCTGTAATTATTTGGGTAAAGAGTACATTTTCAGATACAAAGAGAATAACCTATCACACTCAAAGAATAAATGTTCTTACTTATATTTAATCATTTTGCTCTGTTCTATGTGACAAATCTCAACAATAAGCAATTAATAAATATACATAAAGTATAAAAAAACATGGGTGAAAAAGCCCCATGATTAATACCTGAGAGCAAAAGCAATGATGGAGCTAGGTTCCTTCTCACAGACAGCAATGGGCACCCGTTCGTGTTCGTACATTAAGTAGTGTTTGTCTGGATCACTGCTCAAAATTTTTAAGTACATAAATAAATAAGAACAAAACTAGGAAAAAGTCACATGTACAAACCATTATTAACACATTGCAAATAAATCTCTGGACAATCTTAAGTTAACTATATACCGCACAATTATAAGAATAAAATTTAGTAAGCCAAACTATATGCAGAACTTGAACCAACAGCCAAAGAAAATGTATGAACAGTAAGTTTCTGAAGGCAATGGAAAACAATCAGGATTAGTTTTCAAATCAGAAGGTTCTGGAACAGTTACTCCAAAGCTTTCCAGAAGGCCAAAACTTTAGGCCATATTCATCTGAAAAAGGATTTATATTGAACAGAGTAAGTGTAAAAGATTTTGCTCTACTATAAACTTGAAAGAAAAGTCTCCTAGAAATTGTAGAAATGTGCTATTAGTCCAATAAGAAATACATCCTGGTGCACTAGAGCTAGCACTCAATAAGGTTAAATATTGACTGAATATATAAGTCAGATAAGAGCAAAGTCCTTATTAACAAACATCCACCTTTTGGATGCACGTGTACCAATGTAAGAAGAGCAACCCAGAGAGCAGCCAATTTATACTTTTTCCCACTCTAAGCAAGCCCAGTACAAACAAATTACATAAACACTTGTATGGTATATTGTAATTCATCACCACTGTTAGAAAAGTATGAGCACCATGTCCCAGTAAATTATACCATCAGCAATAAAGTTTTACAATTCTGAGATCAACAAATGTAGCAGTATGTCTCCAAAACATATATTCACATATAAACAATTATTTTCAGAACCAGTAATCTTAAGCATTAAGCAACATTACTTTATATTTTTTTATCCATTCATCTACTATATAACAATGACTACATGTTCCACAAATTACATTATACCAAAAGACATCTCTTTAAATATGATGAAGATTATGTAATTTAGGACTGAGAAATATCTATGTGCAGTTAAATAAACATATTTAAATAAGTAGAGAGTAAATCTAGAGAGAGATTTTTTAATTCTGTAAAAACAAAACCATCCAACAGCCACGTGCTTCTTACAATACTTACAAAGGAAACGGAATAGGGTTATAGCTATTTCCTGGAAGCAAATTTGCAAAGATGGCTTTCATGGTTGATTTTTCTTTCACCTGGCTGTCTGTGGATCCGAGCAAATGTCCGTCAAACACATCTAGGATGAAAAATATCCTACTTATAAGTTAATATTCAGGGAGCATAAAAAAAGTATAAAGTGTCGACTTTATTCCTTTTCCTTTTTGGAACACAGATGTATGAGTATGCACACAATAATTACCAATTGTGGTGTAAAATTTCTGATCTAGGAATAATGGCTATTATTATGGGCCAAAACAAGAAGCAACAGTGAAGCATACACAGCATCGACTCCAAGGGGCTCATTATTTTTACACTTTAATGTTTCTGAAACTGAAATCATCCTACAATAGATGGCTGAAGCCAGGCAGCACCCATGATGAAATTATTGCCCAAGCATACAGAGTCACTGCTGTTCACGTTGTCACTTCAACTTAATTATGTGCACTGTGGCTGTTACATCTGAATTTAACTGCAATTTAAAAGGTATTTTTAAAGTCAGCACCACAATTAAGTAGATACTGCTTACTAGAAATCAAGGAGAGAGAGAAGCGAGGCATAAATTTGCTATTAAGGAAACACATATTTGTTGTTGGAGAAATGTCTGCAATTTCTCTTATTTTCTTAGAAAGTAACAATCATGATTTATGGAACTTAAGAAAGTAATAGTCTCCAGAAATTAGATGAAACTGAGTAACATTTTGCTGCTGAGATATTTACCTGTCAAAGACTGCAACTGAAGAAGGGCTGTTATAAAAAGCTATACCTAAAAGAGCACTTCTACTTTCAGTAAGTATAAAATGTTTAAACTCTAAGGGGTAAAAAAGCATTGTGTCAAAGCATTTTGAGTGCTTTTCTCTTCTGGGTGAAGTACAGTAAAAGTAACAAACTGTACCTTCGGAAATGCTAGCCGCGTCCAGTTCCGAGGGCCCGCCCACTGGCTGCTCGGGCGTGACTTCAGGGGGCGTGGGCAACTGCAGATGTGTAGAACTGGTGGAGCTCTGACTGGACAAAGCTGCTAAGAAGCGGTCCTCTAAAGATAAACACAAACTTACATGAGTCATTTAAAGACATGAAGTCCATTTCTACCTGATAGTAATGTTTTTAAAATGCCAACTCATATTTTTACTTAATAAACCAAAGAATTTTAGCTTCCTAAAAATTAGAGGCCATTGTGGTACATATTTTAGAAATGGATACAAAAATTCAGACAGGCTACATGATGTGACCACAATCAGATCTTGCTGACAGCACTGTCACTGGCAACCTAGTGACTCCTACCCAACATTCTTTGCACTAGACCATAATGCCTACCTAAATATTAGTTCATTCAATTTAATAAAGAATGAAATTATGACACTGCTGGGGAAAAAAGTCATGCCTATTCTCAGGGGAAAAAGTCACTTAATTATAATAGAAAAATGCCAAGAACTCTGAGATGAGCTCTGGTTCTAAAAAGATAGTCTAAGTAAATTTCCTGACAAATTTTCTAGAGTGTCACCGTGTTATTCAATGGAATACTGTGAAAAACAGCTAGAGAAGATTTTAGTGACATAAAAATATTAAATTAAACTTTGTAAGATTTTTGCTGTGAAACCTGGGAGCTGACTTTGGAACAAGCAAAACAGAAATTCAATCGCCTTTTTTCTCTGTGTTCTTTCCCCGACACCATCCTTCTCTATTTCAGTATTCTAACGCTTCTTCTTGTAAATATACTTTATGATAATCTTAAACTGACAGTGGTACAAATGCTCTACAGATCTAGGAACAAACTGCATCAGAAAAACATTCTCAAAATTAAATTATCAGTTAAAAACAATGACTAGACTAAGAAATTTCTTTAAATCCAATGGCAGGTGATCACTAGACTCAACGACCAACCTTTTTCACCATTTTGAATTCCTGGAGAAATATTCCTTGGTGATGCATCTACGGCACTTATCTGTAGAGAAGAAATTACTTTGTTCTTAAGAAAACATTAAAATCACATTAAAAAATTTTAACTTTAAACTTTTTGGGTCTTAGGAACCCTTCAACCTTGTAGGAATTATTAAGAGAACTCAGATAGCTTTTATATGGGTTGTACCTTCCAATTTTCACCTTAGTAGAAATTAAAACTGAGAAAGTTTTAGAATATGCATTTATTAATTCATTTAAAAATAACAATAAACCCATTACATATTGACATATCTTTTAATTAAAAAAAAAACTGTTATTTTCAAAACAAATGGTAATAGAGTGGTACTGTTTTACACTTTTACAAATATTTTCATGTCTAGTTTAATAGCAAACAGCCAGATTCACCTCTGGTTTGTGCATTTAATCTGTTGAGCTATATTACTATGACTGAAGTATATAGTAAAATATCTAGCCTCACAGTGATACGTATTTGAAAAAGGGACATCTCGGGGAGCCCTTGAAAGGGTCTTGGACCCTCAGAGATCCTTGAACCACACTTTGAGAATATTCCTCTAAACACTGGCTCCCTTTTTAGTATTAAAGCAACTAGGAACTGCTTATGATTATCCATTAAGTCTAGAAATCTTTTATTATCCACTTACCTTCCTATATAAAGTAAACCACCACCTCCCACTCCCTCCACAATACTCTCCACCTTCCTTAATTTTTTCTTCATAGCCTTTCTTTCATTTGTTTTTAAAATGTTTATTGGTTCATTTGTTTATTTTCAATTTCTTCCTCATCAGGCAAATGTTCAGCAGAAACAGGGACTATGGCCTTGGTTCACAAATGTGTGCCTTGTCCCTAGAACGGCGCCCCAAAGCACTCAAGAACTACCTACCAAATGAATGCATATAAAGGCAGTGCTACAGCTTTCCCAATCGACTTTTAATGTTTAAAAAAAGATATTCACCTGTTGAACAATTTTGTATTTTCAATTGTGTCCACATATTATAATTAAAGGTCTCAAACTGTTTTCTGTGCAGTTTCTTCAGTAAGCAAATAGGAAAGCCACCGGCAATCTGTGCTAGCCATTAAAAGCCCTAGACTACTTGGCAAATACTAAAAACATACAATTAATCTTCAGTAATCCTTGTCTTCCTCTCACCTAAACTTTAAGAAAAAGTGATCCCTACATGGTTATTTATGAGACAAAAAGGAAGAATCCATTTATATATTAGTAAATAACACAAGGATTTAAGGCACCTGGATCCATCATTCCATGAAAATATTCCTCTACGGATACTATACACTTGTATAAAAAAGATGTATTTAAGGTCCCAAATCAGTTAACCTTAATGTAGGGAGGATTATCTGTGTAGGCCTGACCTAATCACGAGTGCTCTGAATCTGTGTCTAGCGGTCAGACACAGAAGGATTCAGAGATCTGAAGCATGAGAGGGTTAGATGCACCGCTGCAGGCTCTGAAGATGGAAGGGGCCATATGGCCACAAAAGCCTCTAGGAGTTAAGAATCATCTCTAGTTGACTACAAACAACAAAAGGGGGTCCTTAGTCTTATCACCACCAGGAATTGAATTCTGCCAACAACCTCAATAAGCCTGGAAAAGGACGCTGAGCCTCAGATAACAGCCCTGGCCAAAACCTTCATTTGAGCTCTGAGACTGGGCAGAGAACCTGGCCACACTGTGCCCAGCCCCTGACCACTGTGAGATAATACATTTGTGTTTTAGGCCACTAAGTCTGTGGTAATTAGTTATGCAGCAAGAGAAACCTGACGCAGTTAGGAAAGGCTAATTAAATCAATGTGCAGAACTAACCTAGAGCAGACCCCTGAAGAAGAGTTTCTCACTTAAGCACAGAGATAAAGAATACCCAAAAGTACATAGTAAAAAAATTTAGGACCCTATTATTAATATACACTCAGAGTATCCTTTATAGCACCTATTGCCACCACAATGCTATCCCCAGTGATGCCAGGAGATAGTAGCTTTTGATAAATGTTTCCAATAAATGATTTATATTTTATTTCAGGCTAAGATAAAAAATTAATCCAGGTTATATCTCCTTGATATCTGACAAGTTTAAAATGAAAAATCCTATTTAATATTATTAATAAAGTATGTATTGAATTACCATTTCTAAATGTCATAAATAAAATTAATTATAATATTTATATCAAAGGCCTGAAGACAAAACTATATTCTACTACCTTGCTTTCTTCCCCTTGTCTCAGTCTTCCAGGACTTGGAGGAACTGAAGGCCGCTTTCTACCCTTTTCCTGCTGGAAAAGGTCCTGCAACCTACAGTTAAAGAAAAAAAAGAAAACAAATAAACCAAAAGAATATGGTTTTGTTTCTAAGGTCCTGAATAACATTTACAAATTTTCTCCTTACAGTTTTGAAACCACAATAATTGATTTTCCTCATATTTCAATTCCAATAGATTTTAAAGTTGTACATAATTAAGAGTAAGTTTTTGTCTTATTTCTAATCAACTAATCAAGAACCGTTACTAATATGACCATAGTTTTAAAAGGATAGTAAGTTATTATGAAAGACAGGTTAACACAACATATAAAACAAAGGCTTTAGAGACCAACACTCCTGGACTCAAAGCTCAGCTTGACAATTAACAGCTATGTAATTTGGGCAAATCTCAGTCTCCTGGAGCCATAGTTTGCTCCTCTGTAAAATGGAAACAGTACAAATATTGTAGAACTCATAATACCCAATAAAAAAATGAATGTCTACCACCTCACACTTGTTAGAATGGCTATTACCAGTAAGACAAGAAATAAGTGTTGGAAAGGTTGTGGAGAAAAGGAACCCTCATACACTGCTAGTGGGATTGTAAATTGGCACAGTCACTATGGAAAAACAGTATGGAGGTTCCTCAAAAAGTTAAGACTAGAGCTAACATATGACCAAGCAATCTGTCTTCTACCCCAAAACTTTGAAAACATTTATTTGGAAAGACATATACATCTCCATGCTCTCTGCAGAATTATTCACAATAGCCAAGACATGAAAACAACCTAAGTGTCCTTTGACAGATGACTGGATAAAAATGTGGTACATATGTATAATGGAATACTACCCAAACATAAAAAGGATGAAATATTACCATTTGTGAGAACATGGATGGATCTTGAAAGTGTCATGCTAAGTGAAATAAGGCAGATGGAAAAGGACAAGAAAAGAACCATATGACTTCACTCATGTGTGGGATATAAAACAGAAAGCAACAAACAAATAAAACAAACACACACACAGACAACAATATGGCGGTTACAGAGGGGAAGGGAGAGGTGAAAAGGGTAAAGGGATCAAATATATAGTGACAGGAGACTAGACTTTGGGTGATGAACACACAGTGTAATATACAGATGATGTATTACAGAACTGTACATCTGAAACTTATATCATGTTATTATTAACCAAGTTACCCCAATGACTTTAATTTAAAAATTGAGTCGATGTCCTTCTAGTGCCTTACTTAGTGCCTAGCATAATCCAAGTGCCCAATAAATAAATGCTATAATAATCCAACTGAACACTGAATTAAGTATTAAGGGGAAATAATTCCCAAAATAAGTATTTAATAAAGGTATAAAACACACAATAATTTAGATATATTAGATTCAATAAGCACACACACTGTAAGTATTGGAAATAGCACTAAAGGCTAGTCTCATCTTTGTTTTTTTTGTCTTCACAAATTACCTAAAGATGAAAATATAATCTTCTATAATTTAGGAGTAAGATTAAATGTTCATAATTAGTAAAGACATTTAAATTAAAAACATCATGGCAGAGAAACCTTCGCAATTATGTTAAGGAAACACCAGACTCAAAGTTGTACCTGTTATTCCAGGCTTGCAGCACTTCACAGAGGCTTTGTTTCTTGGCAATGAGTGACTCGAAGACTGACTGCAGTTGCTGAGGGGTATCTACAGACGAAGACATAAGCCTTGCTTGCATCTTCTCAATCCAGTTTTTGAACTCCCCTTCTTCCATCTACAAGAAATAGAAACAATCTCAGGTATCTGAGACATGCCTCAAAAGAAAACTTCCAATGAGTTAATAATTAACTTCTGGGTTTCTTTCAAAGAAATAAATTACCTCTTTTTGTGCAAAGATATCTTCCATTTTTTCCTCTCTTGTTTTGCTAAACGTATCAGTTTTCAAAGATGCAAGTCTTTCATCAATAGCAAGATATACCTGCGAAACTCTTTAACAATATAAAGAATATTAAACACTTTAGAAGAGCAGAATCAAATTTTCTACTCTCACATGAAAAAAGATGTCACACCTAAAACTTTAACTATAATGTTTTATCTAATTAAGAGTTACATATCATTTTGCAGAACTAAAAAGGCCTGAAAGGATGTACATGAAAATTTCAACTGTTGTTATGTCTGACAGAGTTTGTCTTCTTTTTTAATATTTTCATGTACTGTCTACATTTTTATTTTTCTACATCAGGCATATACAACATACAATTAGAAAAATGCAGTTACGTACATTTTCAAAGAAAGCTAAACGAACAAACCTGGTATTTAAAATAGCTATAGATTCTAGGCAGTAGTGAACAAAAAAGGATGATAAAGAAACTGAAACTTACTTTTGAAAGAAGTCCTTCAGATCCTGAAGGAGGGACACTTTTAATGGGGCCTGGCGTTTGATGAACACTTTGGGGAGGGGAACACATACTTCAAGGAGGCGAATGGGAGAATAACTAAGAGGAGAAAATAAGAGTCAGAGTAGAAGAATAAAAAGTATTTTAATGTTTTCAGTAATGGTATATTATGATGGTCAGATAAATCCGATGAGGCATAAGAAATCACAAAGTTTCCATGAAATGGCATTTTAAAACAATCATAAAAATAATGAAGACAACTTTCAACCGTTATAAATATTCTCCCCAATTTTGGAAGGACTTTGTTTTTCTTTTTTTTTTTTTTTTTTTTTTTTTGCTTTTTGGTATGTGGGTAGCTCCCTGACTGGGAATCGAACCCAGGCCACAGCACTGACAGCGCCAGCACCAAAGCCTTAAGCCACTACACCATCAGGGAACTCCTGGAAGGACTTTGTTTTTTCACTCCACCGTGATATCATCATTTACCTCCGGAGACCATCCTCATGTGCTTTAAAAACAAAAAGGACTGGGACAGAAACCTCTACAAATGAAGAAGGAACACCTTCCCACAGTTAGCTTAGATGGAGCTATTCTGGGCTCCTGAGGAGTTTTCAGAAGTCTTTCTTTCCTTTCCACCTGTGGGTTTAGGTTGTCTAGTAAATGCTATAGCCTACCTATGCCCTAGAGTCATGGTTAAAAGCTCTTCCTTAAAAAAAGGAAATAGAGCCCAATTACAAATATTTCCTGAGGACCTATTATATGTCAAGTGCTGTTTTAGGTGCTGAGGATGCAGCACTAAACACGGGCCAAATGACTGCCCTCAGGATTCAGGAATAATAATATGTGGGTTACAAACAAGATAAATAAATGCTTAAAATACGTATTATATCAGATGATAAGTGCTATGGAGAAAAATAAAGCCGGAGGGAAGCAGGGAAGGCTAGAGGTGGTATGGAGTCAAGACAGGTGAAATCTGAACAAAGACATGCAGGAAATAACGAAAAGCAGGCAGGTATCCAGGGAACAGTGGTTCAGAGGGAAGACCAAGTAGAAGACAGCTGCCAAGTAGGAGCCTACCCGACATAACTGAGGACTAGTCAGGACACCAGTGAGGCTGCAGCAAGGTGAGCAAGGGGAGAGTAGTACAAGGTAAAACCAGAGAGGTACTGGGCAGCCAGAGCATGTAAGAGCTTACAGGCCCATAAATGGACTCTGACTTTCACTCAGGGTGAAACAGATACCCATGAGAGGGTGTGGCCTGAGCTGATTTTTATTTAATAGGATCACTCTGACTGCTGTGTTGAGAACAGGCTGCAGGAGTCAAGGCCAAAGGGAAACTGGTTGGGGTTATTGCAATAATCTAGTGAAAGAGAACAAAGGTTCGGTCCAGAGTGGAGTGGTGGAGGTGGTTGAGAAGTGTTCAGATTCTTGATATATTCTGAAGGCAGAATCTGAAGGTTTTCTCAAATTATTTAATACCACAGTGTGACTACCCATCTCTGAACTAGTGATTTTGGCTTTATCCTGAATGTCCAATTATCCTTATGCAAGTTAATGTCGTAGCAATAATTCTGACAAACTGGCAGATACAAAAGCAGAAAACAATGGTTAAAAGTAACACCCGTGGTCGCAGACCTACTAGTTTATATTAGGACTCCATTCTCTGCTAGCTCTATAAGTGAGCTACAAGCTCTCTAAGTGAGGGTAGTAATAGTATCTATTTTTAGGGGAAGAATTAAATAAAATAACAGTGAAAGCTCCTACACAAGAGTATGGCCCTTTGCATTTACAGAGGTGGGTGTGGCGAACACCACACACTACAAATTAATTCAATCTAGTAATAATGGGAATGTCACAAAGCCTTTCCAGGGAGTATGTAATTGTGTGCAAACACGCTGACTTCTTACCTGAAAGATGCCACCATCTGGTTATAGGAGAAATACTGGTGATAATCATGATGGATGGAGTGACCACATGGCTCAGCATTGGCTCTGCGAGTGTACTGGTACCCATAAAACCTAAGTTCAAGGTATTTTGCAAATGACATGGACCAGGACTCATTGGAAAGAGCAACAACTGGTGTGACCTGAAATTCAGCAAAAATAGTTAATCTAATCACATATTGAGAATCTCTCTTTTAAAAAATATAATGTATTTTCTTTTCTAATACAAATCTAACATATTTTGACAGGAGAAAATGAGAAAAAAGTTTAAAGGTGGGTGGAGTTAGGAATGGCAGGGAGAACAGTACTAGCAGTAATCCCACCATCACCCTGAACATGCTAATAGATTTACTTTCTTTCTGTATGCATAAAGTATATTTGTATACAAAACGCTTTCCTATAATTAGTTTCATAACCTTTTATTATTTTTACTTAGAAATAGATAATAAATATGTTCCCACATAAAATACTATTGTACAACTTGATTTTTAATGTCTGAAGAGTATTCCATATTGGTTAAATATCTCAACATTGGCTCTGCGAGTGTACTTAAATGCACATCAGTAGGGACTGGTTAAATATGGAAATTTTTATAAGTCACTACTAGTTTTTATTTTGATGATGCCCTGATAAACTTCCTTGTATATTTCCTTGGAATAAATTAATAAAAGTGGGAATTGGTAGGTTCAAGGGCATGAACATTTATATGGTCTTTGACACTTTTTGCCACATTGTCTTCCAAAACAAATGTAACAATTACCCCACTTTCTTACCAATCTGGGGAATTATAAATCTTTGAAATGTGATTTCAAAGAATAAAGGATTTTTTAAAAATATACACTGGGTTTTATTTATACTTCTTTGACTACTAATAAGTAAAATTTATTTGCACAAACCTACTGGCCACTTACATTAAATTGCTTTATTGTGCCTTTTGCCCATTATTACAAAAATTTAATATTAAGTATATTAATGTTTGTTTACATTATGATATAACTTCTTTGACATGTAGAAGTTTTTCATTTTGATATAACAAACACTGTTTACCTTTTCCTTTCTAATATAATCCCCAAAGTGAAAGTTTCTGCTTTAAAATAAAGTGCATATATCAAAGTACGCAAGATATAAAGACCAAATTTAAGAATTCATTTAGTTCACTGGTCAAACACAAAAGTTCTCATATTCTACAACACAATATTACCAGCTACCTAACAGAAGCTAAACAAACACCTGCAGAAACAAGTATACAAATTAAGACTGATAATTGGAAGAAGTAATTTCATGGCTGCATGTTTGCTACTACAGAAAGAACTAACTTTGATTTGCCCTCCTCAACCACTGACATCGATACAGGTCACCCTATTATTTTACCTGTAATTTCCATATGTGCCTTCCAAAAGTACACTCCAAAATAAGCCAATAAAGATGCTAATAAAGTTAAATTTGGCACATGCTCACTACAAACAATTTGGATAAAAAGTATTTTTTAAAAATATAATACTGGCACCAAATACTTTCTCTGGAGTTATAGAAGCAAAGAAAAGAAATAAAACACATGGTCCTTTTCTCAAAAATGTACATGAAAAACCAGTAGAGATCAATTTAAACATGGCCTTATCTGTTATCTCTTAAGATAGCAATGTAGATACAGGCTCAAACTTACACAAGCATCCCAACATATTGTAATTACTGTGTTGTAAGTCTGTCTCTCCTTTATATCCTGTTACGTTTTTCATTCCTAGGGCCTGCCACAGTACCCAGCACCTAGATGGTGCTAAATAAATGTTTGCTGAATGAATAAACAAACATAACTGAGAATTATCAAAACTGGACAAGGTATGACTCATAAATCCTAAAATAGAATCTTCAAGAAACAAACATTAAATAAAACATATAGCACCAGAAAGTAAAGTAAGAGCCCATCAAATAACACATCGAAGTAACAGATCATCCTCTCCCACAAAAAAAGAACTATATGAATAAAGAAACAAGCAATATTATATGAAACATTATAGCCACAGGGTACGTTTAATACCTGTTTGCAGATTCTGCACCAGGAATAGGTGAGAATTGTATGTTGATATCCAGGTACTGGAGAATCCAACTCCTTCAAGATTATCTGCACACAGCCTTGGCCATGGACAAAGCGCCGTATATGATGCACCATGGGGGTATCACAGAACATGCTAGGACACTGATAAGAAGGCCTTTGACAAAAAGAAAGTCTTCACATTAATCATAACACTAGGAGTGATACATAATGAATACTGGCTAATCAGATCCACTGTCAAGAAGCGTAGCATCCTCTCAAGTAAGGGATGACCGGTAGGCAGTCTGCTCAAGGTACCACTGAAAAGCACTGTTTGGGGCCTACAGCTGAATATCCTGTGTACGGTAACGGTTCCCACTTGCTAAGTGCCTTCTACTTGTTCAGCATCTTTAAAACAACACCTCATTTTACCTATTAAAACTCCTGACATCTCTGGAGCTTGTTATTCCCTGTAGAGGCGGGTGACAAAGACAAGTTACTTGCTCTTTGAAATATAAGTGGCAAATGACAGCACTACAACTTAAACCTAGATCTATGCTTGTCAGTGATATGAATCACTGTAAAAACAAACATCCTAAGAAAAAGTTTTAGAGTTGGCAGAATAATGAGATAGGCAAAGATTTGAGGAATGAATAGGATAAGACATCCCCGATTGAATATGAAGACTACTTTGCAAGGTACCCGCTGACATGTGGTATGAAAGTGAGGGCTTCACAATAAAACTCTAATTCACGTTTACGTTTTAGGTTGAAATCCTGGGCATCAAAAAAGCATAAGAGGAACAGAAAGAGAAAAATTATTCCTACCTGAAACAGTATCGCTCTAAAAATATTCCTAAAGTAAGATCATTCTTTCCATAAAATTCCATTGTTACAATCCTAAAAGAAGAGATCTTTCTTTAGTAAACATCATAATTATTACCACACAGCAAAGACATTTCATGAGACTACAAACTGATTCTCTGTTAGATGTGCTTATAATATAATATTAATCCAAGTAACATTCTTTTGTTGTTTACAGAACAGGTTTTACCTTATCAGATAAAACAGGTTTGGACTAGCCACACTAAAGCATCTTATCCACTCCCAGTCCATTAGCATCTTATGAAACTATTTAATCAGGATGAATAAACTATAACATTAAATGAGTAAAACTGATTTGACTTAGGAAGAAGTAAAAGGTCCTTTTATAAAAATGCTTCAATATCCCTGTCACATAAAATGGGACTCCGGTCTCCTGCTCTCTTGTCCACACCATTACTGAGCATGTTTATCTGCTTACAGGAAAGCCAGTCCTTAACTTCATAGGTAACATACCAATGCTCATAAATAAGAAAGCTTGGCTATTCCTCTGTTGAAACCCACATCATATTCAAGCCTTGACCTAAGGAGTCCATAAAGTCTCTCACAGAAAATTCCTATGGGCTCCCTCAGCTCCAAGTCAGCCTGCAAGAACTATACTAATACTCAAAGAATCCCTAATCTCACTGGTAGGAATAAGTTGTTTCTGATGTCCAAAATTAAAATAGGAAACACATTTTGTCATGAAAACAGTGCTCCAAAAACAAGCAGTTATGTTCCACAGTACTTTTAAAACTAAGGTAAACTGCGTAATAACTGAGCTTTTGTGACTCCCACTTGAAATAAATAATTTATAACATTATAAAATGTGTTTCTATCAATATTTAGAATTAAGTTTTAGAATAAAACTTAAGACAAAAGATTGTTTTTATGAAAATGATGCCTAAAGAAAAACCTGCCTAAATTGTGCATGTTATCATCAAAATGCTGGAAACTAGCTTTTTTTTTTGGTATGTGGGTAGCTCCCTGGCTGGGAATCGAACCCAGGCCGCAGCGCTGACAGTGCCAGTGCTGAAGCCTTAAGCCACTACATCATCAGGGAACTCCCCGGAACTAGCTTTTATATGACAGCTTTCTCACTTTCATGGTTACAAATTTCTCTTCCAGCCTCACATTATTTTCACTCTTACTTAAGGTAATCTCATTTACTCCTATCCATGAACAAACAGAAATTTCATATTTAATTCACAAGTTTAAAAGTTCCATCAATTCTCACAAGGACCTGCAGCATGCCATGTACCTAAACACAGAGTTGAATGGTGGAATGTTGTTAAGCTGCTGGAATTCTGTTCTTAGGTAAAGTACAATAGTGCAAGGGAACAAGAATCCTACCAGGGACTGACACAGGCACTGGGAGCATTGCTGGACTGGGCAGAAGAGCTACTGAAGAGCACACATAGCCTCTGGTGGTTAACAGGGCTCAGACAGTCCACCTGAAAGAGGAGAAACAGTGAGCATTCGGAAGCTGTAACACACTCCAGGCCCTGTGCATACCTCTAAAATCCAACTCATCCCACTTGATTTTTAAAAACACCTATCATCACTGAAGCATTCTGATGAAGATTTAAAACTGTAAGAAACTAAGTATGAGGAAGAAGAGCAGTTAGTTTCCATGGTAAAACAATCCAAAAAATTTAAGTTAAACTTAAAAATACAAGTGGATGTCGACATACCTTGTTTTCTTAAATATTCTTTATTTTTACAAAACTGCATTAAATTATTTTAAAATTAAACAGTTAATTAAATATGAAATAGTGTGAAGTAATGGCCGGATATAACATCAATTTGAGGCACATCTAAATTCTAAGGTATTTATTTATTTGTATTTTATACTTGTTCTGATCATTACAAAGGTATATAAAAAAGTTCATGAAGTACATAAAGCCTTTCCTCTGATGCTACCTGACCTCCCAAATTGGCAGGTATGACTGTCTGGTTAAAAGCCATGCGTTCCTGCTGCTAAGTCACACACAGACACACAGAAGCACCCACATAAGTACAAACAGATTTTTATAAAAATGGGGTGATGCTACATATGTTAAAACACAACTTGCTTTTCAAAAACTTCAAAGTATATCATGGGCTCTATGTGGGTCATTAAATAAGATACAACTCATCCATTTCACAGCAAGCAATTAGAAATAATGCTTCAGTAAACAGCCTCATACATATATTCTTATAAACTGTAAACATCCTTCTACAAAATGCTTACTTCGTCCTGCAGGAACTGGTTATAAAAGACAGGAATCCTGAATCAAAGGTATATGACATGCTCATGTAAACTAGTAGAGACCTCCCTATTACTTTTTACACATTTACATAAATGTATATAAACATAAATTTCCATAAAGTTTATTATAGGTATTTCCCCATACTTAATTAATCATGGCTCTTACCTCTTTCCTGTTCGCCAGTCTCACACACGGACACCATTATTCTGTAGCACTTTCCTGACTACCAGTAAAACTGGACATCTTTTTTTATTTTATTCAACAACTACATTTCCCCACCTAGAGATGGATTCGTTTATTAGTTTTATTACCACCATGATTGATAATGTGCCTGTAAATAAATCTTCCTTAACCTGTCCTCAATTTCTGTTTAAAAAGAAAAAGGGCACCATCGTGGTTGAATAACAATGTAAAGTGCTTTATGTTAAAATAAATAAATCTAAACCCTTTTTAAAAACAAGTCCAGTTCCTGTAACAAGCTTCCACCTCTCCCTCTCTCCTTCACTACTGCTAAAAGAATCAAGGACACCCCACAACCCACCCAAGTCATCCTCCCAGAAACTGCCAACAGATCCACGCTTCTCCCTCAGGGCTCTTCCTAATTTACTTTGAGCTCAGCCTGAAACTCTCAAAACCCAGTTAGTTACATTATCCTCCTACTTCATACATTTTAAAGCAACACATAAACAGATGGACCTCAAACACAAAAAAAGCAAAGAAGAAATATTTGATAAATCTGCATGCAACTTTGTCATATTTGATCTTTTTTACCCTACCATAACAGAGTTTTCAACACAGTCGAAAGTTAACACAGGCACCCACAGTGGTCTCGCTCACCTTTGTTGACCATACCGCATCACCAGGAAGTAAGCCTTTCTCCTCATCACCCTCAGTTTTGCTTCCTGATTTGCCACTTGAAGGGCCTGACGCCTCCTTCGAATAAGCAAAAGGGTCTGAATTTTTCTGAATCCTTCCCCCTCTGGCCCGATAATCAGCCAGCATTCTACCTAAGCTCTGGCTGTCGCCCAGGTGCTCAGCAATTCTAGTGCTCACTAACTCGTGTGAGGGCAGGACCTGCAGAGACTTGGCCTGAACACTGCCATTCATGCCCTGAAGACCGGGGAGGTCCCTGAGCAGCTGTTTCTTCCTCCTGCTCTCCATTTCTTTGAACTCTTTATCGAGGAGAGGAGACCAGTACACCTGCTCCGCAAAATAATCTCGGGTAGAGCATCTCATCCCCTTTTCAGTGAGAAGGAAGGGCTCCCGGAATGTGATTACTGGGGAGATACAGAGGATCACATCTTTTAATTCCTGTTTAAAAGCCAAAGAATACGTCTTCCGTTTATCTTCAGAAGAGGTGACCTCCTCAGTCACGTAGAGTCCAGTGTCATCCTGCAGAGGGTCTCTAAAGGCTCTCATCTGGTGTTTGGGATCCTGTAGCGCATCTGTTTGCTGCACAGCCTCTGGCTGCTCACTGCCGAGGGGGTCCTGCTGGGCATCCACATGGAGAGGCAGCAGTGACTCTGGTACTGATGGAAAGAGAGCGCAGGGGATGCCTGCTGGGCACGCTGCTGTGGCATGGTCTTGAGGCCTCGCAGACGCAACATCCTGTGCAACACTTCTACTTTCCTGGTCACCCTTCTCAAATACAAGCCTCGATTCTAGCAAACTGCTATCATCAGAGGAAAGAAATTCTGGAGGGAAGTCAGGCTCCCGCGGGAGGGGACTTCCACCGAATGGCTCTGGTGCAGTCCCTTCATCTTCCTGTCCCTCAATCAGAGAATGGAAGGAAGGGTTTTGCGTTAATGTAGGAGGCATAGCGAATTCATCCATGAGGAATGAGATTTCGAGTTGAGAATGATAAGCAACACAGATCATAAATATTAGGATCTCCTTAACTCGAGCCAGCTCATAATCAGAGCCTCCTCTAAGCTTGATTGTGCAGCCGAGGTGCTGGGGACAGCCTTCAAAAAACATCAGGGTTTTGGTTTGTTCTACAAATATACAAACAGAAAGTTAAAAATAGGTGGCAATTCAACCCAGAAGGCCAGACAGCATTAATTCACTATCTTACCATCTATAAGAGAAAAGATCACAGTTGCCTATCCTCATTTAACCACTGCTAATAGCTATCTCCTAAGTGAACACTGCAGTACTAGTTAGGTTACTAATATCCGCAGGACCCCGATCTAGGGTGAATCTATGCTAAAGATCACTTACTGTGGGAGAGGAGGGAGGGGGAGCTAAATATATGGTGATGGAAAGATTAAAAAAAAAAAAAAATCACTTACCATTAGGCAACTGAAACATCTGCATATAAAATTTGTGACAAGTGCCCAGGTGGGGTTTTGTAAGCAGCTGGTCCATTGACATGACTAAATCACCTTGGGTCATTCGACTGATTCTTTCTAAAACTTGCTAGAGCAAAGAAAAACATTATATTACAAAACCAAAGAAGAATAAAATTCTTAGTCAATTTTAACTGGAAAAGTAATAGGAAAACTTAAAAATAACCTTCACAATGAATTTCCTTCATTTTAATAATTATTTCACTTTTTTGATTCTAGATTAGTCAACATATATAGTTGCTTAGTAATCACAATGTGCCTACTAAAATAAACCATACTCATTAATAACATAATGAAAAGGCATTTAAGCATCATGCACTGGCACAGGATATTGTAGGGGTGGAGGAGGGACTTCTTGGAACTAGAATTCAGTTATTATGAACAGAGTAACTTTTCAAGGGAGAGCATTTTCTGCTTGTACAATTCCCCAAACAAAATGAGGGATTGACACACATTAACTAAAGTCCATTACGTCTTTGGTCTTGTAAACACCTGTAACAAGTGTTGCATAATTAATCACACTTCCTACCAGCCTGAGATTCTCCAATCTTAAATAGAGAAACAGCTACCATGCCTCCTGTCCTACTTTTAATATATATGGCACAGCAAAGAAACAGATAAATAATCAATGAAGAAAAAAAATAAATAACCAATGACCCTGCATACCTACCATACAGACATATAAACTTAAAAGATGTGATTTTTTTTTTTTTAAATAATAGAAAAATAAGAAAACTCACTGATTTTACATTAATGACCAAAGTAATGCCATGTTCCAACAACATGTCCTGGGCTATCCGAGACACCGTTTTCTCTACTAGAACCAATGTGGGTCGAACATCCACTATTCGCTGAACATAATTCTTCAAGAATTCCCTTTCCTAAATAAGATCAATCAGATATATTATACCTGGTACAATTCAAGATCTAGACATTAAAATATCAGGATTGTTTGCCTATTAATAGCAATCTCATCTAAGTTTTCTTCATCCATAAATAAGTTTATAAGCAAATTAATTCAAACACAACCAAGAACAGTATTCATCTTTGCAAATTGTTGCTTATGCTGAAAAGAGTTAGCATAGAAATTCAATTCTCCAACTCATTAATTTTACTGTGAAGGATTTTTTAATTTTCAATAACCTATAATATAAAAGCCAAGAATCCAATTAGCTAGCTTTCAAAAGATTAAAACAAAACAAACAAAAAAACTAACACAATCACCAAAATGAAAGCAATTTCTAAGTGTTTTTGCTATAGTGAAGGATTCCCCCTTTTACATTCTGAAACTAACCAGTATCTGAATAAATAGCTCTCTAACAGAGGCCATTTCGGCTACTTCCGAATTTTAATCTCCCAACAGATCATATTCCATATCTAGAACAGCTATAGTTAAATACTGAAACACATTGCTTAATACAGTTTCATGACAAAAGCTTATATTCAAAGTAAATAAATATTGCAAATAACAAACAGTTAAAATAATACAATTCATTGTTTCATAAAATTTCTTGGCTCATACAGGAGACAACTGAATGTGTGAGCACGTTTGTCACTTCTGCCCCATGTGCCCAAAGTGTTTTCTGAGCAAGACTGTGATCATGATCAGTGCCCAGCAGTGGATGAGCCCATTCCCTGCAAAGAACCTGCCCTGTTTGGAAGTACATTTCTTCTCACCTTTCTCTGCTTCACTGACAGAAATTGTGTATTTTCAAATTCTCCCATTCTTAACAAAAATGAATTTTTTTCCCTGAAATGTGTTAATTTCCCACTTTGCTTACTAAATTGTAATTTAACGGCATGATTTTATCCAATGAAGTATAACCAGAATAAAGTTTCTGGCCTCTAATACAAGAATGGCAAATACATTTCCTATCAGTTTTAACTTCAATCAACTATCACGATTGTACATGAAGCACATGTTTAAAAAAGGGGCCTGGACCCAGTGCACAAGGACAGGGAATTAGGAAATAGGCCAGGGGCATGGAGCAGAGCCGTGGCCGGCCAACACACCCCGCAGGGCCATCCTAGTGAAGACAGCCTCCCTTCTGATCCTTCTTTTTCAATACATCTGTTATCTTCTTCTTTGATTATTTTGTCATTCCACACTGAGTGGACCAAAAAAATGGGAAGGAGGAGAGAGAAAAAAAATTAGCTGATATTTTCTATCAATTCAAAATAAAAATTTTATTAGGCCAGGAGGTAAAGGTATAATAAACTATGTTTTAAAGCACTGATGAACAAGACACTTTAGGTTACAGGACTTAAATCACGTTTCTTAAGTACCTATTTGCCCACAGCACACTTCTCCAACTTGAAAAGACTTTAGTCTGTTAACCTGACTGCAACAATGGAGTTAAAATACAGCGGATAAATTTAAGTACAACTTTTTTGTAAATAAATATCTATGGATTTCAATGACCTAGTTCATCAATTTCAAGATATACAATTTTACACAGTTTAACATCTCTGAAATCAAGATGTGTCTTATGATCGATGTGATTGTGATAATACTATAAAAGTCTTCTACTGACACCTTTGGTGAGATCAAGAAAACCTAGCATCAAGAATCTTAGATTCCACAAACTACAACTGTGTTTCCTCCCATTCCTTATTTCAGTTCTCCACTGAAGTCAAAGTCAAGTCAGTGCTACAAGGGATGGTACAAACCTAGTTGAAACCTCTCATTTTTACTGCCATGTAGTTGAATTACAAAGAGGACCCAGCCACAGTTAACAGCTCATTAAGCAACAGAGCTGAGTTTCATAAACCCCGGTGGCTTTCACCACGACTCAGTTTTCATGAATTCAGCACAAAAGTGATTGCTCCTACCACTCTCGGAACAATGTGCCCATCACCTATGAATTTTCAAGTAACGCTTTTCCTAAATGTTCCTAAATGGAACCAAAAAGAAATGTTTCTTTCTACAATATGACATAAACACTCCTGAAAGCCTCCTGTTTTGAACAACCACAAATTAAAATTAATAGTGTTTATGGGAGAAAAGGGATTGGGGCAGAAAACTTTTCAAACCTATGTAACTTCGTATCCAGAGCACTAACAAAAATAGTAATTGGCACCCTGAGAGAGAATGTGGACAGCCCAGGCAGGCAGCTCAGCACAGCTGGAGGCTGCCTCAAGGGAAATTTAAAATGTACAAAAGCAACTGCAACAGTACAATTGGAAATGGAGCTCTAAGCAGCAGCACCATGAACAGCTTTCCAAGGCTGGAGGTGTATCTCCGGGAAGAGAGCCCTTTGAGCAGTAGCTCACTTTTAATTTCTTAAAATAAAGCCAAAAGGGTCCCTGGCTGTATAATCACTAAGCTGAGGCTGTTCTTTCCAACTGAGGATTATAATGCCTCTTCAGCTATTCTGGGCCCCACTTACTTGAAGAAAACCACATGGAATCCAGCACAACTTCCACCTGACATTATTCCCATTTACCAACTGCATATAAACTAATTGGTATTCTAGAAACATGTTTATGAAAAGATTATACTAAAACCAGGTTATTACCACTGGGAACCTAGTAAGTTAGAGAAATCCTTAAAGTAAATCAATCACCCAAGTGGAAAGAGAAGCCAGGAAATGGGTTTTCACTCTTTCTTCCCTATATTCCCCAAAAGAGGAGTGACAGAGGTTTTGGTTAGCTTCTAAAGTGTAATACATAAAAATGTCTTTTATAATAAGCTCTTAAAATGAAACAAGAACAATCAAGTTTCTTTCCCTGTCAAATTTCATCAGTTGAAATGAATTACAAGAGTTTGTGACCATCACAGAACACAAATAACCCTCCAGATGACTGTTTCAGTAAGAAGTTCTTACCTGTAGCACAATAGGATCAATGCAAGTAAATTTAGTTTCTTCTCTGTACAGATACTCAATGGAACACTTCAACAGAAGAATTTTGGGATTTTTAATACAAGAGTTCATCTACAAAAAAAAATAAAGTTTGTCAAAGCTTTTAAAGTTTGTACTTTATGGACCTCCTTTAATCATAATTTTAAATTGATACTGTTCATAATTCCTCTTAAATAGAGTATCTCATTATATTCATATTAAAATACTCTGTTTCAGTTCTGTGGTGGTATTCTCTTATATTTTTTCAAAGCAAATAATTTAGTTTAGGGCAATGTAAAACTCTTCAAAAAACTGACTTTGTTTCAAATATTACTTTAATCTAGTTCTCTAAAATCTTAACTTTTTTTAAATGCTCCAATAAGAGATACCAAGTCCTAAGTTAGAGAAAATGAGGCTTAAAGGCAGGCTTTTTTATGAAAAACAGTATGCAGGTTCCTAAAAAAGATTAAGAAAAAAATTCCATACAGTCCAGCATTCCCTCTTCTGGGTATCTACCCCCCAAAAAATCTGAAAATATTTATCCATAAAGATACATGTACCACTATATTTACTGCAGCATTATTTGCAGTGGCCAAGACATGGAAACAACTAATTTTCTTCCACAGGTAACTGGACAGCGAAGATGTACATATATACAATGGCCATGAGAAAAGATGAAATACTGCCATTTACGACAACATGAATGGATCTTGAGATACTCATGCTAAACAAAATAAGTCAGACAAAAAAGTCGAGAAACATGACTTCACTTACATGGGGTATAAAACTGAAAACAACCAATGAACATGACAAACAAACAAAAACTCAGAGACACAGACAACAGTTTAGTGGTTACCAGAAAGTAAGCGGGGTAGGAGGGTGGTGGAAGAGGGTAAAGGGGGTCAAATACATGGTGATGGAAGGAGAACGGCCTCTGGGTGGTAATCACACAATGCAATATTTAGATGATGTATTATAGAAATGTACACTTGAAACCTATATAATTTTACTAACCATCACCCCAATACATTTAATAAAGATAAAAATAAAAAACAGGTTATTTCACAAAGTCTAAGAAATCAGTAACCTAGAAAGCATAATTTAACCTTTCAAAAATTCAAGAAGAGTAGAGGAAAGAGAAAAGAATTAAAATATCTCCTGAATATATTTCTAATAGACATAATTCCCAATCCATCATATATTGGCAAGCCAATTGGGAAACAAAAAGTTAACAAAGAAAACCTTAAAACCTCTCCAGAAGCAAAGATTCAAACAATATACCCTAGCCATGCAACTAAAGACACAGGCAGACCAGACTGAATGTGCAATGGAGGTTTCGGATTGACCAAGCTTATAGACTCTAAGCTGACAAATAGTCCTGAAAACAGTGACTCACCAGCTAGGGAAATACAGTCAGGGTCTTTTGGTAACTACAAATTAAAGACTATCTCTAAATATGGTCAGTGGGGCAAGACAGTCATTCATGCATGTGCTTCTACCACACCCACATACAATTTTCAATTTCAGAGAACAGTACAACATAATCACCTCTTAGTTCAACAAAGATCATTTAATTTGGTTTACAGTACTACTTTTATAGGTAATGTGCTGTTTTAATAAGACCATAAAAGTACCAACTTTGGATCATTGCTATGAAATATCAAGTCCAGGCATACTTTTTATTTACTGTCATTAAATATTTTCACAAGGCTTACTGCCTTACAAATAATAAATCATTAAATACTCTCTGCTTATAAAAGAATGAAAACAAGACTGTAGTTCATCCATCTAGTCCCTCAGGCTAGAAATCTGCTTGAACTTTCACTGTAACAAATGAATTTTCCCAGAGGTGGGATCAAGGCATCTCTATTTTCAGTAAGTTTCCCAGTGATTCTGAAGCACAGCAAGGTTTGAGAACACGCCTATAGATCAACAGATTCTCAACATGTGATGACCAACAAATGACACTGGAAACACCTGGAGAGCCTACCTTTTTTTTTTTTAAATTCATTTTTATTGTTAAACTTATTGGGGTGACATCTGTTAGCAAGGATTACATAGGTTTCAGGCATACAATTCTACAGTGCATTGTCAACTTGATATATAATAAGTTCACCACCCAGTGTGAGTTCTCTTTCCATCACCTTATATTAAGCTTCCCCTCCCTCCTCTCCTACCCCCTCCCCTTTCTCCCCTCCCCATCCTACTCATCCCCTGGAGAGCCTACTTTAAAAGCAACTCCACACTTGCCCTACCGGTTGCCCTCCCACTCCCCTAAATCTACAGAGTGGGAATTTCTAGGACCTGGCCTAAGGAATCTACCTTTCTAATAAGGTTCCATCCATGAACCTGATGTACACTACACTTTCAGAATCAGTGGTCTTCAGAATCAAGTTCAAGACCCTTAATGGGATACAAAGCCCTTCCCTGCTTCCTCCAGCCTCATCTCCTTTCTCATCTTGCACCTGAGGATCTCTGAGTTTCTTTAATATATCAAGTTATTTCACTACACTCCTTTGTGCAAGTGTTAGAAAGAGACTTCAGGCCTGAAGGTAGAGAAAGAAGGTGACAAAGAACAGAATACTAGTGACAGTTCTGCAGCTCAGCCCTAGAAAAGAGAACAGTTTAAAAGACTCCAGTTTGTTAGAGAAATCTTGTCTCTGAGATGTGGCAGGGTTAGGGGAGAAATAATACTAGTATCCTATCATTGTGTTGGTCTGGAAGCCTTCCCCTCCCTCCCCCTTCCTTATTTTGTCTAATGAATTCCATTATCCAAATCAATCATCATTGGTTCTGGGAGACCCTCCCTGAACTTCCAAAATGTTGCCCCTATGGCAGACAATGCTCGGTTGCTCCTCAGTGCCCATTCTCCTTTTCTTCCATAATGATGGTACTCCAACTTATTAGCTTGGCACACAGTCATAGCCTGCTGAACTTCACTGTTGAAGAGAATCACATTACCTTTTTATGTGCGATATTCTTGGTACAAACAAATCCATTGACAACCACAGAATCAAACTTCTTTCCACCTGGGATCTAATGAAACAATCAGAAAAGAGTAATATTAAATGATACATCCTTAGATAGAAGTCTGATGGATACCATTATTTATTTCCATTTTTTATTTTATCTATTAGGTAATCAAATCAGAACAAAAAGTTTCAGGATATTGTTCTTCCTTTCAACTAATAATTAATGGCAGCCAGCCCAACTGTCTATTTTCACACCTCTCACTCCCTGAAGTACTATCTAGTATTCTAAAATACTCATTTGACTGAACAAATTGGTGCCATCTAGCAAGTAAAGCCACTATTAAGTTAAAGATCAATGGTAAAAAATACATATAGAACCATTACTATCCAAATAAAGCAATTACTCACTGCTTTTCCTCAGAATACTGACAGTAATCTGCAAACAGGCCTCCTCATTGATGACAAGTCAAGAAGAGGAAGTAGGAAAAGGAAGAAACTATATTTGTTTGAGTTCCCAACTCATTTCACACCCAACTTAATCCCTTCCACTAACCTCTCGCTTCCTGAGTGGCTTCCAAGATCCCTACATGCACTGCTAACAGAGCAGACAGAAAAACGTTCCCCTCCTCACCTAGCTCCCCACTGGGTCATGATCATTTAGATTACCATTCAGAGACAAAAGACTATCAGGCCCACCTCAGCAGTTCTAGCATTAGGAAAGCATTAGCCGAACTCACTTTTTTGATGTGGACAAACTGACGGATATCCATGTCATCATCATGGTTCTTGACATCAGGTCGGACTGTCTGAACAACCTGGCAGACTAGTGATACAATGATGTCCCTCCAAGATGGTGACAATGAATCATTATGGAGCAACTGTTGGAGCAGTGCCATCATGTGGTTATGATTAGCTGAACTACAAAAATGTTACAAAAAAAGAAGTTTGCATAGTCAATACTACCAGAGGCAGTAATTCTGCAGATGCAATAAGCAGTCTACTACTGTCTACAAAAAAGTAAGCATAAGCATTAAGGCTCACAGACAAGATCTTGGTCAATATTATTCGTTCATTATATACAGACCTTAGTGATTTGGTCATAAATGAAAATGTGAATAATTTCCATTAAAATAACCCCTTTAATTTGATAAAAATTTAACACATAAATTACAGTGGGAACAGATAAGCACAGTTTAGGACTCTTTTATTTTATAAAAACTTGCATTACAACAGGCTTTACTTCCCAAGTAATCTTAGTATTTTGACTTTATAAGGAAAAGAATTGTGCATATGCCTATCATGTTAGGAAGACTGGAAAAATGGGAACTTAGCATGCTTACAGCAGCCTCTCCATGGCCTGCTTCTCTCCATTCTCCTCCCTCAGCAGCTCCAGGGTGTTGTGGTGCCAGCCCAGAGGCGTGAGAGGCAGCTCTTTGGACTTTTCCTCAACCCGACGATTAAATAAAGATTCTAAGTTAAGTGTAAAATAAGAAATTACACTTCATTGTCAGGTTTAATACCATCAACTCGAAGATTCAGAAGTTGCCAATTTATCTTTTTAAATTTTTTAAGATGACTGATTCAAATTGCTAGTGTAATAAGGACATGTATAAATTCATAAGGATAAGGAAGCAAACTTACATAAGCAACTAGGACTCTCAAGCCAAAAATTATAAATACAGCTTCTGACTAGCAAATAAAATGCAATTTTTAGTGTCCTTTTATATATTTGGGGACATTAAGAAAGGAGAGGGTTAATTTTTCCCTGTAAGATCACAAACTGAAAACTGCATTCAACAGAAATCTGAATGCTGAGAAAACAACATGTGATACTGTGGGTGGTAAAGTCTGAAGAGAAAAGCTTAGTTCTGATACATCTGATCCAGTGCAAGAGTGTAGAAAGTCTATTCAGACAATCCTAAATAGTGTTTCATTTTAAATATTGGAACAAAGGCTTTTTCTTTAGCAAAAGTTTTACAAGTCAGTCCCAAAAATTAACTATAAAGAAATATTAAAACATGAGAATCAATTTATGTAAAATTTTGTACATTCCTTAAGTTTTTAAAAATAAAAAAAATGGATCAAGATGAAAAATAGGTAATAGTAAATGTTTTACCAAAAAATATGCTCATTAAATATTAAAAATGTGACTGAATAAATGATTAAGAGGTGGGAAATGCTAATAAAAATTCTCTAATCCTTCCCTTCTTAAAGCAAACCAACAACAACAACAAAAAACCTTTCAAACAAACAGTCCAGCAGACTTCACAGTACAGCATGTGTCCAAGATGTGTGAGGTACAAGAACAGCATGTTTCAATTATGTAAATGGATGGTCTATAAACTTCTGGTTGAACCAGATGCTCAGAGATTAATTTAGAAACACTGCTAAGTTATGAGATCAGCTGCAATTGGCCTCCTCTGTAACAGCTTGCCCTATTTTCTCTGTTT
This sequence comes from Lyroderma lyra, assembly GCA_004026885.1. Classification (NCBI taxonomy): domain Eukaryota; kingdom Metazoa; phylum Chordata; class Mammalia; order Chiroptera; family Megadermatidae; genus Lyroderma; species Lyroderma lyra. The sequence continues at coordinate 120,786 of PVJL010001862.1, forward strand.
TATTTGAAAACCACTTATTATCTGAGGTCTAAGCTGTGGAGTCTTCTGGACCAATTAAGCTAAGTCTGTCATTACTCCACAGTAAGCTAAGTAAGGAAAGTGTAAGAAAAGGCTTGTATTCTTCTATACTTCCTTTTGTCCCCAAGAAATTGATCAGCAGAGTTAGTTCTTTATCCCCTTCTTCCTACTTCTCTTCCCACCTTCACAGGGCAGGCAACATACTCACCTGGATGAGATCTGCCTGAGGGCTGATTGACAAGTTTGACAATCGTTAATGATTCATACATCAAAGCTTAATAGTATATATCCATGCTATAGGAAAGCATAAACTAATGTCTTTAAAAGAATAAAATACAAATTCTATTTAAAAACTTTTAAACAATTCCTTTTCAGATGAGACCTTCTCCTCTCAAACCAAGTCCAGGCTTATATTCCTACTTCTTAACATCCTCAAAGTCACTACACATATTAAAACTTGTGTTTCCATGATACTAAAATAATCAAATATATTTTCAGTGTCTACTCTGAGCCTATCCACGTACTAGGTCTAAGTTTATCTTCATGAACAATACAGACCACATCACATGTACAGTTTTTGATATAATTACCTTTGATGAAGGCATCACTGATTGAGAGCTGTTGTCCTCCACTGTCAGAAATCAAATACTCTGCATGTCAGGGAGAGAGGAGACAAAAGGAAGAAAAAGAGACTTATGACTATAACAAGCCAGCATAATTATATAGAGAACACACCCACATGCAAAGTATTACTCATACTAAACCCATCACTGCCTGGCCAATTGAAGAAAGCTTCAGGCTAAAATGCATCTTTAAACTTGTTTCACACACTTCATACTAAACTTAATATACCTGAATCAATAACAGAAGAAGAACAGCAATGTTAGATCACATTTAACAGATTCTTTCCCCTTATCAAAACTTAATCTGTTTTATGGAAATTGAGATCTTCAGTAATTTGCATGACAAGCCTATAAAGTTACATAATTTTTCTCATTTATTATTGCGTTATTTAACAAATAATAACTTCGTCTATATACAAGCTAGTTCACAGATAGAGAAGCCATCTGAAAAAACAATATATGGTGATTTTTAATTTTAGGATATAAGCTATAAACTAATTAATACAAAAGTGACAGGGAATAAAGATACAACTCATCAGGATTTTTATTCATTTTTTAACCGGAGTTTTAGTTTTTCAAAAATTCTAACCAGACCCTGCCAAATGGTTGGCTACCTCTGAATGTGCTCTTTTAGAATGTTTAGAATGTAAAACCATTTTCTTACAAGTTACTTCCCCATGAACTCAAGTGGGGTTCTTTCTACCATGCAAATTAAACCACAATGCTTTTTTAGTCCCTTAAAGTACAGGATTGTCACGAAAGTCTGTCCAAGTAGAGTTCATTTATAATCAAATGGGCTTCAAAATTCAGTATGTTTATAAGCCAATATGCTCATCCTTTGAAAAAGAAAGCAGAGAAGAAATTTTGTTTAGAAAATTCAAGGGTGTCGTGCTAAATACAGTAAAATCAAGTATGGAGACAAGTAAAAATAAATGTTATACTTTATTACTACACCTTACTCACAGAAGTGAGTAATGCTAACCTCCTGTTCATTCAAGTAATGGCTGTAGAAGCTTACTTTTCACATTAAGCATATACACTGTGTGTGTGTATATGTGTGTGTGTGTCTGTGTATTCCAGAATTGATAAATTTTTCACCTTTTATTATGAAAAAATTTCAAATATAGATATACTCTCCACCTTGTTAACCAAAATCATTTCTCTCTACATATACGTATGTTCTTTTTTCCCCATTTGAAGTGACACTTATCATGACACTTTTCCACTAATACTTCAACATGCATCTCTTAAAAATAAGGGCATTCTTCTTTATAGTTGCAATACCATTTACACATTTAAGATTATTGACAATGTCTTCATATCATGGACTTAGTCAGTATTCAAATTTATCTAACTGTCCCTAAAATACTTTAATAAACTTTTCCCTTCAAACCTAGATCCAACAAGGTTCATAGAATGCATTCAGTCTCTTCATTCTCTTTTAATCTACAGCAGACCCCACACTCTGGATTTGATCGTTTCTTCATGGTGCTGTCTAACTTGCTCCTATACCTCATGTTTTCCTACAAATAAGAAGTTCGATCTATTGGCTCTGGAAGCCATGATTTTCACTTTCCTTTAGGTTCTACTCATTAACTTCCCAAGAATGCTTCAGAATCCTGCTTGCATCACATAATAATAAAATACATTTTAATTTCATAATTAAAGACCACTAGTGAAACATTAATCAAACCAGAAGATCACACTCAGTTTTATAAGTTTCTGAAAATGAGGGGTTTGTTTACATAATTTTAAAAAAAAGATTTTTAAGTGCAGCTATTTCAACCAATTTTATTAATCTAAATTTCCTCAGCCTTAGAAGATAGAGGATGATCCCTAAGAAAATACTTAATAAGTATTACCTTTAACTTCAATGTAAAGATAAAAACCACTTATTTCCATCTTTTAAGAGGAATGAAAAAGAGGCAGGAAAAGTCTATTATTCTTTCACTTCACTACTAAATCACTCTGACCATTTTTGCTTTCTGGTAATCAGTGTTCATCTTAACTAAAATGCAGGAAAAAAAACAATTATTGAATTTCAATGTCATAAGAAAAACAAAAAAAGATTAATTCATGTCAGTTTGCTAAAAACTATAAAAAGAGAACTGTGAAAACCAGGAACATTTACTAAGGGATTTATAAAGTCCTTACATTATAATAAGACTCCGGAGGTTGCAAATGACCCAAGAGGTGAATCTAACAGTAATTATCTTCTTTCTGATGCTAGAACCTCCTCCATTATATTCTTACTGTATAGGTCAAAGGATTCCTTACACCCCTTACATTCGTAAACTTTCTTAAAACACTACAAAAATTATGCACAGGCCATTTTTCAGCTCATCGGCTATTGTCAGTGTTAGTGTGGCTCAAGACAACCCTTCTTCTTCCAATGTGGTCCAGGGAAACCAAAATGCTGGACACCCCCACAACTACAGAATAATCTAGAGCATCAGTTCCCAAACAGTGGTATGTGTACTCCCACGGTATGTACTAGGCTATTCAGGGGTATGCAAAAAATAATCAGTCATAGCAAAAACAAGTAAAGTAAAAAAATGCAAAATGTTAGGTATAGAACAATAAATGTTAAGTTTGAGTCACCAGTAATGGAGACACTGCAAATTAGATCACATTAGTTAATGATGATTGGTGAGGGCATGGTCATGAACCCTTCCTTCAAATTGCTCTTCCACCAATCATTACACACAGTTTTAGAACAATCCATTTGCAATGTTTCTAGAACTTCCCCAAACATATATATACGTCCATAGCCAGACTGTTTGATCAGTTTAGTTACTGACTGAGTAAAAAAGTAAGTGCATTGTCTTTACTTGTGATACTTTTCAAGTAGTTTTTTTATTTAATGTTTAAATACTAGATCATCATTATCGATATTTAACTGTTACAAATATTGTAAAATTAAAACTATGGTTTGTACTTTTAGTGTATTTTATTACCTCATTTCCATTATTTTACATTAAGATAGGCACTGAACAAAAGTGTCAGTATTTTAAAACAGCTCTTTTAAAAACAAGGGGTACAATTTATAGAAATGGGTTTAAAATGGGTATACAAGTGGAAAAAGATTGGAAACCACTGATCCAGAGGTATCCCCTTCCTCTTGACATCAAATTATTAATCACTCTTTCAATATTTGACACGACCATAAAACTACAAATCCACGTTATATTAATAGTAGTTCTTACATTTGCCAAACACACTAAGCTCTTTATGTGTTTTTACATAAAGAGACTCATAGAGACTCCAGAGCCCGTGCTTTTAACAAGTAAATATGACCACCGCCTATAACTACCTCTTTAACATATTTCAAGTGTAAAATTGTACTCTTTGTCCACAGAGCTAGTGCGAGACCATGAAATGTCTTATTAATATCAAAGACGACAATATCTATCACAGTCTCCTGTGTACCAATCTCGTATCACCACAAAAGATGGAAATAATGTTGTTTTGCAATGACTTGCTTTAGTTACCCATCACTGGTTGGTCTTTTCCAAATATCAGTACACTCTGTTCATTAAATTTTTTTACAATTTTGCTAACTTCCCATGTCATATCACAAACCTATCTTTTAAATTTTTTTAATTACATCTATCAATACAATCATCTAAACTGTCTTCAAAAATAAACTCTGGCCCCTGATTATAGCTCCAAATTCCTTCCATAATCTGGTATATAGTTTGCTTGAACCTAGCCACAGACAAAACCAGGCACTGTCTATCTCTTCGTTATCTTGACTTCACTTTCCTCTAAACCATGTATGTTTTTTCCTGATAAAAATACCTTGGGACACCTTTAATTAATATTATATCAACTCCCCCAAATAACTGGCCTAATTTTTCTTTCTTTGTATTACAATTTTTAAAATCTTTACTAAGATATCCTTGGCATTTACTCCATCATTTTTCCAATTTGTTTTGAGGATTCCCAAAAAGATGAGTATCTTACTCATGTTCAACACTATTAAAGTCTCCTCTTTTCCACACTTCCCTAAATTTCTATTTTTAAATAAGGTATACCTTTTTATTACTGAAACTCAAATGTCATTTTATCATCTTGATGATAATGGCCAAATTTGTAGAAACGTGGGTTTGTTTCCAATTATTTTAGCATAGATGTTTAAGGTCAAAAGCTTCACTTTTATGTTCATATTTCAGGCTCAAAATAAGGAATAGCGAATAATTAGGCAAGTATTTCTGACTGGAGGAGACAATTCAGCTTTAGAAAGCTACATGTTAAAAAATCCAAGTCTAAGTGAAATCACAGAATTCGTTCATCTCTATAAAATGATTTTTCAGTTACTATAACATAATGCAATGCCACAACTATAGTGGCACACCTTAGAGCTAAAATTTTAATTGATTTTTAATTACCTCCAACACCGTAACCTTCATCACCCATTTAAAAAAGGCACTCATTTCTCATGTACTGCTATGTTAGATTTTTAGTAATAGTTTAGTTTTCCTTTTATACCAAATGTCTTTTGAATATGGCCAATAGTATTTCTGAGTCACTAAAGTCTCAAATAAGACAGTTAACAATAAAGAAGGAATTTGTTTTGCAGTAAAGAAAATGTTTTCATACAACATACACATAAAAAGCATTTTAAATCATAGTAGAAAAATGTTTTAGCACATGTGAATGTTTTTCCCACAGTCTAGTTCAAGCATCTGAAAAGGCTTAGGGAAATAAACTAATGAGCAATAGCATAAGCAAATAGGCTGTAAAATGTTAAATGAAGAAAGAGAGATGAATAGAGCAGAACGTCCATGTTACAAATGCAAAGAAATGCCACCTTGGAAGTTGCACATTATGCTAAGGGAAGAGCAGTCAAATGCAGTTCCTTTTAAAGACCACAAGCTTTACACGGGGTGTGGTGGTACTGAGGGAGGAACCGAGAAATAACAGGAACCAACCAAAAAAGGTATGAGGAGGAGGTGTGGGGCAACGAGAAAGGGTGGAACAAAACCCACACCAAACCCCCTCCGCCACGAGGGACAGAGGAAGCCAGAGGGACGAGCTGGCACGAGATCCTGTGACCCAGCTCTCCGGCCTGCGTGTGGATTCCAGATGGTGACTACCTCCTACCTTTTTGGTCAGCAGGGTGAGGGGGCACATGTGGGTACTTGGAGGGCTTCTTGATATGGAAGTTCACGTTGTCCAGCTCCACGTTCAGGCTGATAGACGCGGCTGAGTCACTGTCCACTGTGGACTGGAAACTGCTGACTGAGGTGCGCTTGCTAGGACTGGCAGAGTCTTTTAGTGTCGGGAGGGGAAAGAAATACAGGGAGAGGAGGGGAGTAAAAAATGGGTTTCATCAGGGTATCGGAGGAAAGGAGAAAAATGGTTTTTTAATATACAAGCCCAATGTGCAATACCAAAATGGATACAGTATTTTCATGTACTTCTGTGTAGATTTAATAAAATTTGATCAACTTAAATAAATTTTTTAAATGAAGAAATATATTGGAGGTTCTGCAGAGAGAGAGTCTGATATCACAGTGAGGAGGTGAGAAAGTTGTCTGCTGTGGTATTATTAGCTCAGAGTTATTGCTAAGCTGCTGCAAACTAGAGACAATGGCAAAATCGAAAGACACCAGTAGCCTAACAAGTTAGTTTCTTAAGAAAATACTGTATCTAGGACGAGGAATGCTATCAGATGTTTACATTTAGTTCAGAGCCATAAATCTTAAAGTAGGATTGTTTCAATTGAACAGACAAACAAACAAACAAAAAACACCTTCTTTCATCACATATACAATAATGATTCATAAAAACTAAAATGTCAGAAAGTTAAACTCACTAGTTAAGTTATCGTCACCTTCCTCAGCTATCTGTTCTGTGTCGCTGTCATCAAACTTTATGTCTTTAAACCAGGACGGCTCAGAGTGTCCTTCCACAGAGTTCACTGAGTCACTGTCTGGAGAAGGGGTCTCGGAAAAGTCTGTGCTCTGAAAGGATTGAGACAGGATCTGAGCAATTCTCCTTCAACTGCAACAACAGTAAGGCTGCCTGATAGTATTTCTATAAAGCTAACCACTGAATAAATTTATATAAAAATAAGCAAATGAGTAGAAACTAAGTTGTAAACCAGCATCATTCTGACAATTTCACTCTTAAAATTTTAATTTGTATTAATCAATAGGCTTAGGCAATATGTTATGAACACAACATAATATACAGATCTTAATCATGTTTCATTTCATCCTGTAGCCCTGAGAATGAACATGGCTTAGAATTTATTCTAACCCCGTGTGCCAACATCAGGACACATCCCAAAAAACAACTTTCAGGTTTTAACAAATAACCCAATCTTTTGGGGTGTCTTTTCTAACCACTGAATTTCCAATTTTAGGTCAAAAAAGTGCTGCTAATCATTACATATATCAAATAAACATACACCAAAAGTAAAAATACCCCTTTTTAGAAAGTTCTACCTTTAAATGATTTCTACTTCCGTAATTAAAGTTAAAAAAAAAAAAAAAAGAATAGTCATCGTTTTACCACTGCTATATAATTTAATACTGCTAATGAGTCAATACTTATTGCAACGGTGACATTAAATTTTTTCAATCATTTTGTTACGTAGACTGCATTTTAGTCCTAAAAACACAGACACGGTAAAACTGAAACCCACCGAAGGTAAATGACAAGCAACTGTAACACCAAAAGGCCAAGACTAAGAAAAGCCACACCCATTGAATAATTTTTTAATCCAATAGGTTGTTCACCAACACCACCACCACCTACCGAGGAGAAATGTTTTAACTCTCTTCAAACAGCAAAGTAAACATGTTAGGGACATGTATCTTTGGGTAATTCAAGTACTTTTTATTCCCACTGATGAAGAAAGACCACAACAAGCCCGTTATGGCTCATGTGCAGTATCACTGAGAACTACCTGCAGTGGTCTGTACAGCGCGTACTCGTCCCTAAAAAGCTGATCATGATGACTGACACAGTCCAGCCAGCGGCCATCAACCATTGCTTGTCCGATTGCTATAGCTTGTGCCCTGAATCAACAAAATGAAAACTTTAAAAGTCAGTCAGAATAATTTTACAGGTACTAGATGAGACGCACACAAAATTTTTTCCCATCCTCATCAGAATTTCAAACGGTCCTAGGATAGGTGAGGAATAAAACAAGAGAGATCCGAAGCTAAATTAAAAGATTTTTCCAGGTACCATAGTAAAGAACCTACTGGTAGGTCAGTCCTAAAAATCCTAATTTAATTCCAGCATACCTGAAGTACTCAGTGCATGCATACCCCTGTACTTAAAACAAATGTTGAGAATAGCATGGCTCCTGCCCTCAAGGAGCTCAGTCTTCATATACTATATAGATATAGGCATAAAATGTATACACACATATACATGAAATAGACACATTAACATAGTGCGCTTATATGGCATTTCACAATTTATAAAGAACTTTAGCCATATTACTTCATTTCATCACCACAGCTTCTTCTCAAAAAAACATATATTTTCTTCATGTTGGAACTGAGAGGTCCAAGTCTCAAAAAGACTGAATAACTTGACTAAAAGAACAAAGCTAAAAATAAATACAGTCAAAACTGGATACGCCTTGGGTAAGGCTTCACTGCTTAAAGCTGTTTGTCTTCCTACGTGCCTGTTTTTTCCCATGAGAGGAGGAGTAGCTCATCTAAACAAGTGGAAACGCCAGGGAGCATGTTGCCTTGAGAGGCAACAGGATCTGTCTCTCTTTTTATAAATGATTTGTGAGATTTTTAACAATTCTCACTAGGACACTCTAGGTGTGGCTTACAGACCCAATCCTCAAGACGGGACACAATGCCCAGATTAGGGAACTGTGGCAGAAGCTACTGTGGCCTCAGGGTCCAGCTACATTCCCCAACCCTATTTAAATAAAGAACTGTTTGGGGAGAACTACACATTACTGCTTTTAATAAATTGGTAAATTATGACCCAATTTGGTTCCTTGCATCTATTCTCTACTGATTAAAACCAGGAAGGGAGGAGGGTTGACTAATTTGCACCACAAACACCAAATTCAAAAAAAGCAAACATCACCCTACAAAGAACACTGCTCCCCAATGATGTGTCCATATTAAAAATAAATTAATAAACAATATCAAACAGTTATTCTTAAGACCACATTACCTTGTGGCAATGTGTCCATTTCGGATTAACCAGTTGACTAATTCCTTTCCTACAATGCAGTTGGGATGCGTTCTCAGCCAGTAGCGGTGATCCTGAAACTCCATGCCGCTACTGTGATGGCAGATTTTTTTCCACAGGTCCTTTAACTGAACGCTGTCCTGAAATTATGGGCAAGTAGTTACTCCTGAGCAGGATGCTATAAACCTTTTCAGAATCTTTCTTGTGATTTTTAGATTCATACAAAGAATTCTAATGTCTTTGTCATAGCTAACTCACACAATGTAATAGAAATGGCTCATTTCCCAGCCAGGGAACTACCCCACCCCACCCAACCCCAAAAAAAGAAAGAAAGAAAGAAATGGCACGTGAGTGGGGGACAGTCTGAACTCAGCTTATCTGATTCTATACGTAACTTTTTCTCTTGAAAACCAACTATCACAAATAATTTTTTTCAGTCATGGGCATACATTACCAGTCTCCTAGTTATCTAACTACAAAATTTCATACTCCTCTTTAGAGATGGGGAAAGGAAGTACTGAAGCATCAACACTCATCTACAGTAAAGATTTCTAGTAGTCTTGACTCCTCCAGATTCTCACCATTCTTAACTACGCCCTAAAGAAAAGCCTTCAGTGAATTACTCCCTTCTCCAACAAGTGTCCAACTTTGCTCAGAACCCACAGGTTCAAATCTAAACTTGTAAGGATTGAATTCACCACCTTCTACCAGGTAGCACCCAATAACTTTCTGTTCTCACTGCATACAGATTCCAACTTAATCTCTGTCCCAACCTCTCCCAATTAATAAATCCTACTTCAGTCCATGAAAAATGCCATGCTTATGCTCACCCCTATATCTTGCCTCACACCTTTAAATAAGGTTTGCTTTCCTCGCTGCGGACCCCAATCCATTCATTACTTCAAGGTCCAGTCAAAGCCTTTGCTAACTCCCTCACTAATAATGATTTTCCTATTTTTTTATAATTAAAGTATTACTTCTTTTACTATTAAGGACCTACCCGTCAACCTCATTTCTACTTTCTGAATTGTAAGTTTGAGGACAGAAGCTATATATTCCATTTCTGTGACTCACTCTAGGAATGAACACAGTATTTTACACAAAGATAAATTCAATAAACAGCTGATCATTATCTCATGTAAACATATGGTACCAACTGTCTGAAAAGTATTCCATGGGTATGAGAAGCATATGTTAAGTTTAAACAGCAATCTGGGACCTCACTAAAAGCTAAGCTCTCTTACTATGTAGGCACCTGAATTCTGATCTTGCCAGATGAAAGGGGTCAGGAAAATATTAATGCAATATATAAGCATAGAATGCTTGAACAATTTCTCAGGTGATCTTAATAAAAAGCTAATTATGTCCTCTATTGAATTTATATGATAACTGGCTATTTCATTTGTATGTTTCTTTAAAAAAAAAAAATCATTGGGATAAATATCCTTTACGCTGAAAACGAGCAATGGGTTAAATATAATGGACCAGTACCAGGAGAATTTTGCGTTCATCCTCAGTGGTCTCTGTCCTGACATATGCTCGGTTAGCCTGAGGACTGACAGATGTCTCATACGAAGGCACCATGGGAGAACCGGGTCGATCCAGTGACAGGTTAGTAATGCTGGCTGATCTGGAAATAGAAACAAAGAGTGAAACATTGTTGTAAATTCTTCATCAATAAAGAGAATTATAGTGAAAATTCATTTTTAAATAAATGCTTATTTGTCAATATTAAGAGTGCATTTAAAAGTAGTTATGATGATTATATATATTATCATTGGGAGAAGAGTTTCCAGAAATTCTCTGTCCTGTATTTCCAACTTCTATACTAGTTGGAAATTATTTCAAAAAAGTTTAAAATAAAATCATTACAGAAAAATTACAGAAAATTAGTATTTTTTTTAATTAACAAATATAAAGAATCACAGTCTAAAATGCAGAAATAATCTTATAGACCCAGGACCGGAAACCACAGCTCACAGGTCAAACAGATTTTGCATAACCAGTAAACTAAGAATGTACTTTTTCGGTGAACATTTTTAATGTTCAAATGACAGAAAACACTAACTTTGAAACCAACTAATCAAAATACTATCACCCAAAAAGATTTCCTTTCTTCTCATTAGTAGACCTACATTAAAAATATTGTTCTCAATTATATTTCAAATTTGATCAATAAAAACATTAGTGAAAATCTGCTTCCTCTCTTGTTGTATGACTACTTACATAATATCCTTAATTTTGTCTCTTGCCAAAGTTTCTAAATAAATGATTTGTAAGTGGAATATCAATAGCACCAAATACATTTTTACGTACAAAAAAGTTTTAGCTGGAAATTTAGTTAACTTCTCCCTAGAAAAAATAAAACCCAATTTTAGCTTCTATGTAAAGGATAAAAGGCAAAAATATCTATGATATGCTAGACACTATACACTCATTTAGTAGGGCAATATATTGTTCCTCATTTAATCCTCACAGCATCCTATGGAGGAGATACTACTAAATCCATTCTACAAATAAGGAAATCAAGAATCAGAGATTAAATAATTTGTCTAAGGTAATTCAACTAATAAATAATAGGGCTGTCTGTCATTCAAAACCAGGTCTCAAATGAAAAACCATGCTTTCCCCAGCATAAAGATAAAGGTACTTTTAAAATAATTTAAGAAATTACTCACAGGTTTGTAACAGGTTTGGCAAAAAATCATTCTTAATGGTTCATAAGAAACCACTGATATCAAATAAATAACAGTCTATAAGCAAAAATTTTTAAAAAATCAGTTATTCATTTCTTGGCATATTCTTTTAGTGAAAAATTGCCACTATGTCTTATTCAACTAATTAAAAGCCCTTTTCCAATGTAGGCATTAACCATTCTATTTCTTTGTCTGACAGTCTAACCATCCCTACACCCACATTCTGATATAGTAGCAACAAGAATAAAAGAAAATTAAGTCAAATCATTGTCGAATATTCTAATCAGTAGCCTAATGGTAAGAATACTGACTAAAATTTTACTTAGAGATAGTAATCACTGACTAAACTGCATCTTTCCTAAAGACTTAAATCAATCTTAGCATTAATTCAAAACACACGAAAACATACTATAAATTAGCACAGCTATCTGTATATGCCAACAGGAATGCTGTAACTTGTCTCATCTTTTAAAAATCTGTCTCAACTGCACACCCCTTGGCTGCATTTCCCTCCTTCACTGTATCACATTGGTGAAACAATGGAGAATACATGGAAATTTATTTTATTATTCCTGCAACTCTTTGCAAGTCTGAAATACTTTGAAAATAATTTTTTTTTTAAACGTGGGTAGTTCCCTGGCTGGGAATCGAACCCAGGCCGCAGGGCTGACAGGCCGAAGCCTAGCCACTACATCACCAGGGAACTCCCTAAAAATTTTTTTTAAATGTCAAAGTCTCCAGTATCTTCCCTTCTCACCCAGAGTAAATGACAAAATCCTTACAATTAACTGTAGAAATGCTGTACCCAGGTACACAGGACCTCTTGTTATTCCCTGAAAGGTGTGTTCCCTCTGAGGAATTTGCTCTTCCCTGTTTTCTTGGTACACTCTTCTACAAAATGTAGACATGGCTATCCCTTACATCCTCAGGTCTTTGCTCAATTGCCACTTTCTCAGTATAGTCTTCACTGACCACACTATTTAAAATTCCATTTTCCACGCTTACTCCTTATGGATTTTAGTGTTTCAACTTTTGTCTACTTGATTCACTGCTGTATCCCAAGTGCCTAGTTTGTAAGTACTCAATAATACCCGTTGAAGAAACAAAGTAAAAGTACATTAAACCATGTTAATTCAGATGTCTAGTTCTTCAGGTTTATAATGATTTATTCATCACTTAAAACTTGTAAAAGTAAAGTGTTTTCAGGGGGAAGTGTGCACGTGAGTAAAATCTAATAAACTGGAAAAAAGAATGTGTGCATGTGTAGAATGGTTACAGGCAACTATTTCAAGGAATCTGGTTTAGAAGAAAAGAAATAATTGAGAAAAAGGTAACTAAAAATGAAACACAAAGGAGGGATTTTTGTTTGTTTTTAATAGGTGACTGGAGTTCATTAATATTGATGGGAAGGAGTCAGCAGAGAGAGGTAGAAAATATGGAACATCAACAGGATGGCTAGTAACAAATAAGGGATTAGATCTAGAATACAGATGGAGAAACAACCTTGATAAGAGGTAGAAAAGAGAAAAAGGACAAGCTCCATATGTAATCAAGTCGGTGAGTGGTGTTAAGAGTGAGGATGTCCTCTTCTGTTACCTCCTCTTTGCTACATAATACAAAGTAAGTTCATCTGCTAAGCTAGAAGAGGAGGGTACAGGTTCCAAGGCCTGAAGCCAATGGAGAATAGCCACTCAGAGAGTGCAAGAGCGCACTAGCAAAAGGGAAAGGACAGTTTCATTCAGCTTTAGCGCTAAGAAAATGTGTAACAATCCCACCCATTCTTATCTGTTTGTTTTTCTCATCACTATGAAAAGGAAGAAAAACAGAACAGGATAAATGTTTTCATCTGGCATTTTACCTATTTCGAGCAGGAGATTTCCCAGCATCCTCTTGCACAGATACAAGTCTTGTTGAAAGAGCAGTATTTGAGGAGTCTGGATGAATCAAACTATAAACAAAAAAGAAAAACATTGAGATGATTTGGGACAGTAACAAGTAAATTCAATTCCAACTAAGTGCTTTAAGCTTTAAAAGCAGATTGTTTTCCTTTGCAATAACAAGATTATGGGTCATTTTTTGTTTTCTTCCTTTAATTACATTGAAAACAGTATGGTTTTTATCCTAAGTATATCAAATGCCAAAAGGCTGATAAATAGAGTTTATTAAGTATATGGAATGTCATTAATGTAATAAAATTGGTTGAATGGATACCTATAGAACTCCTTTTCACATGATATAAAGGAGATTAAAGTAATCTGGGGGGTAAATCCTGAGTTCAAATATTTTATTCTCAGTCCCCATAACCCACTGGAATAGCACTGCAGAGTCAGACAAACCCAGGTGCAAGTTCAGGCCTGACATCTTACTAGCTGTGTGACCTTGGGTACATTACTTAATGTCTCCGAAACACAACACCTACATGTGTCAAAAGGAGAAAGCAGTGCCTACTGTAGAGATATGATGACTAAGAGAGAGTGAACATTAAACAATTAGCACATTACCTCTGAGACCTACTCCATCTCTCTCAGGAAGCTTTCAAACCTGGTTTATTTCATTAAATCACATTTGCTAACTCTGGGCTCACACAACAGGGCCATGTACACCTAAAAAAGCATTATTACTAAGTAAAGCAAGCAAAAACTAAAGAATCCCAAAACTTTGTTTTACTAAATGTAGAATCGACCTTTAAAATGTGTAAAATACATGTGACATATAAAGAATCATGATGTCAAAGACCAATGCACCATCAAGCAATTTAAAAGAACATTATCACTAACTCTGAAGTGCTTGTGTCCCCCACCTAATCCCCCCATTCATCTCCCTGGTGGCAATGAAACTATTGTTATAAACTTTATACATATATTTATCAGTCTCTTCCTTTTCTTTAAGTTTACCATGTTTGTATCCCAAGACAGTGTGTTCTGTATATTTTTAAACTTTATGTGAAAAGAATAATCACTAGAGATAAATGTGACTTTCTTTTCTATCTGCATTATGTCCCCGAAATTCATATACATAATGTAGCTATAATTCATTCATTTTTTACTTCTGTTTAAAGTCATTAGTTACATACTAATTCCTCACTCCCTTAAGGGGTAATTGATATAATAACTAATCAGAAAGATGTTAGTTAAAACTCAAAGCTCTTTAACATGGCCAGATTTTGCATTACACAGAAAAAAATATAATTTAGCTAAACAAAATAAGCAGAAACTGATGAATCTAGCATTCTAATTCAAACAATTCCAGGTAACTTCCAAGAAAAACTTAGTATAACATATACTGACTACCAGTCAGTACAGCATAATTAGATATATGCAAAAACATAAAACCTTCCTTAGGAGGAAAAAGAAAATCTAATTTCATTTACAAATATTATGAATACAAATCTCATAAGCACTGTCGTTCTCTAAGAAGGCTACATTAGAAACTATGAATCTCAGTAACTCCTATTGACTATTCAACAATTAGCAAACCACATATAGGTCATACACTGTTCTTGGTGTCAGAAATAGGACAGTGAATAAGGAAGATATAAAGCAGGGGTGTCCAACCTTTTGGCTTCCCTGGGCTACCTTAGAAAAGAACTGTCTTGTACCACACGTAAAATACACTAACCCTAACAATAGCTGATGAGCTAAAACAAAATTCCGTCTATCAATTTTCATGTTTTAATAAAATTCACAAACGTGTGTAAGGCCGCATTCAAAGCGGTCCTGGGCTGCAGGTTGGACACCCCTGATAGAAAGCCTCTCCTCTTGTAGAGCTTACATATTAATGTGTCAATATAATCACTGTCTATAAACATATTCTGTGATCCTTCTGGAGGCAAGCCAAAGAAAAAAGAGAATACAGGGTACTGGCAGAAAACAATTCAAAAAGGTAAATGTTAACTAAAAGCACTCATAGGTCACAAGACTATCAGTATACCCCAAATACAAATTCCATCTAAGTGATAGTACCTTTGCCAAGCAAAATCATCCTCTAAAAATATGTTGCGACTCGCTTTTCTACTCCCAACAGGTGTTCGGGGTTCACCTGGATCAAGTACAGACATAGAGGAAGCAGAATCGGAAAGAGCGTTCAAGTCTTCCCCAATGGAATTACTATCTGTGGAATGAGCATAACTTAAGGCTATTTTTCTACAGTATGTGCAAGCTCGGAGGTCCCCTAGGAAGGAAAAAAAAAAGAAAATTAAGTAAAAGGTAACAATCATACATTACTTAACAGAACATATTAAGTCTTTGGGTTAAGGAAATGTCTTCAAGTAAGGACTACAAAACACACACACACACACACACACACACACACACACACACATTTTAAAACAGTTAAATAATTTTGTTAGCTCAGTTACATATTTTAAAAATACCATCATTATGGTAAATTCATCCAAGTATATAAATTACCTCAAATATCTATAACAAGTTAAGAAAATATCACTCAATTATATTAGAAAAATGATTAGATTATACTAGAAAACTGACTGTACTAGAAAACTGATTTTTCAAGTTTCTAAAAGTAAAATAAGGGACAGGAGGTTCAAAAAAATTTTAATACAGTAAATAAACCAACAAGAAGACAAAAAGTAAGGAGGAAAAATATCATTTGGGTCTTCATTATGGAACCATGAAGAGTAGCCTCACAAGGGGGAAGTGTTTTAAAAAACAAACTAACAAACTATTGGCTTACAGACAATATGAAATATGAGGGGAGGGAAATTAAGGACATTCTTAGAGTGAAAGTTAGGATGAAAATGAAATATTCTTGGGAGGTCAAAACAAGGTCACTTAACACTTTTAAAGGCTGTAATATGATGTAGCATGCAGTCCTACCCATATACAAGTTTTCATTCCTGCCCTGTTTTTCTGTAACAATTACTTGTGTGATTCTATATTTTAGTGTAGTAAAAAAAGAGGTAGGATAATTAAACTTTTATAAGTATCGTGCTATTTTTAACAATTCAACTTTAAATTTTTTACCATTAACATTAGATAACCGATAGCAACATGGAACAAAAGATTTCTTAAAGTCAACTGCACTGTGTTTTTGTCATAATTACTACCAAGTATAATTTATTTGCTTCATGTTATGTTTTCATTTTAAAACTACTATTATAAAATACTCAGTTTTATTGAAATACACATTTACTTTAGGAAAAATGACATTTTGCCCAGTTTGTAGTATTCTGTTTTGGCTGCCCGAAATTGCTAATACACGTATCATACTACTAATTTTATCCTAAGAGTAACAGGAGCTCTGACAGGGTTTGAGGCAGGGGCATACCCTGACTTGACCAAATCAGCATGTAACAAAGAAGACTGACTGGAGGGCGAAAAGTAATTAGAGGTAGAAAAAGACTAATGGTAAAAAAATTTTTTCAAAGGCTGTAGCCATCATCTGGATAAAAGAATACTTTGTAGCAGTTTAGATGATTAAAAAAAATAGTCGAAGGTGAAAAGAAGATCTGCATGATAATAAAAATAAACGAGAGAGATGCTAAGAGTGTTCTCTTTTTGGTAACTTCTGCCCACCTCCCATTGCCAAATCTGTTTAAATCCAAACACCACTGTTTAGTTGTTTGCTGCTTCATCAAATAATTTAAAGTTTCTGTATTGCTAATTTGCTAAAGCACAGCATCATATAACTCAAGGAAGATCTGTATTTTGTAAAATGAAAACTCTCATAGTATAATATAAACTAGCAATCTACTCTATCCACTTGTCTAATAAATGTTAATGCCCCTAGGGTTTTTTGATAACATCTATGATACACTGTCTTTTACTCTACTTATTTATTAAAGTAGTATCCCCACCTACTTTTTATTCAACTATAGAGTCCTTACAAGTAATGCTCTGTCTCCCTCACATGTGTGTCCCCATGGTTCACATGTAAAGCCCCCCCAAAAAACTGGCTTAACATCAATCCTTTATTATAACTATTTTATAATTATGACCTTTAAAAATTGTAAACCTGTCAATAAAATACATTTACCTGTATAGCCCATAAATTTTCCCGGGATTTCTTGATTACAGCAACGACTGCAGAAAATCTGCCCACATAGTCGACAATGGTGTCTGCGTCTAAAGGTTGTAAATTTCTCACTACAGTCATAGCACTCTTTACACTGGCTATCTGGCATCCAGTATTGCTTCAGGTCACTATCCTGCAACAACAAAAATTTTTGAAACATTCTTAAAAATACTCATTATTAAAATGCAATGGCAAACTCAATACTCATCAAAATCCTAAAAGATTTCTTTTGCAGAAATCAACAAACTATTTCTAAAATTCATAAAGGAATGCCAAGGACCAAAATGACCAAGACAATCTTGAAGAACAAAGTTGAAGAACTACACATTACCACCCATCAAAACTTATCCTAAAGCTACAGTAATGTTAGAGTTCAAAGATAGAACAAAATGGAGCTATGGAACAGGAGACCTGGCCCCCTTCACACATAAATTTAATGGACTTATGCCAAGATTTACAATGCAATCAGTGAAAGATGGTCTTTTAAAAAAAAAAAAAAAAAAAATGGTGCTGAGCCCAACTGGACAGCCATGAAAAAAGTCAATGAAACTTGACCCTAAACTTCACACAAACAATAAAATTTCTTGAAGAAACCATGGAAAAATATTTACTGACCTTGAGCTAGACAAATACTTCTTAAACAGAATAAAAAGCAGTAAATATAAAAAGGGAAAAAATTTATAAATTAAAATTAAGTACCTATGTGTAAAAATATGGTGTTCATAGATGGAGGAAGTACTAACTGAATGTTCTTTCAAGGACATTATGCCATTTTCAGTGAGTATGGCATGAACCCCATGTATGTGCTTCATAAGTAATCTTCTAACACCCCTAGACAGTACCTGGCTTTTCCCCTCCATGATTTCCTTGAGTCGTTTTAACACTGTGCTGAGGCTTCGAAGCTGAACAGCTGTACGAGGGTCATGACCTCCAAAGGTAGGTTCTGCTTTTCTTCTTGTCTCTGAATCACGTTTGCCAAAAATAAAAAAATAAAAATTGTTAATAGTATCCTACTCAAAACAAGGTATACTCGTATACGTGATGCACAGTGCCTCTTATTGGTAACATAAACTTACATTCGCCCAGCCAGTGGTATGGATTGAGAGTTTAAACTAGTCTTTATAAAGGTAAGAGGTTGTTTAAAGTGTTTATCACCGTGTAAAACACTACTTCATAAGCAAGTGAGGGCTACCTAAGACAAGCACTGTCTGAGACCATTGATGGTTTGAGGCCTGGAAAGGGAGGATTACTTAAATGGCCCAAAAATCATTTGTTGGGTCCCAAGCCATAATAAATACCTGCTAGAAATTTAGCAGAAGTAAAAGCAATCCCAGTGAGTTAACATACTGTAATCTCTACAGTCAAACAGCAACGGGATTGAACAATTCCATTCAATCTGCAGCCCACATATCCAAAGCCGTATGCAGAAGGTGATCAGAAAGGAATTTAATAGCCCCATCCCCTAAGAGTCTGACAGACTTCAGCACATCAGGATAGAAACAAACCCACAGACATTTTCTTCAGCAATGCTGAAGGAGATTAAAACTGCCAAAGAATTGCTAGAACTCCAATCCTACTCTTCCTGCTACCTCCTCATCCTTACACCTCCAAACTGAATGGGATCACTTACACCTAAAACAGCAATACTGAAGCCAGTCCTATCAATAATAAAAAAAAGCCCAAATTCTAGCTTTGTGGCCAGAAAGGGGTTTGCCTGCCAAAGCTGTCATGTATCATTTCCTTATTTTAGAGCAAGATTACTACTGAAGTTTCTACCTACCTCTGACTCCAGCAGTCACAAAACCTAAGGATGAAATGGAGGTGGCTTGACTAAAAAGAATGTACATCCCTATGAGTTTAAACTCATTAACCTAATAACCTATGGCAAAGCAAGGTAGAAAATAGCCCACCCTATGTCTTTCTCAAACTCATTTGTTTGCTACATTTATTTTAGGTGTGCTTTGCTTTGCTTGGGTGGTAAAAAAAGAAAGAAGTTGGTCTCTAAATTTAAATAGACAAAGAACTCCCCAAGATAATTTAAATACAGAAATAATTATCTAAACAGCACCTATGTCAGAAAACTTTATCTTTCTATAAATAGTAAAGTCTTAATTTCTGCAGATACCTCAGTGTTGTTACTAAAATAAAAATGTATGAGTATCAGAATGACCAAATGTTCTTGAGTACCACAGTATAAAGCAACTCCCCATGATTTATGAGTTTAAAAAGAGACAGATGAAGCTGTTCAAATCGTAATGGTTCTATTCCCATGTACAGGCAACAACTAATTGTGAAGTCCCTTGCAGTTAACCAGTTAGGAATAGAAGAGACTACTAACTGCATCAACCATTGGAAAAGGAAGAGCAAGACTGTTCTTTAAACCAACAGAATCAGAGATCTCAGATAAAGATGAAAGAACCCTAAGAGAAAAATCTGATCTAGCACTCTGTCGTTAGACAAACAATCTTAGCCACTTGTCTTATAAAATGGATGTTAGTAAATTAAATGACTTTCCTAAGGTCACAGAGCTACTATATTGTGGAAGGACAGCCTTTCAGTAGGAAAAGGAACTTGAATGGTCAGTCACAGGCTTCTGAGCCTCTAGCAGCTAAGGGAAAAAAATCAAAGAATCAAGTGAACTTGATAAAACACAGTAAGATGTGCTGGTTTGCTGGGGACTGCAAAGATCCACCTAACTTATCAAAATAC
Organism: Lyroderma lyra; assembly: GCA_004026885.1. Taxonomy (NCBI): domain Eukaryota; kingdom Metazoa; phylum Chordata; class Mammalia; order Chiroptera; family Megadermatidae; genus Lyroderma; species Lyroderma lyra. Next base: position 141,046 of record PVJL010001862.1, read on the forward strand.
CAAGGCAAGATTTGGTAAGCTATCAGTTTGAAACCCTTAAAAGATTAGATTAACTTTAATTCAGCACAAGATTCCGAAGAGCTCCCTTCAAAAACCAGGAGTGTTGCCACAGGCTAACTTCAAAACTAAGGAGCATTTACTGAAGTTAAAGGTTAAAGTGGGGATGGTCTCTTCCTTCCATCCTTTAGAGTAAAAGGAGAGTTCCTTTCTCCCTCTCCCCTTCCCACCTTCTGATTCTTCCTTCCAAATGGCTGACATAACCGAGGCTGACACTCATGCCCTAGGAAACCTGCAGAGGTGATGCAGCCAGCTCTGTACCAGTCCTTAAAGAAAAACTCTTCTTCTACTTGCTTTCTCTGACCCACCAGAAGGCGGTTCTGAACCAAGTCTCAACTAGCAATATCCTCCTGCCAATCATCACCTGCATCTGCCTATTTTTCACTCAAAGATGTCATGGGAAACACCGGCCAGACAAGACACTTGATTTCCAGGGCTACACCCCTTCCCTTCTATTATGCTGCCTCCCACTGACTGTCTTCTATCACCTTGAGTTGGGCAAACCACAGCACTGAGTTTAATACTCTAACAGAAATAAAACATCCAACAACTCAATTTGTGGAGCCTCTCAACCCAGGCACTGATCCCCAGCCTATAGTCATCAGAAGAGCATGAAAATGAAGGAGGTAACTGTGTAGTAGACCAGGATGGAGAACAAACAGGCAGGAGGAGCTCAGCTTATCCAGCCACACTGACAGTTTGCACCCCAACAGGACAAAAGGCCAAGAGCAAGTGGCAGCCGACCAACGGAGTTGAGAGAGTTTTGCAGCCAAAGGCATGCACATCACATTACACTAGTCATCCCAAGGACAGATGCAGGATTCATTCACAAAGTTGAAACTAACCTGTGTTCTCCTGGGAATGCTGCAAACTGCTCTCTGCTGAAAGCCAACAAGTAATTAATCAAAAAAAGCCAAGAGCTCTCTGCCTGACCTAAATTAAACTTTAATAAAAATGTTTAAGAATATTTTATAGATATCAGAATAGTTTCATTAATTCTGAGGGGTACCTGACTATTTCAAATAGCAGAAAAGTTAAGTCAATAAGTCAACAAACAGCCTGGGAAACAATGTCTGTGGAAAAACCTCACACAGAGAAAGGAATGAAATAAGATCACTGCCTTACCTAATGCTGCTGAAGAGCGCCGCTGGAGCTCCTCACTAAGCTGTTTTTTATAAGGTGTAGGTGACCTCACAGATTGTGTTCTTGAAGGGAGTTGAGGGCTGGTCCAGCTTCCACTCAGCGACGGCTGCTCTCCCTGGCCCCCTTCTGCCCTCTCTGTGGGAAAGGAAAGCTTGGCGTTATTTGAAAAACTAAGACTCAGAGTTCAGCAAAGAGAAGGAAATAGATGAAATTTTTAAAGGAAAGAATGTATATACTATGAATTACAGAATATAATTAAAAATTAGAGTTTAAAAAATTAAAAGAAGGAAGCAAAATTACAGGCCAATAATCACATCCTCAGTAGACTAAGGCTGTCCAGAAAGTATCCACCCATGGAATATGAAAAATAAAGGCATTTCTGGTTGGATTTTTCCCAGACAGCACTCCTATATGATATCCACTTTGTTTTACTTTTCATTAGAAATACCTTGAGCATATTAAAGGAAATAGAATGGAAGCTACACACGAAGGCAGAGATTTTTCTTTTGGGGGAAGGGTCTGTTTTGTTTATGAAACAGATCCCTTACACTATTAAAATAGTAGCCAATGGATAGTAGGTGATCAATAAACTTATGCTAAATAAAGATTGTTGTATTATGATGACTAAATATAATGTGGTATCCTGAGTGAGCTATTGGAACAGATAAAGGACATTAGGTAAAAACTGAAGAAATATGAATAAAATACATACTTGAGTTAATAATAATGTGTCAATATGGTTTATTAATTGTAATAAATGTATATTACTATAATTATTAAAATGTAAGATGTTAATAATAGGAAAAACTTGGTATGGTTTACATGAGAACTCTCAGTGCTATCTTCCCAATTTTTCTGTAAATCTAAAATTATTCTAAACAATAAGGTTTATTTTTTTTTTAAAGATCATTGTCTTACAGATGGACTAACAGTTTTTAGAGAGTTTTAAACATGACTACTAATAAAGGTCAGTTAATACTATGAAAATTTCTACTGAGGCTCTTCAGCCATTTCCCTGCTTGAGCCTGCTCCTACCCCTTTGGAGTGTACTTTCTCTTCAATAAACTATCTCTTTGTTTCACCTCTTAAAAAAAAAAATTTCTGAGTTCAACTGTTAATCCCTAAATTCCTTACAACAAAGGGGATCACTTTCTAGCTCATTTCAAATAATTCAGCCATATATAAAGCAAAAGATATAGTCTGTGTTTTCTTAATTTTTCTTCCAGGTAAAAAAATACGTCACTTAAAAAGTGCTCATTTTAAAAGCATCTTTTAATTTGCTAGTAGTACTACACTTACACCTTATCTGATGGGTTTAAGTCAACAACAGGCCTGCTGACAATCTCCATATTTGAAAAATATGAACCTTTTCTCTCATGTGCTGATCCCTTTAGATTCATTGCTTTAATTAAATTGTTTTGGCTAAAAGAACAAAGTTCATTCTGTGAACTTAAGGGAGTTGAAACATCCCAAAGAAAGGAGGGAAAAATTGTAACTTTAAAAGGGGACCTCCTTTTAACATTTAGTTTCAATTCAGAGCTTTAGTTACCAACAATTAATAAGATCACAGTGAAAATTTTAGCTTTCGCTTCTTAAGCAACAAACCCCAGTGACCTATGATTAAAGCGCTTTCCTTGTTAATAATTCACTTTCTTGCAAAGACACAGTATGAAAGCTGAACAAGAGAATTTCAGAGAAATTCTCTGATCTTTAATAAAGTCTTACCTTTGTTAAATCGAAAGAGATTTACAAAAGAACTATATGCTGATTTAAAAGGAGGTTCATCCTGATCAGGAGTCAAAGGCTTGAAGTGTGTAAGATGAGAAGGACTAGTAGGAGATCGAGGCAAATCATTGGCAGAGTCCAATGTTGGGGAAGCCTTATCATCTGTGGCCATTTCATGAGTCTGAAAAACAAAAGAAATAAGCAAAAGATGTAAGTCCTCAGGAAGACCAAACGTTATTCCAAACAGCATCCCTAAATACCTGAAAATCTGACTGAACATTCAGACCTATGAAAAGAGTAAATAAATCTAGGTTAGTATATACTCCAAAGTAAGGATTGAAAATTCTTATAGTCTAGACAGATCATTAGAAAGTCTCAATCACCTAAAACTGTGATTACAGAACCAATCTAATTTTCAACATTTCTACTCAAATTACAGAAAATATCAAAATTATTTTTGAAAACTGGAGGTAAGGCACCAAGCTGAGCAAGTAAAAAGAAAAATGTATTTCTGCATAATTTATATTCTTTTCATTTTAAGATTGTTTTGGAAAAGAGGTTTTCAATAGGTTTCTAGTATATGTGCTGCACTCAATAGGTTTCTAAAGTTATATGGGAAAACTGGTTTTACATAAGCATATAAATTCCTCAAAGCTTTATTTTACTTATTGGCAAATTTTTCTTTTAAAAAAATAAAGAAGATAAATATTTCCAAAAAAAGAAAATGAAATAGTCATCCCTTAATGACATTCAACCTCCAAAATTACCTCAAGCTATGCCTCAACACCTTGAGAACTATCCACATCAACAAGCTGCTCCCCATTATCTTCCTCCTAGGCACAGGAACCCTGTTTTTCTCCTTTTAAGCCTAAACTCACATAGACATTAAACTGAAGATCTTAAAGGGCTTTTAATAACCAAAATTCATACTTCAACCAAAGCAGCCAAAGTAAATGTATCACCAGATGGAGGTTACAGAAGAGCACGGATGTCTATTTTCTGCCATATTAATACTTCAAATAAAAGAGAACCATGAACTGTGTATACCTCTAGTCATCAAAGTGTTTTAATTTGTCATCTACTTTATACTTTACAAAGAGAATGTTACACTCTTATAAAAAGCTTTTCACTTTCAAAATCATACCTACCATCTCATTTAATTTTTATGAAATCCTGGAAGGCTCACAGAACTGGCCTTATGACTATATTTTGCCTTTGAGGCAACCAATGGACACTGAAACAACTTTCTTGAGGGTCACACAACTAGTCAGTGGTAGAGCTGTACCTAAACCCCAAGTTTCATCCCATACTTTACTTTAGAGCAAAATTACTTTTGTAGCTCTTCACATACAGACTTCCAAATCTAGCCTATCTGAATTCTAACTACTCAATGTTCCCTGATTAACAATTTACTTAATAAACTAATTAAACAATTCAGAAATGAAACCATTGACTTGAACAGCATTCTGGCAGCAAATCTTCATTGTAATGGGGGGAGGAGGAAAGGAAAGAAGGAAGGAGAAGAGGAAGGAGCAGAGGAAGAAAAGCGGGGAGGGAGAGAAGAGGAGGAAGGAGAGAGGGAATGAAGGTCTCTAACATCTTCTGTTGGGGAAGGTGGTCAACAATCCTTCTAACGTGTAATGATAATCCACATTCCAATATAAAGTGTGAGGAAATAAGCTGGACATGGATCAAATGTGAACTTCAAAAGGTGAAAAGGAGGAAAAAGGAGCCCTGGCGAGCAAGAATGATGGGATGGCGATAACAAACCTCAGGCCTCAGAAATCAGCCTACATTTTACTTGGACACAAGTAACATCAGAAGCAGAGCTCTAGCAATCTGCCTAAAGAGCCTTATCATCCCTTCTAAGGGTCACCCACCTATGAAATTCTTATTAGGCTACAGCAGTAGTTCTCAACCTTCCTAATGCCGTGACCCTTTAATACAATTCCTCATGTTGTGGTGAACCCCATAAAATTATTTTTGTTGCTACTTCATAATTGTAATTTTGCTACTGTTATGAATCGTCATGTAAATTATCTGATATGTGTTTTCCAATGGTCTTAGGCGACCCCTGTGAAAGGGTCATACGACCCCCAAAGGGGTCGCAACCCACAGGTTGAGAACCGCTGGGCTAAAGAGATGCAAGGATAAAAATTACCATGAAAACATTCAGCAAATGTAGTTTCTGAAACATAAATGCAATCACATGCAATTAATCTTAAAAATCATGACACCAAGATCCTGAAAAACATTCCTTATAACTCATTCTCTGGTAGCTTAATAACTGTCTAATATAAACTAGAACTCTTTCCTAACTGATACATAATTAAAAGTATTAACCTACTCATTAAAGACCTCTGTATCACCAATACTTCACCTCTTCTCATTTGAAGGCTGCTACTATATACAGACCCACTTCACAATATCTTTTTGCTTGAGCCAATCTAAAGGCTAATTAGATGTTTAAATGCAAAAAATAAACCCAATCTACCAGCCAATATCAAAATTTTAGCAGATGAAAAAAATCTAAATATCATTGGAGTCATTTCTGTTTTTTTAAAAAACAGTCAAAATATCTCTACTAATACAGGACAGCTGAATACTAGAAATGTTAGTTTTCATCAACAAAGATGTTTTTTGTTCCATTTTTGATCGACATGCCAACAGAAACACTAAAGGAAAAGCACAACGTGACCCATTTACTCTTCCCAAAGGAAAAGGGGAGGACATGGGAAAGTAGTTTTCCTCTACAGAAGAGACTTAACCTGCCCAATCTTTGTCACAACTCCAAACCCAACTGAAAGAAACTAAAATTATTTTTTCTAAGAATTATGATAGAGTGGGAGTTTTGGAGTAGCAGAAAACAAGATTCAAAAGATCAGAAATAAGAACCAAATACATCACAAGTAAGACTCAAATACATCAGAAATAAGACAGTGCAAAATACCAAGCGACAACCTCTACTGTCAATGGCATACTAATTTTACAACACAGGATGCAATGAATCAATACATGATAATTTAACATATGCACACATCATATAAACAAAAATAATTTGCTGTATGCAGAATTCTAGTATTTCTCATATTTCTTGAATGCCTTAGGAATAATAATCTCTATATTAGACAGAAGATCCTTAATTCCTGAAAAATACCATCACATTCCAATCTCATCCTCTTGTTGGGAACATTCTAAGCAAAGGGAAAAATACTAATTGGGCAATCGAGACTCTCCTCAGTGGCTTTGAAATACAGGCATAAATAGAATAGCCTCAAGTAGCAGAGGCAAGCAGTGAAGGAAGCATACATATATTTGAAACCTCACTACTGCTGTCATTTCTGTAGCTCATGAACTTTCTTTTCCAGTCTCTACGGATGCACCTATGACACAAAGACGGAGAGCTTATCCTCTACCAGAGGAAGAAGGATCTGTACTGTGCACCTCCAAAATAAGCTGAGATACACAGGACAAGGAAACTTCGAATGTTTCCAAGGAAACCTCTTCAAGAACAGCCCCACCCGGCTCCTTTCCCCACTCGCAAGACAAGGGGCAACCGGGGAATGAGGAAAGCCGGCTAACTGGGGACACAGGTTCTCGGCCCTTCCTTGCCCAGTCTCGGTCGCAGCCTGCCCTTCAGCCGCGGTTGTGGAGCCCCAGCTCTCGCCTTCACTTCAGCCTTCCTCTCCGCTCTGGCCCCCGAGCTTCCCAAACCGGCCGGCCTTCTTCGCCATTCTCCGCCCCAGCCGGCGGTGCGCCAGGCCCCCGCCCCTACCTGCGCCTTCCGCTCGGGCCCCGCAGACCCCTCCACCCCAGCCGCAGCTTCACCGAGTTCAAGCACAGCAAGCCAGCTCCGGACCGCGGCGCCGGGGAACACGGGCAGCCGGCAGTTGCAGCAGGAAGCAAAGCTGCTTACTTGGTGGAGGCAGCTTCTCGCTTCCCCCCAAGGCTCCGCCCACTGTTCCTGCTCCCCTCCAATCCACAACTTTCCCGACCACCGGCTCCGCCCTCTCCTCGCCGCCCGTGCGACACTGGGATCAGATGTTCAGGCAAAGGGAATCCAGCCCAGATAGAGTCGTCCTAGGCTAGACAATTTAGCCAAAGTTCTTCAGCCTTCCTACAGGCAGCCAGAGCGACTGCGCGCGTGAGCATCACGCGTGTAGCGTCATCAGATGGGTGCAGGCTTGACGGCGGTTACCGTATGTATTGGATTTTGTGGGCACTAATACTATGGATCTTCTCTGCGTTCCTATAGACTGACATTTCACGTGTGATACAGAACACTTCTATCAAGACAGAAGACTTGTTTTCAGACTTAGGTGACTGTGCCAACAACTGGTCACGTGACCTTAAACAAATTACTTCTTTAGGCCCTAGGCCTCTCATCTGTCAAATGGGGCTAATAATAATACCCACTTAGCAAAATAGTTTTTGTGAAAATTAAGTAAAACATTGCACATAAAGTGTTTTGCACAATGTCTAGCCCAGAGTAAGTGATGTCAGCTCTGTGGACTGGATAAAAAAGAGCCCACTTACTAAACCTGGTAAATTCAGGGAGAATGCATGCCAGACCTTAAAAAGTCAGAGACCAAAAGTAACTAGGTAGGATGGTCTGAACTTGAAAATTTACAACTAAAAGCAGGTCATGGAGGCTAGTCATGTCTCTCTTGAGGGAGCCTGCCGGTTTTGTTTGGTTTGGGTTTTTTTTGTGGTTTTTTTTTGTTGTTGTTTGTTTTTTTTTTGCATCTAAGATAACATACCTTTAAAATGTCAGAGTAATCTTTTACACACCCCTCAGGGCACAACCACTGCACCAGACCACTGTACCCCTCATGGTTATCTTGTTTCCCCACATTACATCTCTATGTGCTGTTAATGTTAATTATCAACTATCCTGTACCCAGCAATGTAAAAGAAGTCTGTGTCTCCCTGTTTTGCTTTTTATCCAATCCAAGAGATCCCTGCTTTGCTATTGCCCGTGCATTTTGTGTAACCCTTACGTCTCCTCCTTTTATTCTAATATATAAAATAAGCTGCAAAACTACCATGCTTGGAAGCATTTTCTCAATCCATTGACATTTTGCTTGCCAGTGATAGTTGCCAGTTTGGCTCAAATAAACACAGAAGAATTCTCTACAGGTTTGGATATTTTTTACATTGGCAGCTCTATAGCTAATTTTTCATTCAAGTTTTGAATGCAAAGACTGGTGCAAATAAAGTTACCAAGCCCTGTTTTGCTCAGCCTGCATTATCCATCATTTTGCCCTGCGATGAGCATTGTGAAGAAAACATGCCAAAATCTGCTGATCACAATCATGGAGCTTGGCAGAGGCAGATGGAAAGGAAATTAAACCAAATGCGAGGTACTATTTTAATTAAATTCTACAGGCCCTTTTCCTCAAGAGGTTTGACAAATCTCTACCCAGTTTTCCTTGAGTTTGTCTTCTCAGCTGCTGGGGAGTACCATCGAAGCCTGAAGGCTGATACCAGCACAAATCTTATTCACCATCCTCACCTGGGCCCCTCAGCAATCATGCTGGGAGTTGGCAGTCACCTCTTCCATTTCTCACTACTGCTACTAACACACACACACACACACTACCTTGACAATTATTCTCAGAAGAGTCACATCTACCTGAATGAAAAAGCCAAGGTTATTGGATGCAACCCCTAACCACCTAAGCACCACCACCACCACCACATTTACCTGAATCTACATCTACCCTGGCCTACCTATGGCCCTCAATTCTGGGAGAAAAGGGCCTCTTTTTCCCCAGCTCAATCCTCCCAGCCCCTAATCCACCCTCTCTTATCTCCCCTGGGAGCTTGCGCTGTATCTTCAACCTGTCCTTTTCCAACAACTCTTCTTCTTCAGCCCATAAACATGCTCAAGTCACTGTAAAAAAAAAAACAAAAACAAAAAAAAGAAAAACAGAAAATCCCTCCTTGTAACTAGCCCATCAGATGTTAATATTTCATAAACTTACAGCACAGTATAAATTAGACACAGAGATCATATAAACAGAATGGCTACTCCTGTCAAGATCTCCAGCTAAGATTTTCCTGTTTCTCTATTGATGTTTACTTTGTTTGCTATGCTTCTCACACACAGTCAGCCAATGATTTCTGACATACAATTCAATACATTTTTGCAATATTTTCATCAGTTCTGCTCATTACTGGCCACCCTGACCTCTCTTCATCAGTGATGCTTTTCCTCCCCTCAGAAAATACACTTGTTGGGGGTTCTCTGGTGGTGTAGTGGTTAGGCTTCAGTGCTCTCAACACTGTGACCTGGGTTTGACTCCCAGCCAGGGAACAAAAGAAAGAGAGAGAGAGAGAGAGAGAGAAATCTATGTGTACACTGCTGCTTTCTTCATGGCATTATCCCCATAGACTTGGACTAACACATCCCTGATTTCACTTCCACTCTTACCAAGTTTAACAAGAAATTTAATGTTTGTTCAGTGCTCTGACAATTCAAGTTCTGACATTCTCATGAGGGCACATGAAAACACACAATAACAATCATGAATGTCACTCAGCAAGACACCGCCACATGTTCACATGAACACAGCTGTGAGACACAGATATACCAAGATTATGACACCTTACTAAGTTTGTACCGTGCTGCCAACATAGGCACCCAGTGGCAAGTTCACAAAGTTAATTGTCAGACCTCGTATAGTGGTATTATAAGTCAATTCTAGGGATCTACAAAAAAACATTTTCAGCAGCCCATCTTCAGCAGTGTTTGGATTTGATGGAATGTATTTTGTGATTAAATTCACTTGGGTTCTGTATAATTTCCTATATTTATTCTCTCTTTTCCTCATTTTCCTCACCTATAGTCAATGTCTTTCATCATGCTATATTGTATGAATCTTGAAGGCTGCCCTAAATCTTTTCTGGAACAAGAGTGAATAATAAAGACTTTCACTAGTGGGCAAAGGGCAATAAAAACTGTGAATCCAATATAATATAGAGTAAATTTACAATCTTAGTTGACTTTGAGTCTCAGATTCAAAATGAAATACAAGCTTATACATCTCTAGAATCATTTTTACAGGAAATATGGAGATGACAACTACTTTTCCGTGAATCCACCTCAAAAATCAACAAGCCCCTTGCTTTGTATTCTTTCTTTTCTCTCAGGAAAAATGCTAGTGCCCTCTAGTGTCAAAAATGCATTTTGCATAGTGCCCTTACCAGTTTATCTTCAAAGAGTAATTGTAATAATTCGATGCTAGAGATAATTTTTAAAAATAAATTTGGAGACATTAAATCCTGGGCAGCAACATACAAGCATGCTATCAGTCTACAAATCATTATCTAAAATAACTGCCTGCAAGGATCAGAAATTATTTTTAAATTCACTGATTTCTCAGGCTTCATATCTTTAGTCCAGCTTTTCTGGAACCCAGAGAATAATCTCATTACCTTTATCTTCTAATGACGATTGGGTTTATTTATAGTATGTAGTGGAACTGGAATTACAGTAGTCCCCCACTAATGGAGGGAGGAGATGAGATACATTTCAAGATCACCATTGAATGTCTGAAACAATAGATAGTACTGAACTGTTGTTTTCCTATACATACATATGTATGATAAAGTTTGATTTATGAAGTAGGCACGGTTAAGAGATTAACAATATAATAATACAATAGAACAATTATAACAATATACTGTTATAAAAGTAAGTAAATTGTTTGGGGTCATTATTAAGTAAAATAAGGGTTGCTTGAATACAGGGAGTGCTGCAATATCAGATAGTCGATCTAATAACGGAGCCGGCAGGCTACTATATGACTAAGGGGACAGCTTGTAAATGCTGGACAAAGATACGATTCAGATTATCAGGTGCGACAGAACAGGACGACCGGAGATTTCAACACGCTATTCAGCATGCAATTTTAAAACTCGTGAATTACGTTTTTCTCAATTTTCCATTTAATGTTTCCAGACTGCAATTGACCACGGGTAACTGAAACCACGCAAAGTGAAACCGCAAATAATGGGGAACTACTATATAGGTACAGACGCTCTAAAGACCTAATCATTGATGGTGGCGGAAATTATTTACTGCGGCATGGCTGCTTGTGTAAATGTTCAATCCTCTGCATTCTAGCTGCGCACCCAGAAGCCCCCAAACGCGACCCTGTGCTCCTGGCCTTGAGCACTCTTCCTTCGGCCAAAGGCGGTTGGTTCCAGACTAACGTACATGGGGAAGTGCCCCGAAAGGGACCGGTGTAAGCGCTCTGTCTCCCCGTTTGCCTTTACTGCGGACCTGGAAACTCATTCCGCTTGGCCGTAGTTTGTTACAAAACTGGGGGTGCCTTTCGGAGGCGTGGGCCTCAGAATACCAGCCCCAGAGCGCCCTGCTCCCCCGCCTGCAGGGGGCATTCGCGTCCTAGACTAGAAAAATTCGTAGTCAAGTTTAGGGCACGCTACAGCCCCTCCCTCCACCCCCAGCGCAGGGAAGGCTAGACGGCGGATTTCCCCGCTACGATCTAGGTCGTACTCCTAGCCCCCTTGCCCCGCCCACTTTGGAAGGGTCGGCACGCGGGGATTGGCTGTGTGGCGGGGGCGGGGCTCCGGGAGGTGGGCTGAGGGGGCCGGGCCGGGAGGGGACAAAAGCCGGGAAGAGGAAAAGCTTGCCCCGCCTGCGGGTCCGTGGGTTACTGCGGAGGCGGTGTCAGAAGCCGAAACAGCTGGGGTCCAGCTGGGACTGCCAGTGGGTACACTTGTGAGCGTGAGCGTGTGGCTCTGGTGCCCTCCAGATTTTCGCCAGCGTTCCTTCTCCCCCGCAGGTAACCGCAGGCTGCAATGAGCAGCCCGGGCCCCTGGCTTTTGGGGAGGTTTTGAGTCCGTCAGTGGCTGAAGTAGGAAAAAGGAAGAAAGCTCAGATCTTGGTGATGGAGAGAGGAACTTAGCCGCGAGTTCTGGTCGCAAGGAAGGGGAGAAAATCCAGGTATTACACATGGGAAAGGGAAATAGGGAGGAGGACGGTGCTAGATGCATGAAGGTGTAGAAGGCCCGCTCTTGGGCACTGAAGAGTGAGATTGGGCGGCGGAAAGTTGCATACAGTGAAAAATAGAAGCCCAGGTCAGCACGCAGAAGGAAAAATCGAGCAGTGGGGAGTTGCAAGGACACGTGGAAGACTTAAGTCTTGGGTTTAGAGGGAAGAACATATGCGAAAATGGGGAGCTAAATGTAAAGAAAGGTGGAAATCGAGAACTTGGGCGTGTGCAGCGAACTCGAGCAGCAGGGACTGGCGGTGCGGCAGTTGTGTGCGTCCGCCTGGTGGGCGTGCAGGGGGCGATGTTCCAGCTCTGAGGGGTGTCCGCTAGGCCATTCGATTGCGGTCTGGGCGGAGTAGTGGGTGGAGGAGACACCGCCTCCGCGGAGATCTCGAGTTCTGGTGGAGGCGTTCCCTGGCCGGCTCCCGGCCCCTAGAGGCCAGGGTTTAAAGGTTCGGCACCGGAGAGGGAAGGGGCGGGCGTAGGGACCTGGAAGGAGAAATAGAGCTCACTGCGGTTGCAGCCCTCTTTGACAACGGGCACAAGGACGTATGCAGGCCAAGACCCTGCTGGTCACAGCGTCACCTAAGGACGTGCAAACCCCAAGACCAGCTAACGGACAACGAACCGGAGACGCGCCCACGGACTTACCCTCCGGTGTGTGCTGGCAGAGATATTGGCGCTCCCTTAATCTTTAGTTGCAAGGTGCCTACCGACCTAAAACTGCCCTTTGCCCTGTGGGTACAGTCCTCTTTGTACTTTAAACCAGATAAACGCGGTGTCTAAATCCTCCTGACAGGAAGAGTTTGTATGTAGTCAATCTAATCCCTGTTTGGTGTTTGTTTTTTTTTAAGGAGATAAACTGCACTCAGCTGAGTTTGCAAGATTGAGAGGCGTTGGAGTGTCTCCCTGTAAAGGTAAGAATTAGTCATTTTTCCCCTTCTCTGTTTTGTTTTATGTAGCAATACTGCATTTAATTGGTCTTGAAGATGTTAGAGGTAGGCGGAAGCACTACAAGGGAGTGAGTCAGGAATATTTCCAACAATACATTAAACTGCTTCCTTGTTTCTCAGTCCAGCGTCTTCTCTGCAAGAGACTGAACAGAAATTATGTAGTTCATGAAAGCAGCTTTAAGAAATGGCTAAAAATTTGGGGTTGGTGAAAACAATATTAAACAGAGTGAGTAGCTCTTTTGTCTTAAACTGCTCTGTATTAGTCCAGGTTTATTTTCTGGAGTTGCACACGTGTGTCAGAAGATTGAAATGTGTCTGCTTTCATACTGAATGAACTGGTCTGTTGGAAAAGTCCTCCCTTCTGTAGTTGGGGTTTGGGTGGAGATAGGAAATCTGCCGGGGAAAGTTAGAGAAGTGAAACAAGTGGAACCTTAAAAGCACATCCCATGAAATTCAAATCTGAAAGAAATGAAATAATGTCCTACATCATAGTAAACCAGGGTCTACAATAAAATTGCTTCTGTTGATTTGAAAAGTGGTAAAATATTTTGGTTAAATAATGTAAGGTAAACCTGAAATGTTTCAGTTATGCATTGTATAGAAAGATTACTGCCCAAAATGTTTATGTCAACTGAGAAAGAAATAATTGAAAAATTCACTCATTCATATTTCAAGTATGGTGTATGAGCTTCTGTTAAACTGTGTTGGCCATTAAGGAAAAGTATCCCAGTCATAACTCCTGCATTCTACTGCTACTATAAGGATATGACCATGAAAATGAAGTATTAAGACCAAGATGAGTTTGCTGCCTCTTTTTGTTTTGTCTTAAGTACAAGGACAGATACAATAGAGGGATCATAGTGACTGAATCATATACTTTAAGCTGTACTGTAAATTATACTTGAAATTACAAATGAGAAGTAGTTGACTCATTCACACCAGTTTGTTTATTTCATTCACTGTAGTTGAGTTCCAGATTATTCCCAGTAATGGTTTAGGGAACCTCCTAAAAACTAATAAGCAGGATTCTAGAATTGCAAATTTGGGAAGTGAAAATGAGCCTGGGTTAAGAAATATATTCTGGTTTATCACAAGGAACTGTGACTTACGGTCTGCTGATCATTACATTTTTTTATTTGAAGGCCAAATTACCTTAGCTCCACTTTTATAGGCCTCTTACCTAACAATGTTTCATGTCAGTTCTGACTTTTCAGTTCTCAGCTGTAACTTAAAGGAATAAAAGCAATCTGCACTTGTGGTGCGGGGGTCAGGCAGGGGAGGAAGGGTTCCATTAGAGCGTCACGGAAGGGAACCAGATACCTTTCTTAAGCTCAGGACTTCCTCTTCCTCTCAGGGAACACGCAGAGGAAAGGCATTCCTTTAAGCCTCATGATTTCCCTTCCTCCAAAGGGTGCATTCCTGCCCTTTGTGGGAATCAGATGGATTTGCATTTGCTTCCCACGCACCTGGTTCCAAAATGACATCTCTTCTTGGCACAGTTCTGCTTCCCTATGCCACACTGGCAGTTTACCTTTGCCCATGAACAGCCCGAAGAACAGTGTACGCATTGGGGTACTGGGAAGAGGACAGGGACATGCTTGGGTCCTGAGCAAGGGCCCTTCTCTATACTGCTTTCTCTAAGAAATCACTTTCGTATTTTGCTTGACATTCCCAGTATCCATTAGTGTTTCTAGGAAAACGTAGTTCCACCAGGAATTCTTTATTATTCTTGTTTAGTCTTAAAGTTCCTTAAACATGAGTCACAAGTCCTTGCTGAAAATCCTCAATGGTAATTATTTTCACCAAAACAGCCTCTGAAAAGAGGGGAGATATTAACACTCAATTCTTTTCGTAGTCACCAAATTGTATTTTGTTTTTATACTATAATGACGTGTCTTTTTCCCCCCCTTTTTTAAAGGCTTATTGAATTCAAAATGTCCCAAAAAATCCATGGCGGTTCTGTGGTAGAGATGCAAGGAGATGAAATGACACGAATCATTTGGCAATTGATTAAAGAAAAACTCATTTTTCCATATGTGGAATTGGACCTGCACAGGTAAATCAGTTACAGTTAGCTTAATGACAGGGATATATACTGAGAAATGTGAACTTAGGCAATTCTGTCCTGCGAACATCATAGAGCGCACTTACCCAGACCTCAATGGTATAGTGACTCTGTATGGGAGGAAAAATTATTTTCCTGCTACCCTTCTAGATTCTTGGCTGAGTCACCCCTGTAATAAAAGACAGATTAACAGAGAAAGAAACAAAAGTTTAATAATATGTATACCTCCTGTGTACATGGGAGCAACCCAGGCAGGATAACTGAGTAACTCCCCAAAATGGCTGAAGCCACCACCTTACATACTCTCTTCTGCTGAAGGCAGAGATGTTGGGGGTGGGGAGAGTCAGTTATGGGAGCTTACAGGAAAAGCACTGTAAACAAGGTAAGGTGTTAGGCATATTAAATCTTCCTCTTCTGCATTGATAAGAAGTTTCTAGAGATAAGGTAATCCCCCTCTTCCTGGTACAGCAGGGGAGAAACCCTTACAAATGGAGGTTTCCCTTACAAATGTAAATATCTTTTACAAAGGATGATTTCTACTTTGTTTTCAGAGCTTCTCCCATGTCTGCTGCTTTTTAAAATTAACCAGCCCATGATAATTTTTATAATCAAAGAAACATTTTGAATGACAAATTCTGTTCCCCTACAGCTCCTAGGCTACGAGCCTGTACTGAATACCATAGGCCCTTGTAGCACAACAGTATTTGTGTAATGGGATGCTCTGTAAGGGCTTAGAAGTTACTAGGTGATAAGAATTTTTTAGCTCCATTCTAATCTTACGTTGTATATGCAGTGCATGACTATAACGTATCAATCTAAGTGATTTCAAGGTGTAACTAGCCTTTTTACATAGACACAGATGTATCTTGTGAATAATTCTCTTGGAGGAGAGTGCCTATACATATGCAAATGAGTATTTTAAATTTAGCATTGCTAGAAAAACTGGACTTAACTGTTCAGAAGACAAAAAGTGTGACGGAAACAATGCAATGGGTCTTTCCAAGCCTCTGTTTTCTATAATGACTTCATTTGTAATAAAGCACTGCCCAAGAGTAGCACTGGGTATTTGTTGAAGAGAAAATAATAGAGGTATATCCTCTATTAAACAGTAAAGTAACACAGTTTTGTCCTTTCAAGCTCTGTATAGTCAATGGACCTTCTCCCTTTTTTTTTTAAATTCATTTTTATTGTTAGACTTATTGGGTGACATCTGTTAGCAAGGATTACATAGGTTTCAGGCATGCAATTCTACAGTGCATTGTCAACTTGTATAATAAGTTCACCACCTAACGTGACTTCTCTTTCCTTTAGCTTTCCCTCCCTCCTCTCCCACCCCCTCCTCTTTTTCCCCTCCCTAACCCACTCGTCCCCAAATACCTTCTCCCTTTTTATTCCTTGCCTTTTGTCTTTTTCATACAATTGTGTACAGAAAAAAATTGCTTAAAGGTATTTAATACAACCCTCACTTTTCAGTAGTTTCCTTAAATCATTTGGGTCCTAAAGACTTGAGCCTTTACCCTGTATTTAAAGTAGAGACAGATATGAAAGCCTCTAGTGAAATTCTCTCATTTTTTTCCTGTTTTTCATAAATTTGCTCATGCTCTTCACATATTTGAACTAGACAGAGACAGAGTTTTTACAAGGATGAAATGGCTAAGATGGACACAGTAAAATGTTGAGCATATTTTAGCCAAACCGTTGGCAACTGTCAGTGTGTTTGCCATGACCCAGAATTGTTCACCAGACTATGTCCTGAGGACCTGTTATATTTGCTTAGGTGTAAACATTTAATTTACATGGTATCATTAGACACCCTTTTAATTATTCTAAGCCTACAGTGCTGATGATGTCTATATTGCAACCATGAGAGGAACAAATAAATACCTGCAGAGGTCAACCAAACATACAGGAAATGAAGCATAAAAAAAAAATCATCATCCAAGTGGGCTAAAGCATTTTACTAGCACTCTCCTTTTTTTGTTTTGTTTTTTGTTTTTGTGTTTTGTGGTTTTTTTTGTTTTGTTTTGTTTTGTTTTGTTTTGTTTTTGGTTGGTTGGTTGGTTCCCTGAGCAGGAATTGAACCCAGGCTGCAATGCCCAGTCTGCGGGGATGAGAGCGCCAAATCCTAGCCACTACACCCCAGCACTCTCCTTTTTGAGAACTTTACATGGAGTTCCCTGATGGTGTAGTGGCTTAAGGCTTCGATGCTGGCACTGTCAGCACTGCGGCCTGGGTTCGATTCCCAGTCAGGGAGCTACCCACATACCAAAAAGCAAAAAAAACAAAACAAAACAAAACAAAAAAAATACATAGGTGAATGGCCAGCGTTCTTGGTAGTAGAATAGCTGCAAAGATGCTTTGAGACTCTTTAGCCTGGAGACAAATAGTTTTAAAAGATAGTCTTCAGGTCTAAAAGGAAAATAACTACAGACCAGAGAATTTTTGGAGGCTCAAACAAGTTTTAAGTAGTTTCAAAATTGCTGTTGTATGACTGCTTCTTTTTGAGGGAAGTGGAGCAGTCATTTGCTTTCTGTAGGCTAGACAGTGGTCCAGGCCATTTATGTGACCTTTTCTCTTAGAAATGTTAAGAAGAGAAGCAAAGTATCCACAAATTGGCAAGTAGGTTCTTCTGATGAAAAATGGACCCTCTGAACATGAAAACTGCTGATCACACTCCTTGTTTTACTTAGGAATAGACATTTGTAGATACTCAGCATTTTCTATGCCAGAAGATAAGAGAGGCAGTGGTTTTATTACACTATGTTTGAATTATTTAAGGTCAAAGTAGTCTAGAATTATTTTTATTTGGAAATACATCAAGATTGCTACCCTTGCATTTGCATCATGAGTTGGGATATATAAGGAAAGGAAGATACAAGAACTAAAAAGAGAAATCTAGAGGGTACCTTGTCCAACAGGTTTTGAAAGCTGAAAAACTTTTTAAAAATTAGGAGAACAAAATAGTGACATTAATGTTTTGTTTTTTCTATTTTTGTCAAACTGTTTAATACTTCACATCAAGCTTTATAATCAGTGTCTATGTTCTGTTGAACAACCAACATTCATTTCAGCTCTGCATAACTTGCAGTCTGGTTATTGGTGTGTTAAGCTATAAGTCTCTGGGGTATTTAAAATCCCTCTCTTGATTCCATTACTTATTCAATAAACTTCAGGCTTGTTTCCAGAACAGAGACTTGCCTAAGAATTAGGGAAAGATACACCTTGTGACTAACCAGCATTAATCAAAGGGTCGTTAGCATATTTGGTACTGACTGTCATATAATTCCCACCACTTTAATGCCAAAATTCAAGAAAAAAATCTTTAAAACCTCCTTTATTGTTGGAGCACAGTATTTACTAAGGAAAAGAAAAAGGTAGTGCTTAAGCTTGAATTTTTATGCTAATTATATGGAAAGAAGTCTACAAAAGGGTTGCTCCAGTCCTTTTATTACCTCTATCTGGTGAAAGTAGGCAAAGGAGCAAAGTGGGATGATTTCCATGCAGTTTCCTTCTAGACAGCTCCCATTGCAACGCAAAGAACTGTGACCCAGCAGTCCAGTCTCTTAGTGCTTGCTTTTAGTTGGCAGCCATCTTTCATATCTAGGATGCACTAATGCTCAAATGAAGCTTGGCAGATATATGTATATTTGAAGCCTTCACTTTCTGCAAGGCAAGCTGTGCATGCCATCAGTTTATCTGCAAAGTTTCACTTAATGATTT
Organism: Lyroderma lyra; assembly: GCA_004026885.1. Classification (NCBI taxonomy): domain Eukaryota; kingdom Metazoa; phylum Chordata; class Mammalia; order Chiroptera; family Megadermatidae; genus Lyroderma; species Lyroderma lyra. The sequence goes on from PVJL010001862.1 coordinate 159,732, forward strand.
TTTTCCCTCCCAGCTATGATTTAGGCATAGAGAATCGTGATGCTACCGATGACCAGGTCACCAAAGATGCTGCAGAAGCCATAAAGAAGTACAATGTTGGTGTCAAGTGTGCTACCATCACCCCTGATGAGAAGAGGGTTGAGGAGTTCAAGTTGAAACAAATGTGGAAGTCACCAAATGGCACCATTCGAAATATTCTGGGTGGTACTGTATTCAGGGAAGCTATTATCTGCAAAAATATCCCCCGGCTTGTGAGCGGATGGGTGAAACCCATCATCATAGGTCGTCATGCTTACGGGGATCAAGTAAGTCATGCTGGCATCATTTGGTTTTCTGTTCTCTTTTTCATGGCCTTTGGATGCTCAACCGTTCTTATTTTTATGTGTTTTATTCTTATCTTTTGGTGTCTACTCTCATTAAACAGAGTGTACAGTTGAGAAATGCACATATGTATATCTGTATTTTTATACATATTTAGATAGAAGTAAATACAGAAGAACTTAGAGGTAGGTACCCATCTCAACACAAATTATTTTTTTCAAATGTATTTTTCTTCCTTTATCTACTTATTAAGTTAAACCATATGATATGAACGTTTCTGTATAGATAACTTCCTGTGGTTCAATCAGATCAGTGCTTTTCAACCCTGCCTATGAAAGGATCCCTTTATAGGTTTCTTCACGTTTGCTTTGTTTTGCTTTTTAAAATAATTTTCGTTTCTATGTTTGAATTCCAGTGCTTGAGACCCACTCTATACCAGCTGAATCTAAATTCTGTGAGATTCTGGCATTTTAAAGCTGTCCAGGTGATTCTAATGTGCAGACAGGACTCAGAACCACGAAAGATTATATTGAACATGATTCTTTTATACACAAAAGCAAAAACTGGCTTGAGTAGTTAGTTGAAAACAGTCTCTTTAAAATATTTCTTTCCTGCTTGGAAAAGAAACTATAGTTTCTGTACAAGTAGGCTGGTTGCCAAATTAAACACAAAAACTGCCAACCAAACAAAACCAGAATTTCATGTTGAAACTGAAGCTTCGGGCTTTCGTACAAAGCAGTAAGTATATGTCTTAAAAGAGCCTGAAAACAAGATCCCTACTTCTGAAATCCAGAGGCTTTGATGTAGCTGTCTTTTTAAAAATGCTCTGGCCGGGGCAGACCACCCTCTTTTCCTAGGGACAAGGTCAGCCACTCAGTCCTTGAGGGAGAGTTTTACTTTGTTCTATTCTGTGGCTCATACTCCCCCTTCATCCTGGCCAGTCACTTGGAAGATGCCTCCCAGAGGCCTAGGGGAGGGGATATAGATAGGAGTGCTACAGACACGCTAATCCTGGGAACAGCACTAAGTCCTTACAAGTTCAGTAATATTGTTTTTGTCCTTTTTTCCTTTTTTGTTGTCTCGGCATCAGTCACTTGGAAGAATTGTCATTGTGTTTTTTGAAGTCCATGCTGCAAATTCCAACCTCATGTTGAATCCCTGATCTTTTAAGTTTTCATAAACTTCTACAAAGCATTCGTGGCGCTTTGGTGCCTTGGTTTCTTCCTTTTTAGAAATGCGAATAAATTACCAGCCATAGTTGAGTATTTTATACATCAGAAGTATTCTGCATAGAATAGATATTGACCCTTTATCACTATCTGACAGCTCTTTTACCAGCTGTGGTTAGTATACATACTCTGCACAAAGAACATATGGCAGCATCTGCTGGTACTGACTCTGAAAGTATGTCTTCCTTAGGTGGTAAGCTTCCTAAGGGAAAATACTTCAGTAATTCTCTCTCCTCTCCATATCAATACTCAGAAAACTACCCTGTGCATGGTAGCACCCAGTAAATACTAATTTTTAATGTATACTACCACTAACTAGCTTTGGGGTCTCTCTGGACATTCATCCCGTCTTCATTGCCCTGTTTGTCTAGGTGTCTTCCAGCTCTATATTCTATGATGCTTTCTTTCGTTTTTGTAATTCCTGTTAGAATAGTTGTTTTTTTTCTCTATACCTCCTCCCCCCACCCCTACACAGTACAGAGCAACCGATTTTGTTGTTCCTGGTCCTGGAAAAGTAGAGATAACTTACACCCCAAGTGATGGATCCCCAAAAAGGACATACCTGGTACATAACTTTGAAGGTATATAATTTTTTAAATCCATTGTGATCATTGTTTTTTTTTGTTGTTGTTGTTGTGTTGTTTTGTTTTTTAAACAGATCATTTAGACAACATTTCTGGTAGCTTAAAGTTAGTTATGTGGCTATCTAAAAGTATAACCTAAATCTACAACATTTCTAGGAGACCCAAAATTTTAAAAAATGGTTTCTTGTGCTTTCCTGTGACACAGATAAAGACACAAGAGGGATTAGCCACTTGATTGGAAATGCATATAAACAAAGACAAGTAGATAATTAGGCATTTCTATTAAAACATGAAGGGAAGGTCGGTGGGAATCTGTTGCCCAAGAATTCTATAAATTAAACAGTAATGGCCCAACTCACCTGTCATGTAATCCTACCCTTGTTTTGGCAGAGTTTGTATTTGAAAATGGTTGTGTTATATATTTGCTGAGATTTCCTTCTTATCTGTCTGCGTATTTATTCTGTGGAAGTGGAACACTTGGTTTTTGCCCTTTTATTGTCCACCATCCTGCTCCTTCAAAGGTCCATTAAGGCAAATTCTACCCAAAAGTTGTTGACAAAACAGGACTTTCTTTCTCTACTACTGAAGTTATTAAAAGCACTCATACAAACAAAAACTCATAAGTTACCTAGCTTTTGTTTTCCTTCCACCCTCAATAATAGCATTTTAATGAAATCTAATTCTGCCAATTTCATCACCTTTCACATTCTGAGCCTAAGTTGACCCTGGACAGTGGCATGGATTCAAGTTCTATCTTTCAATAATAACAGAGTTCAACTAGTAAGTGTTGTGAAACACCAATAATAACATGTAGCATGATTATTTCTACCAATGACAGTATGAATTTTCAGTACCTTTTGGGGAATTAAGAATTTTCATTGAGGAGTACGTGTACACTTAAGAGTTCAAAATATATGTTTGAAATTTTAAAATGATGAAAAGACAATTTCAAAATTATTTGCTTTTTCTTATTTCTTGTTCATATCTATAGTTTTTGGTATTTTGGTATCTTTAGGATCCTAAAGAACGTGGTTTTTCTCATTTCTGTTGCCCTTTCAAAGTAAATTAGAATTTCCTTATCTAGAACTGACTTTCCTCCTATTTTGTACCTAAGGAACTCGTGTTCAAGTTAGAAGACTGGCTAGGACTTTCTGAAGCCTGGTCTCACATATAGGAGCTAAAAATTGGGTATTCTGGTGGTGGATAGACTTGTTACAACTCTGCTCCACTTACTTTTCTCCTTTCTTTTCCCATCTGTGTTCTCCCACAGAGGGTGGTGGCGTTGCCATGGGGATGTACAATCAAGATAAGTCAATTGAAGATTTTGCACACAGTTCTTTCCAGATGGCTCTATCGAAGAGTTGGCCTTTGTATCTGAGCACCAAAAACACTATTCTGAAGAAATATGATGGACGTTTTAAGGATATCTTTCAGGAGATATATGACAAGTAACTATAGTTCTTTTTTCTTTTTCTTTTTTCTCAAGTGAGCTGGCATGATAGTATACAATTAGCATCCCTATCACTTTGAAAGTGAAAAACCATCACTATCCCTTAAACCAGTCACGTCCAACATACGGCCCAGGACAGATTTGAATGCAGCCCAACACAAATTCTTAAAACATGAGATTTTTTTAGCAACCCTTTTCCTAGCTCATCAGATATTGGTAATGTTAGGTATTCTACAAGTGTGTGTGGCCCAAGAAACTTCTTCCACTGCAGCCCAGGGAAGCCAAAAGATTGGACACTGCTGTCTTAAAGACAAGGGCAAAACTAAGATTTAACAAGAGTAAAACAAAATCTAAGTCACTTGTTGAGGGTAAATGTGTTCTCAGATAAGGGTCCCACCTTTATCTTTTTCAGAGCCAGAATTGTTTAATGTTTGAATAAATGTACCCAGTTAATGATAGAAAGTTCTAATTTTTCAAGTTACATGAGTTTCTGAGTTGGACCCATTTGCATTCTTTCTGAAGCCTATTGTTGTGATTTAAAATTGCTTTAGTGTAATCACTTGAACTGAATGAAGTCTACATTTATAACAACTTTAGATTCAACATGTGAGTATGCTAAATTTTAAGATGGCATAACTCCCTTTTAGGTGCCAATGTTCAGGCCAGGCACAAATCTTAGATAACTTTTGTAAGGCATTTTAATTCCTCTTCCTACTACCATCTACACTAAGCCTAGAAGCTGTCCTGGTTTGCTAAATTATGTCAAGCAATAGGACGGTCTTTTCCCCACTTACTGTGTTCTTAAAGTAAACTGAATCTCAAGAATCTGATTGGTAGTGTATTGAAAATTATAAAAGTAGTACTTGAGACACTACTGTCTCACTTAATTCTGCTATCTCTGCAGAGAGAGTGAAATTGCCTTTATAGATAGGGAAATTGGGGTTTCACCACTAGAAATGATCAGTCAGGGATTTGAGCCTGTGCCTGTCAGATTTCCAAGTTGTGCTACTTCTGAAAAAAAAAAAAAAAAAAAAGGCCACTTCTAGCCCCTCCTCTCTAGCCCTCTTTAGAGAAGCAGATGCCCCCAATTTCTTCCTTATTTATCATTCTTTTCTCTTTTGGTTCTTAGGCACTACAAGTTCCAATTTGAAACCCAGAAGATCTGGTATGAGCATAGGCTCATCGATGACATGGTGGCCCAAGCTATGAAATCAGAGGGAGGCTTCATCTGGGCCTGTAAAAACTATGATGGTGACGTGCAGTCAGACTCCGTGGCCCAAGGTGAGGAGAGGTAGAACTTGGCCTGTGGCAGTTAGGTCATGCCACAGTAGCTCTTCAGTCAGGGGGATTCTATAGCCCTTGTTCGTTAAGTCATGAAATGCTAGTGCTGGAGGGCATCCAACTCCATCTTCTCAGCTGACAGATGAGGAAATTAAGCTCAGACTGAGGAAGCAACTGTACTCAGGTCTCAGGAAAGTAACTCAGTAGTTGGGACTTTTCGCTCCAGACTTGGATGTGTTAACCCAGTTCTGTTGACCTTTCTGTTGAAGATTTAGTGCCTCCAACAAGCAGTCCAACGGCCTGATTTGAGAATCACTCCCTTTCCCTGCCTTTGCTTCTAAACGAGGTCACTCGGGCAAGGAAGAAGTCAAGTGAGGGACCTGGGCTTAATAACCAAGGGGATTCTCTCAAAGAGCTCATTCATCTGCAGCCCGTACTACTCATCCCTTTCTGCCATCCCTGAAGACTGTTGTGGTACTGTGTAAGACACATGTGTTTACTGCTGAGCTGTAAGCACAAAGGGACTGAGCAAAGGGGCCCAGGGCTAGTCACAGAAATGCAGAAATGGGGGAAGCTTCTGGTCTGGAGTAATCAACAGAAACTCCCATTGGGCTGATTTCCAGAGCACTCAGTTGCCCTTCAATTTCATTTACCGTTGGCAATGGTGTCAACTTGAAACTGAAGAACGTTTGCATTAACTTTAATTATATTTGCTTTTCCCAGGAAGTACTACTATTTTTTTCTCCTATAAAAAAGTTAAGCATCTCCTATCAGCTCGAAAATCAGTAGCTCAACCAGGTTAATTGCATTAAAGAGAACCCTTATGTCTTAACCCTTCTGTATCTCTAATGCCTCACAGTCCAGCAGAGGAAGGAGTGTTGCTTTGTGGTGACTCTTTGGTGGGTGAGGGAAACTTCTTTGTAATCATAGTTCTTGGAAAGGGACCCAGATCATTCCATTGTTTCTAAATGTCCTCATGGCAACAAGAAGAGAGTATATGGGGTATTCCAAATGCAAATGTCGAGTTATGAAGATTCAAAAAACTTTGAAATAGGAGTTCTAAAGTACAGGGTCCAATACCACAACTGATAAGATACCTGGAACCTAGGCTCTCTGGGCAGAACCTATAGGTAAATGGGACCTCCAGGCAGCTAAGCAGATTAAAAGGCAGAGAGCTGTCCTTAGTTATTCTTCTATAGAGGCATGAACTACTTTGGACTCACACCAAACATATTTTTTATTACCACTATTTTGACAGTGGTACCAACAAGTATCTCCTGATATTAACAGACAAATTCATCATGGAGATGGTCCTGCACTTCTGCTAAAGCCTCAGACCAACACAGTACTATGAAGGGAACCAGTAACCCCACATAGAAATTTCTAACTGTCCTCAAAGATGAGCATTTTTTTTTAAAAGATGTTTATTTAATTTCTCTCAGACCAAAAAAAATAAAATAAAATAAGCAGCCTATTATAAATGTGCATTAACTCCACAGGTGCTATTGGGCGATAGCAAAAGCAAAAAAAAAAAAAAAAAAGAGTTTTTTGAATTCAAGTGTTAAAGAGTGGATAAAAGAAGAAAAATCAAGAAAAATCAACTGTATGGACTTAAAAGTGGTAATATGGTTCTCTGCATAGGAAACCATGGCACAGAACAGTGGCTGTTAGAGCGGGGGCAGGCGAGATGTTCATGGATCCATCCCAGCCTGCCTTTAACCTGCCTGCCTGTTTTCTTCCCAGCCCTAGTCAGTCTGTGAGCAGCTTGATGGCAGGAGACAATTGATTAATCTTTATTTTCCCAGAACAGTAAAGCATCTGCACTTCAGCATAACAGTAATGTACTGGGCTCTTATTCTGTGACATGCCATTCTAAGGAATATGAATATACTTTACATATTTACTCATGAATGTATATGTATTCATCTGGTTCTCACAACCATCTGCTTAAGTAGGTATTTTCAGTACTCCCCCTTTATAGGTAAGAAAACGGAGGCACAGTAGCTAGGAAGTCACAGAATTAGGATGGAGTGCAGGCACTCAGACCCAGGCCCTCTGTTGTGGAGCAGGTGCCTCTTACATCGATAAGTGTGGGACATGTGCAGACTTTCCACACTCTCTGGCTCTGAGACCCAGAGCAGGGACCCTGCTTTCTGAATGGCAGAAAGATTATCAATGATTACATACACTCGGTGGATTTTGTTTACTGAGACCTGTGAAGATTAAGTCATTTCCTCTTATATATGAGAGGCCCAGGCTCTTCATGCAATTAAAGCCAATACTTCATGCTCTGCCACTTACAGGTTATGGCTCTCTTGGTATGATGACCAGTGTGCTGGTTTGTCCAGATGGCAAGACAGTAGAAGCGGAGGCTGCTCATGGGACTGTAACACGTCACTACCGCATGTACCAGAAGGGACAGGAGACATCCACCAATCCCATTGGTAAGATAGTGTTTAGTGCTACATTGATTTCCAGCCAGAGAGTAGAGATGTCCGAAGCGACTCAGAGGTATTCCATTCGCTACCCAAAGCTTTGTGTGTAAAATCATCACCAATCAACTGATTTGTTCTAATAAAAGCATTTTAATATACTTTTTAAAATATACATAATATATGCTTTTCCATTTGATGGGAGAATACATATCACAGACAAGAATTTTATCAACAAGCATTTTTTCCCCTGGTGCAGTGAAATGTCACACATGGCTGAGAATCTAAAAGCCACATGGGTAGATCCTTCCAACCAGGTTTTAAAGACAGCACATTAAAAAGAGCTTACACCCTGGAAAGAGGAGGGGAGACCAATATAGACAAGGGGAAGAGTTTCTATTTGGTTAAATATTTCCAACTCTCCTAAAACTTAGAGTGCATGTGAGTACTGTCTACTAAAGTCAGTCACCTAAATAAAAAGCCTGTTGTTTTGGGGAACTGAAACATTTGGTAATATCTCTAGTTGGTATGATTGAAGTGTGTTTTCTTCTCTCTTTCTCTTTCAGCTTCCATTTTTGCCTGGACCAGGGGTTTAGCCCACAGAGCCAAGCTTGATAACAATAAAGAGCTCGGCTTCTTTGCAAAGGCTTTGGAGGAAGTCTGTGTTGAGACCATTGAGGCTGGCTTCATGACCAAGGACTTGGCTGCTTGTATTAAAGGGTTACCCAAGTAAGTATAAGATACTGTGAGCTCTGCAGACATCAGGGCTTTTTGGAATTACATAAAGTATAATTCATCATCTAGTTCTGGGGTCAGCAGACACAATATAAATGATCAGATGAACATTTCAGACTTGGTGGAATATAAGGCCTTTTTGAAACTAGGCAGCTGTTGGACTTGGCCTCTGTAGCATGAAAGCAGGCGTAGGTGATCCAGAAGATCATGGGTGTGGCAGCGGTCTAGTCACACTACATACAAAACTAGGCTGCAGCCTTAGTTGGGTCTGTGGGCCACGCTGTACTCTGTTGATCCTGGATCTAGTTGACAGTCATTGGGTGACAAGTTTCCATTTGATTTAACAAGAAAATTATAGACACAAAGAACCCCTGAGGCAATTTTATTCCACTCCTTTATTTTCTTCAATTTACAGATAAGAAAAGTAAGCAACACAAGGATTAGACGCTCCATTGGTCATAGTCTCTTTCCTAAGTACAGTCAGGTGTTCCAGGGTCCATGTAGTGCCCAGATCCCAGATTCATTAGCTGCTAATCAGAGACTGCCCTCAGAGTCAGAGTTGGTGGCTATGTCTCTCACCACCAGAAATACTATTAAAGTTTAACACCAATCTCATGTTGCAACCGTGTGTCCTCAGAAATCTCCAGATCAGAATACCCCCCAATAATGGGGGTATACTCAAATCACTACCTCTTTCTTACCTTTAATTCCAGCAAGAAATAGAATATTTGAACTATTCTTATCGGTATAATATATTGCAACCTATTTGAATCATGTTATCACTAGGATTATGTCAGCCAACCTGTTGTGTTTTTTTGTTTGTTTGTCTTTAAGAAAGATCCTAATAGAAATAATGTCATTGAAACTTCTTTTAAGGACATGTGACAGTTTGTGGGGTAAGGGTTAAAGCATGGCTGTACCCTGAGTTGGTTTTGTTATTTTTTTAAGGAGGAATAAAAAGTGGGATGATTTCAGTCTCCCAAGCTTTAATCTGAAGTAAAGCTTTGTGATAGTTTCACTCTTCAATCTATTTGGCAAGAAACCTGTGAATGCGTGTGTTTGAGCTTCTGCTACAGGCTGCCTGATTAGTCCCTTGAACCTTGAGCAGTCTTCAGCCATAAATTTGTAACTTGTTAATATTAATCAGTTTTCTTTTAGAAATAAATAGACTGCTACTTTAGAGTAACATTTCTAGGACTTTTCCAATGCCTGCTACCAGATCAGAGACAAACTAAGTTTGCCTTTTTTCTTTTTCCTCCTCCATCAGTGTCCAGCGTTCTGACTACTTGAATACATTTGAGTTCATGGACAAACTCGGAGAAAACTTGAAGATAAAACTAGCTCAGGCCAAACTTTAAGGTCATTCCGTGGCTTACGAGGACAAGTGTTTTTCAGTAACTAGGTCCATAGGTTTACATTTTTCTGTATAACACTCAAGAGTAAGGGCGAAATCATTTTGTAATTTGTTTAGAAGTCAGAGTTGATCTTTTCTATAAGTTTACAGCCTTTTTCTTATACATACAAGTATGCCACCTTCATGAACGTGGCTGGGGACTTTTTAAAAGTTTATTTTCTACTAGTAGCTTAGGCATTACTTTAGTGCTGATTTGTACTCACTGTTTTTATCAGTATAAATGACCAAAATGAAGAGTGCTTGAAAGGGCAAACTATAACAATGGTATTGATCCCTAAAATTGTGTAAAGTGAAATTCACTCCCTTCCCCACTTTCCATGGGGTGGGGCTCTGGGTGGTTTTGGTGTAATAGGTGTCCCATGTGTGAAGTAGAGCTGTACCTCAAATTTGCATGTGAATTGAAATGAAGAGCATGGTTGTAACCAAAATGTGTTGAAGACACAGCAGTCAGTTTTGTAAAGATCTCTAATTGAATGTTTTCAAAAATATTGAAGATTTTTGAGGCCACTAAGAGTTGGGAATCCAGGTTAGATACTACTTGGGGGTTTGTTTCCTGTGTTTGTCTCCTCTTCCTGGACTTATGTGGCCTAAGTATCATGCTACCCTGAACAGCACCTTTCATCCAAGTGCAATAATACAAGCTGCACCTTTTTTGAACTTCTGGCTTATGTTATTTCCTTTATATAAATGTGACTTTTCAGAAGTTGGTTGTAAACACTATTCTAGTCTGTTCCTCATTAAACTATTAATTTTAATTAATATGTGGTAATGACTAATCTGAGTTTTTATTTACCATGTGTACTTTAGTTACCAGGCCCCATGCTGGGTCCTAGCCACAGGAACTTGATTTTGAAGTCTCTCCCCTCAAGGAGTTTACATAGGAAAAATGGTTAAGTAAACAAAGATATGGATCCTATAGTGAAAGGGAAAGAAGATCAAAAGTAGGACAAAAGGGGTAACTAAAATATTAGGTAATCAAGGTCTGTGTACATGCTGAGGAGTTTAAGTATCATCATGTAAGCTAATAGGAAGCCAACAAAGGCTTAAGAAGGGAGGGACATGATCATATTTCCATTTAAAAATTAGCATCTGGGAAGCTTTTACGAAGAATGAATAAATAGGGAGGGAGGGAGTGGGGGGAATGCTGGGCACGATTGAGGAAGGAAGACCAATTAGGAGGCTATTGTAGAATTTCAGGTGGGAAATGACCGATCTGACCAGAACTCAACAATGACACTGGGAATCGGGTAAATCCTGAAAAAAGTTGAATGGATGGCAATTGGTGGGTCCCAGGAGATGTGGGGATTAAAGGAAAGCAACAAGTCAGGTTTCCCGCGTGTCCAGCTGCATACCTGGAGAAAGGTTGGCCCACATCCCAGCATTATCAGTGTATTATGGTGAAGGAAATTGAGACATTGACAGGAGCTCTAATCAGATTTACACAATTCATCAGTGACCATTTGGCCTACAACCCAGGAATCCTCATAGCTGAGCTAGGGCTCTACTGTGCTTGCACATTTTCAGGTTTGGGTGGAAGAAGAAAGCATCACGTGGAACAAAACGATGGGACTGGATTGGATGATTTTTTTTTTTTTTTTTTTTTGGTGGTTCCCTGGCTGGGAATTGAACCCAGGCCGCGGGGTTGAGAGCACCAAAGCCGAGCCACTACACCACCAGGGACCTCCCTGCATTGGATGATCTTAAGTAGGTTCTTAAGCACTCAACAAATTTTCTGGGAGTTGATTAGATGAGTTTTGGTGGCAGCAAAGCCCTGCTTCATTATCAGATTTAACGTTTGGCCAAGAATCAGTTAATGTTATAAAATAATCAGCAAATGAACAGATGCTGGGCCATTTGCATCCAGAGACTAATGGTTAATTTTGTAACAGCATCAGAACAGAATTGTTGACCCGGAAAAATGACTGCTGCTTAGTATAATATTGAAGACGGATCCAGGGGCAAAAAGGATGAGCATTCTAAACTTTGAAATTCTCTCAATTGCAAGTACTGTTTCTTAAGTGGAATTTTTTAACTGAATATATTTAAAATTTAATCTTTGCAATTAGAATCACAGCTCCCTGTATTCTTGCCTGATACATAAAATCCTTCTGAGACACTCCTGACAAATGATTACCCATCTCTATTTGAATATTTATATAATAAAAATTACCCCCCAAATTAAGAGTCTTGTCTCTTGCTGTTGAGATGAGAAACTAATATAAAAAATATTAAAGAAGGCTGAGTATATCAAGCTTGCCCAACCTGTGACCCAGGATAGCTTTGTAGCCCAACACAAATCCATAAACTTCATAAAATATTGTGAGATTTTTCTACTTTATTTTTAGCTCATCAGCTATCTTTGGTATTAGTATATTTTATGTGTGGCCCAAGACAATTCTTCCAATGTGGCCTAGGGAAGCCAAAAGATTGGATACCCCTGTTTTATATAAATACTTACAAAGTATTGTACTTTTATCACCTCTTTACTATTAGATGGTTTATTTCATAGTCCCTCTTTAATATTAGGGATAGCATCCAATTTGCTAATTCCTCTGGAACAAGACACTTGAACAACTGAATTTGGATAGTATCTCAGATTGAGGTGAATTTTGCAAATACTATAGCATTGTTTGTCACTTTTAATTTTGATATTTCAACCTTATAGAAAAATTGTAAGAATAGTATGAGGAAATCCCATAATCCTTTATCAATTTTGAACTTTTGTATCATTTGTTATATCATTTTCTCTCTGCCTTCCTTTTTTGTGGGGGAGGGCGGTGGTTCCCTGGCTGGGAATCGAACCCAGGCCACAGCGTTGAGAGCACCGATGCCTAGCCACTACACCACCAGGGAACTCCCTGCCTTCCTTTTCATATATACACACAGGCCTTTTGTTTCCTAACAATTTCAGAGTAATTTGAAGACAGTGTGCCCTTTTATCCCTAAATAATCCAGTGTTTATTTCCTGTGAAGAACAAGTACATTCTCTTACATAACCACAATGCGATTATCAAAATGAGAAAATTTAACTGATACAATGTAGTGAATACAGTCCCTATTCAAATTACAACTGCTCCAATCATAACTTCCTCTGCAAGATCCAATCCTTCATTTAGTTGTTTATATCTAAGTCTCCTTTTGTCTGAAATAGTTCATCAGCCTTTGTCTTTTCTTGACCTTGACATTTTGAAGAGTACAAGCTAGTTATTTCATGCCTCAACTTGGGTTTGTCTGATGTTTCCTTGCAATTAGATGCAAGTTTTTTGCATTTTTGATTTTGGGCAAAAATACTTTTTTTTTTTTTTGGTGGTAGTTCCCAGGCTAGGAATCGAACCCAAGCTGTGGGGTTGAGAGCACTGAAGCCTAGCCACTACACCACCAGGAAACTCTCAGAAATACTATTGAAGCGGCTACCATATTTTTGTTTGTTTGTTTGTTTGTTTTTTGTTATATGTGGGTAGCTCCCTGACTGGGAATCGAACCCAGGCTGCAGCGCTGACAGCGCCAGCACCGAAGCCTTCACCATCAGGGAACTCCCCAAAGCGGCTACCATCTTAACCAAATGAGCAACGTGAACTTCACCAGTATTGAAAAAACCCATCGTCATAAGTCTTTTCCTTCTTTCCCACTTTTATACACTGAGAAGGACACTGTATCACTTCAATAGTATTTTTGAGAAGAGCCTTTATGTGCCATCTTCCTTTTCTACCAATAGAATATATTGGTCCTTGCCTCTCCAGGCCAGACCCCCCACCCCCACCCCCATGGTGCCTCAGCAGAAAGTGTTGGAAGACTGCCATTATGATGGCTCTCCAGAGACAGAAGACTATTTAAAGCTGGCATGAAATCACAGATCTGAGTTAGAAGCAAATGAAGGTGCTACAGTGTTAGGGTCACTAGTTACTGATCCTTTGGAGAAATATCTACTTGAAGTTTTGTGTGGCTTTCTGTATCCATTTTATTTTACAGTACAAAGGTTAAAAACTATATTAGGAAACTTGTTTTGAAACCCTTGGGCTAATTGCACAGAACCATGTTCTCCAGGATCAAATCCAAGGACTTTTTCTCCAGTGTTGGCTGACTCTCCTGCCAAAGCCTTTTGGTTTGCCTCTGATAGAATGACACAACTCCAGTCACATTGTCTTTTAACTTTTTCATACACTAGAAAGTGTCTCTAAAATGCTCTGCACCTCTAATTTCACCTGTGCTGTGCACTAAGAATTAGGGGTAGGGATGCTTGAGGGCCTTTAGGTGGCTTTTTGGACCTTCCTTCTCTCATTGCATGAATCCATGGCACTTTCTTATTAGGAATATTTGGATTTAAAGCTTTCCTTTGATTTCTGCATGGGAATTATCCTCTTCCTACTTGGCCTTGCTTTGTTTTGCCTTGTACATTATTTGTTCCGAGGCAAAGCTTCAGGATCTAAGTGAATCACATCCTCCTATTTTTCAAGTCACTACATCAAGAGCTTTTTAGGCATTTCCTACAAGGTTTTGATAGTGCAGAATTTCCCAAGAAAGTTCTGGAATGTTTAAACTATATGATAGAAACTGAAAACTTAACTTTGACTCTGAATTTTTATACTAATGTTCTAGAACTACTCTCACCTATTTAAATTTTTTCATATTTTCTGGCTACATTTGCTATAATTACTCAATTAGTTTCTTTTTCTTTCAGTCGTGTTTCTGTTTTTATTGTTTGAGATAGCCTGCCTGTTGGTGACATGTTTACTCCTGCAGATTTATTGCCACATCCTATACTATTCCATGAAGACCTACAACTTGGATCTCAGCCAAAGTTTTAATATGGTTTTTCCATCTAGATCAAATTTTTCATGGGGTTTTTTAAAATTTCTTATATCTTCTGATGCAGTTCACCCAACAAATACATTTGAGTGTGTCCTGACACTGTCTTGAGATATCAGTATCCCATTAGACCAACACGTTTTGATTGGGGTACTTCTCTTACAAGTCATGCTATATACCAGGTACTCAAATTGTGTAAGTGCTAAGAACTAGGTACCTTGGGTTTTGAGTCATTGGGTTTGTTATAGTGTTTTAGTAAGATAGCTTGCTATTATAATTGGAATGCCTTTCAGATTTTATTTGGAGTCCATTGGGCCTAATTTTCAATGAATACATTCTTCAAATGTCCTACAACTATGGCGAGTTAAGAAACATTTGTACAGCGAGTGCCTTAAGCCTTGCCCTTTTGCACAGTTGTGATTAACTCACTTGGTTCAGTGATATGCATTCCATTTCCTCAGACAATTGCTGGAAATGTATCTGGCCTGATACGTTCACAAACTCCCAGCAGAACTCATGTGGAAATTCAAGACATATCAAAGGATGGAATTTTCCAACTTACATATTAATTCCTAGTCCAATTCCCCATTTTTGGGAAGTGGTTTGAGCTCACATCTACCTTTCTTTTTCTCCAGCAATGGACTCAGTGATTTTATGTACAGAAGTGGTATTCAATTATCATCATTTGCATTGTACAAAGAGGCATTAACCCATTTGGATTCTCAACTACATTTGAAATGCTTTCAGAGTTTCTCATGAGAAAGAGATGTGTGTATGATATCTTCTTGGAATTAAGAAAGCATAAGCCTTTCCACTTGAAATATAGGGTCTGGCAGAAGTAACCCCCAACTTGAGTTGTGATTTTATTACAAAAGCATAATTATACATGCTTATGGTTACACAAATAGTGCCCCCTTTTTATGAGCTGTAAATCTATACCAAATCTTTTATTACAAAAGCATAAGCATGTATGGTTATGCTTTTGTAATAAAATCATAACTCAAGTCTGACTGTTACTGCTGCCAGCCCCTGTACTTTGCAGAAGGTTTTTTAATTATATAAAGTGTCAGTCACCTTTGAGGTATAGCAGGCCAGTAATTATTTTGCCTATAAATAACAGTAGGAAGTATGTCAATGGGCTTATTGTTTATGTAGCTAATACCATGTGTTTTCTTTGATAATAAGCTTCATTGGGTTGAAAGCCACAGATTAAACTATAAAGCCACTGCTGTAACTGTGAGGTAATCTGATCTTTCAATAGATGTTACCATACCTCACTAAGAAGAATCCCTCAAAAGCCAATGATGAGGGGAAAATCTTGAAAGCAGCAAGAGAGAAGCTACTTTTCATGTACCAGGGATCCTCAATAAAATTACTGATTTCTCATTAGAAATCACAGTTCATAAAGCAGCCTGATGACATATTTAAACTGATGTGAGAGACGTAGCCCAGACACACTTGAAGATAGTTGAATCCATATGTAAGGATAGCCTATGACTGGAATGATTTCCAAAGGTAGGTAGACCACCTGTGACCTCCCCTTCTTATTAGCAGGATCTGTTCAACCTAAAAACATGTCAATGATGTGTCCCAAGGAAAATCCAGCATCTTACTGGTATCACCCAAACATTTTTTTTCTAATCTACTCTATAAAAAGTTTAGTTTTCTACCAAGCTCTAAGAAGCCTTAACAACTATTAATTCTAATCTATTGCATGTACACTTATATCTATCATACTTAGTTTATGTCTATGGTAAACAGGAAGAAATACAAGTAAGCATGATATAACTAATACTCTGTACTATCTATTTTGTTCAATGTTCTTATCAGCTTGGTTTTTAGGGGTAACGTAATGCACAGTAAGTCTATATTAGTAGAAGCTATTTTACATGGTTATATGGCTTTGGAATTACAGTACAGTAGATTACACATTATTCACTCAGCAGTCAGAGATTTCACTTGAAATCAAAATACAAAAATAAAATGCCTTTTTTATCACTTCTCGGCCTTTTGGCTAAGATCAAGTGTAAAAATAAAATGCATTTTCAAGATCAGCCTCTTTGAGTCTGGATGAATGAATCACTTAAGGGATCACTGTCAGAAATAGTGAAGTGCCAAGAAGATAGTTGATTCCAAGCCAAGGATGAGTTCATTTAGACTCTGAATTTGAGATAGGCAGAACACCTGATTGGAGAATTACAAGCAGCATTTGAAAATGAAGGATCGCGTGCTGCTTGTAATTCTCCAATCAGGTGTTCTGCCTATCTCAAATTCAGTGTCTTTAACTGAACTCATCCTTGGCCTGGAAATCAACTATCTTCATGGGACTTCACTTATAAGCAGCAGTTGAAAATGGAGGATCAAGGGCGTTCCCTGGTGGTGTAGTGGCTAGGCTTCAGCGCCCTCAACACCGCAGCCTGGGTTCAATTCCCAGCCAGGTAACTACCCAAAAATAATAAATAATGGATCGAAGTCAGGTCCAGGGGCATAGTGAGTAGCTGAAGTGTTGAAAATAGCTATACTCTAAGAATAGTGAAAGGAGAACAGCAAATGGTCAATGGTTGGCCACATTTAGGAAGTAAGAAGAATTCATGACGAACAAAGAAGGACGGGAGGCCAGTGCTAAAGGAAGCCAGAGGCAAAGCTAACCCACTAGAGAGACATTTCAAGAAATGCTAGAGAAAGATCTAGATCTAGAATGAAAACTGAAAAACTACCCCTGGTGACTTGACAATCATACTCTAAAAAGCATTCTAAGAATTTTAAATAAGTCTTTTACTCATTTTACATGAAGCTAATCACATTCCCATCTTCTGAACTGATACCCTTTGCCATCTCTGATTAGGAATCACCTTGAACAAAGGCAATAAAATCATTATCAGTCAGGGAACAAAATAAAGGGCATCGCACAAACAACTGAATAAAGTTCTAGGAGAAATTCAACTACTGAAAATCCAACCAATGTTTTCTGAGGAACCACTGAGTGCCAGGCAGTGGCCTGGGCAATGTGCATATTGGTAACCCATGCTTGACTCCTGCCCTCTTGAAGCTTAGTATTACATCACTTACATGTGATATATATATAATTATAGATTATATAGTATTGTTGACCTGCCTTTAGGCCCCACATAGATAAATTATATGGACAACTTTTATAAAATCCCTTTATCAATAATTATATCAATTGCTCACAGAGGGTTCAGTTTTGTTGTTTGTTTAAATACAAAGTGAGTGAGCACTTGAAGTTTTAGTCTTCAATTGGCATAATTATGTCTTAAATATAGTTTTCTCATTCTGATTTGTGTTTACCTATGGAAAATGAATTAGTTAACATTTTATGGAGTAGGATGGACTAGAAAAAGAAATACCAAACAAAACAAAACAAAACAAAAAACACACAATGAATCCCTGCAGAGTCCTGAGATGGTGAGAGGGTGACAAACTAGACATTTGTTAGAGTGGCTAGGATATAGAAGTAGAATCAGGAGTTCCCTGGTGGTGTAGTGGCTTAAGGCTGTGGCGCTGGCGCTTTCAGTGCTGCGGCCTGGGTTCGATTCCCAGTCAGGGAGCTACCCACATACCAAAAAGCAAAAAAAAAAAAAAAAAAAAAAAAAAAAAAAAAAAAAAAAAAAAAAAAGTGAAATCATCCCACATAAACTTAAGAGTTACGAAACAGCAGTGTAGAGGCTGAGTTCTATGCAAAATTAATTACCTTAGCATTTATGCTCACACCCTATAGCAGGTGTGTCCAACCTTTTGGCTTCCTTGGGCCACATTGGAAGAGGAATTGTTTGGGGCCACACATAATACTAACACTAATAATAGCTGATGAGCTAAAAAAAAGGTCCATGCATAATTTTTGTAATATTTTAAGAAAGTTTACGAATTTGTGTTGGGCAGCATTCAAAGCCATCCTGGGTCACTCGTCCTTGAACAAGCTTATTCTACAGCATTAGAAAGTGAATTCTTTTCTGGATACATGGTTTATGTAAGTAAGTTTAATCTTATACCAGGTTCAAGTTGCAAGCTTGCAAATAGACTGTGTTTCAAAAGTTTGGATAATTCCGTCATTTGCCACTAGAACACAATTTCTCACAGAAGCAAAGTAGTAAGTATTCAATTTCTGAATAGGGTAATAGGTGAGGGAACTCATTGGTTCTTTACGTCCATTTCCATTTAATTCCCACCACAATCTATCACTGCATTTTCCACAAGGGGAGACTGAGGCCCAGAGAATAATAGTGACTTGCCCAGGGTCAGCTTAATAGCTAGCAGAATAGAGATCAAACTACCACTTTTCCTCAGTCATGGAGACAAAAACTTGAATCAAGGGCCACCTATGTGAGACTCATTAGGGCTGGGAGAACACCCAATTGGAGAATTCAATTGGAAACCCCCAATGGGATATTCAGGATTTCTGGGCTCCACCTACCAAATCAGATTCTGAAGGCAGCACTCCAGGATTCTCCAGGTACTTCTTACGAATGCTAACATTTGAGAACCATGGAAAGGGGTTAGGAAAAAGCCACCAGATGTAGTAAATTTACACACAGTTATGATCGGCTAATAACTATTTTTAAAAGAGAAGGAGATGATTAATGGTAAGTGATCCCTACTGAGCACAATTTAAGGTGTATTATTTATGTCCTTTGCTGACACCAGCAATATTCATTTGTAGGAGACTTGCTCTGAGGTCCACTGTTTAACCTGTTTTTTTCAACTTCCTTCCACTTCTGAACCCATAGCATAGACTCTCTCAAAAAGATGAACTGTGCTTATTGTCGCTGTCATCCCTTTAAGAACTCCCAGCAGTGGGATCACGAGAGTGGCAGGGTCAGCTGGAGCCCTTAGTAAAGCAGGGTCATTTGTAAGGCAGGAGCTCTTGATTCTCCAGCTGCTGTGATATTTGTCCTAGTGTTTCAGGCAACTCTATGATATTTTCCCCAGAATCTCCTTGATAAAATGCATATTTGCATTTAATCACATATACATTGGGAAATGTGCTATCATAACATTGTCACAGCAACAGCAAGAAGACATAGTAAGTAAGCTCTGGTTGTATTTTAATGTTTTGTGAGAACTCAGATAAACAGTTCAAATTAATGATGCAAAAACTGTTCCGCTGTGTGTGTGTGTGTGTGTGTGTGTGTGTGTGTGTGTGTAGTTTCTCTAGACCTCTGCTTTTCGCAGCACCCTTACCCTCCCCCATCCCCTACATCAATTTTCTCTCTCCTTCCTGTCTAGGGATTAGGTATTACAGACAAGGTTGACTGGGCTGAGTAGCCACATGAATTCAGATGCCAAAGCAACCTCCAAAAAAGCATACAAATCAGGGCCAAGGTATTTTTCAAAGTCTGAAGTTCTAAGTATTTTTCCAACGCTGACTGAGGGCTTTCGTTGCGGCAGCGTATTCCTGCCCTGCCAAGCAGCTGCAGTGAGCATCTTTGGGTGAAATGGCCTCTGCTTCATTTCTGACCAGGCACTAGTCCTTGAGGGAAATTCAGACTCCCTATGGGTGGTCCCAGGACCCCACTCTCCTCCTAATCAATTTGGCCTCCCCTTCTGCAATTCTTCCTTCCAAAGTTGGTCTGCTGGTCTGCTGGGACACTGACAATAACTATGTGGTCAGGAGGTAAGGGTAGGGTGGGAGGTAAAGGGTAACTTAAAAAAAAAATAAATGGTGTAGTGAAAAGTGAGACTTCAAGAATTTGATTTAACACATTCTGTGCTCATACAAAAAAGAAGTAAGGCCTTTTATAATGCCGTGTATTATATAATAGACTTCCAAAATAACTCAAGTTCAAAAATGTTCCAACAACAGACATTTTCCATAAAATCAATTTCTTTGACTGCCAGGAGAACGTTGGCACCCACAAACACTTTAAGCTCTGAAGGCTTTTATCCTTACAGAAGAAAAACATTACTCCCCCTGGCACTGGGAATAACTTAATAGGCCATCATGTATATTTAGCTACCCCACAGGCAAACCAAAGGACAGAGGTCATCTAAGGATGTGCTCAGGATAGAAGCCACTCTATTGCCAAGTTCCAATGCTCACCTTCAATCTCTTGGGATAAGAAGGGACGAGTCATTTAGTGTCATTTTGGAATTAACCCAGAGCTAAATGGGCTATTTCATTTCTTGTTTGTCCTTTGGTTACAGTTTAGATACACAAAAATAATACTTACAGCTAACATTTATTAATTAACCTCATACAAGCACTACCTTGGATTCTTTACTTGATTGCTTGCTTCATGCTTGCAATAACTGGTGGTGAAGGTGTTCTAAGCTATGTTAAGGTGGTGCCCTTGAGTCTAGTTATGCCACTAAACTAAAGGTCATCATGCATAGTTATGATGGTTACACCATTGTGTTCTGTACTGTGTAGAGGGGGCGCCACCATGGCTGGTTGCACCATTGTGCCATTGTGTCTGGAGATAATGCTTTGCCTTAAACATTCTGTAATTTACCCTAAAATACTGTAATTTTCCACCTGTATTGTCCAGATACTCTGTAACCGTTCCACCCACCTACCCAACCCAGAACTAACGCTTATTTTCGCTTGCTCGACCCCTTTTTCGAAACCCCCCTTTGTCTTAAATTGCACAAACTGGTTGCTCAACCCCTATGTCCTATATAAACCTTAGGCTAAACGCCATTCGGGGCCACGGGTTTTGCAGAGACATTAGTGTTCCATGGCCACCGGCTTAATAAAGACTTAATTCTCCCAATCTGGTTCGAGACATTTGTGGTTGACTATCTTCCTCGCGTTGGGTTACAACAAAGGTACTATTTTTTTTTTTTCATTTCATAAGTGAAGTGGAGCACAGAGGTACCCAGACCACGTTGCGGGTGTTCTGGTCAGCCGTTATTGCATAATGAATTATTTCAAACGTAGTGGCTTCAGACAACAAAATTACTTTATTGTTACCTCTCATGGTTTTAGAAGACATTGACTGGGCTTGGCTAGGCCGTTCTCACTTAAAGATGACTCCTGCCATAGCCATCATGTATGAGTCATCTTGCATGTTTCCTCGCTCATGTGTCTATTGTTTGGGACCCCAGGTGGCACTGTCTCCCAGAACCCCACACAGGATCCTCTTCACATGGCCTGGACTTCCCCACTGCATCACAGCTAGGCTCCAAAAGCAAGCATCCCAAGAGGACAGGTAAAAATTGTGTCGCTCTAATTTTTTTTTAATAGTGAGTTAATTATAGACTAACCCGAAGCTGCTAATATAGTAAGAGTCCCAAGAACCCTTCATGCAGCTTCCCCCAGTGGTGAGATCGTCTCTAACTGCAGACCAATATCATAACTAGAAATTGACATTTGCACAATACTATTGACTACACTATTAACTTATTCTGTTTCACCAGTTTTTACATGCACTCCATTGTGTGTGTGTTTGTATTCAGTGCAATTTGATCCCATGTTAAGATGCATATTAATCACCACCACAATCAGCACAGAAAACTGTTTCACAAAGGGACTCCCTTGTGCTATTCCTCTATAGTTGCACCCATCCTCCTCACCTCCATACCTGTCTCCTGACAACCACTTTGCCTTTTTTGCCAGTTGCTTGAGAGTTTTGTGGGTTGCTTGAGAGTGCTGAGTACATTTATTGGCATCTACCAATCCTCATGGGTGCTGGTTAACTGAGAGTCTACTGTAAATAGAATCATACAGTATGTAACCTTTTTAGATTGGCTTTATTCACTGTATGCAATGCCCTTTAGATCCATCAGATATGTAGGTATCAATAGTTTGCTGAGTAATAGTCCATGTATGCCTTTTAAGACCTAGTCTTGGACATCAGTATTTCCCTTTTACAGTAATTACAAGATTGTACAGATTTAAGGGGAGAAACACCCCACCTCTCCACCTCAATTATGGTAGTGTCAATATCCCTTTGTAAGAAAAGCACAAGGGACAAGAGAACTGTTTTGGCCATCTGGGTAAACATAACCTGCCACAGATGGCAAGTGGTGGAGGTAGGATTCAAGTCCAGGCAGTTTTGACTTGAGAGTCCGTATTTTTAGAGTGACAGGTTGTGTGTTCTGGCCAACACAATGGGAATGAAATCATTACAAACTTAATCAATGGGAAGGTCAACAAAAGTTTTTTAAATATGCAGCATTAATTTTATTTTAATTTAAAAAAATTAGAAACAAATAGGAGAGGCTTGACAAAGTTAGGCTCCTGCATGGGAGAGAATGACAGTAAGAAATGTTTAGGCAAGCAGCCTCGAAGTAAAACTGTGTAGGTATGCAGCGGGAGAGGGGAGGTGGCAGGCTGCGGGGTTGGGGGGTGGGCAGAGGTGGGGAAGCAGGGGTGATGGGGAGGCAGGGGTGAACACATCCAGCAAGGTCAAGGCTAAAATTCTCCAGGGGTTGCCCATGGGCAAGGAGCATCTCTTGATAAGGAAATTGTGGAAAACAATATAAAGGATGCATCATCAACATCGTGTCATTAAACTGAAAAAACAATTCTTAGTTTATTCTTAAAATTTTTAAAAATTATAAAATTTTTTTTAATTATAAATTTAAAAAATTATAAAAAATTTTATAATTAAAAATAAATTGTAAAGAATCACACTAGAGGAAAGACTGAATTATCTTTCCAATCTCTCAATAGAAAACAATATTACAAAATCTTTGTCATATTAAGAGGTAATCACAGAGTATGCAGGAAAAAAGAATTTTAGGAAATGTCAATTAATAATAAAGATAATATAATACTGTGATTTTTTTGGTAGCTCCCTGGCTGGGAATTGAACCTAGGCCGTGGTGTTGAGCACTCTGAACCCTAGCCACTACACCACCAGGGAACCCTCTTCTACATTTTTAATGTTTGCAGTATTTGTTAGCTCTTTAAAAATTACAACTTGTGGTGATTAATGATTCTAAATAAACATTCAATTTTGTATTCATAATTTTGCACTCTTTTTCTTAAATTTATGAAATTCAAATTGTATAAACTTCAGGCTCACAAAACCCGGAATCTTCTGGGTACAATATTAATTCAATGTGGAGTGAATAACTCATCTATGAAAATCCAAATCTAGAGTTTTACTGTCACTCATAGAACACCTGAGATATCAGGTAACAGAGAGACGTGGTCTGTGGGGAGGAGTGGAAGTGAGGAATAAGTGGTGTTGATAACAGACACCCAGGCCTACATGAGTCAGAGTAAGAAACTGCCTCGGTCCAGGGGCCATAGTTAGGAGTCTACATATTATGCTAAGAGCAACTAGAAACCATCAACATGCTTTAAGCAAGCAAGCAAGTATTTATGATGAGAAGGCAAGAGCATGAGAAATGGTGAAGGCTTGCACTGAGATGATGGTTCTTCAGGACCTCCACTGCTCTGTGTCTGTTGTCATCAAGTAGAATCGCCCTACTGCCTGGGGGCACACTAAGTGTGTGAGGAGCCAGAGGTTCACTGGCTTCCTCAGAAATCTTTGCTGGGCCATTGACTCCTGGATCTGCAGCTGAGTGCTTTAAAAAAAACCCAAAACCCTGCAGGAGGTGGACTTCTCGCATCCTCTCAGCTTTCTGATTGATTAATCATTTAGATGGAAACTGAAGCCTACTCGAGTTAAAAAGATTATGTGAACTCCAGGTCAGGGTCACAGTCCTGTCCCAAATACATGATTTTTTATTCCCTTCCAGTGAGGGTGCTGGGAGCGGGGAGGTATTTTAAAAAAATGATTTTCATTTGGTCACCGTTCCCTAGCAACCACGAAAGAAAGCATCTGTTTTTCTGATGTCTGTGAGCACCAGCCCAAGCGAAAGCTCAAGCTCGCCTCCAGGAGCAGGGAGCGAACAAAAGCACTGGCATCTGTCTCCGGTTGGTGAGAGATTCTGAAAGGGGGATTTGTTATGAGCCAGGCACCTAATGGAACATAGTATGAGAGCCCCGAATCATAGATGTAGGGGTGCAGAGGGGAGCCTGCAGGGAGCATGCAGATATTCTTCAGGGCATAGTATTCCTATAGAATACGGGGGGCTGTGCCTTCTGTGGGGGTTGGCTTCTATGAAACAGCTAATGCCCGAGACAGCCCATATCTTTCTAGTAACTCTTTTGTGTGTATTTCCAGCCAGAGTCTAGTACTCATTAAAGCTCTATAACAGAAAAGAAGGGTGACTGGCTGAATTCAAATTTAAACTGAATAGAGTCTCTGCAAATGTCTTTCAGCCAGGCATAGCTACTCAGTGCATGTCAGTCATTGAACTCTGTAGCTGGAAGGGAACCTCTCCAAATACTCAATGCTTGTTGTACAGAGGAGCAAGCATTAAAACGCAGAGAGGCAAATTCACTTGTTCCAGGTGACACAGCTAGTTGGTAGGCTCCCAGGGTCTCTGGACCTCTAGCCTCGTGATTTTGGGGGTGGGAGAAGTTCACATTTTAAATGTTTAAACCTTTACATGTTATGCCACACTGAATGGTCATGGGGAGGAAAGATGGATCTACGAGGAGGCGGTCACAGCAACAAAGAGATGCAAATCTTATCATCTAAGCCTGAAATTCAATGGGCTGGCTGGGAATTACAAAACAAGAATGGGTAAAAACAAATGATAAGTGTTTTGCTTTTTAAAACGGCATTGAAGTTACAGTGAGTGCCACCCATAAACACACTCCAGTCAAGGAAATGAGGTGGGACAATTGTTCTACCTACAAATGTTTTTCCAACTTATTGAATTAGAAGAATGATAATACATGCTAGCCTTTGTGGAACTGTGGAATGTTAGGACAAAAGGTGCTTTTGGGTTAATCAAGCTATCGTTTTGTAGATGACATCTGAGCCTGGAGTGCAGAGGAGCTAAGGGGCTTCACTGGCCAAACCAGTCAGTGGTGGAGCGGGCACCATACCCTGGCAGCTGGCCTCCCTGGGTCCAGTGCTTTTCCTTCTCCAGGCTATGAGGCTGCCTTTCTGGTTTGCAGTGTCCTCTCCGGCCGGATTTATTCTCCTGTAGAGAGCATATTACCGTCTTTAAGGTTAATGCATTTCCAATGGTATGCTCCTACTTTCTTCTCCCCTTTCACCTTTTCCATATCCCATCCAAGGCTGAAGCACATGTTGCAGCAGCAATAAGGGTCCAAAATAATTAAATTGGTTTGGGGAAGAATTCATTTAAATCAGTGGCATCCTGTTTTTTGTCTGCTTATTCATGGAGAGCTGAATCAAATGAAGCTTAATGTTTACATGCTACATCTCAAAAATTTTTTCTCAAGTTTTTTTCCAACCACTTTTGGAGTAGTATGCATAATTTTAAAAGTACAGAATGTAATATATTCCATGGAACTATAGCATCCATGAAACTATAACCCCGTAGTCAATAAATATTAACATTTTTCTTTTTTTAATTATATTTATTGGGGTGACGGTGGTCGGTAGAATGATATAGGTTCCAGATTTACAATTATATACTGCATCATCTGTGTGTTGCATTGAACACTTTTCTGATACTTGTGTATTAGTCAGTGTTGTCCCAAGAAACCAAGCCAACAGGATGTGTATATATACATAGAAAAAGATTTAGTTTAAAGAATTGGCTCACATGATTGTGGTGGCTTGGCCAGTCCCAAATCTGATAAGGTAGGCTGGCAGGCTTGGAGAGTCAGGGAAGGGCTGCTGGCAGAATTCCTTCTTGCTTGGGAGACATCAGTCTTTTTTCTTCTACGGCTTTCCACTGATTGGATGAGACCCACACACATAATAGAGGGTAATCTGCTTTACTGAAGTCATTGATTTAAATGTTAATATCCATAAAACACTTCACAGAAACATCCAGAATACCGTTCGACCAGATATCTGGGGACAGTGGCCCAGCCAAGCTGACACATAAAACTAACTACTACAATTTACTTTAAATCTTTTTAAAGAAATCAAACATTGCAGATATAGTTGATATCTCTCCTCGGGCACCCCATTCAATAGTAATAATTTTGTTTTAGTAAACTCCCTTTTGTGACTTTAGAACCCTTTTGACGTCATTACCTGAATTCCGATTTCTGGTTCAATGTGGGGGTGGGAATTGAAACCATGGCCTCACGTTTGCCACCACCATATGTTCTTTCAATGACCTCCTGGCCACAGGAAGTTATATATGGGTTCTATAGACAACTCCATAATGAGCCACTGTACCAGGATGGGTTCTCAGGGAGTCACTATGTTGAATGTTCACAAACTCAAACATTCAGATCACAGGCCATCCGTGTTTGGATGATTCTGCCCAAATAGTCTCATCCACTATTACACAAGCCATGTCTGGTTTACTTGCTAGTTTATTGCAAGGATGAGTAGATGATGAAGTTGGAAGAAGTAGGAGGGGTCAGATAAACTCCAGGTGCAGCGCACTGGCCTCCAAACAGTTTTCTGACCTGGGACCGGCTGCATAAGAGGCCTGAGCTCTGCACACTTTCGGATCCCTTCCAGAGCCTAGGACTCCATGACTGGTATTTGGAGTGATAGCATCCCTTCCTTAAATTCTCGCTGATTTGCTGCTGTAGTCTGGGAGAGGTTGGCTGGGCCTTCCCAGAGGATATCAGGTGCGGTGTGAACTGCGGATACCTGCTCAGCTGGATAAGTCTTTCATCATGGAAAGAAGGCTCCTAAAGAAGGAAATGAAGAAGCTGCTGTAAGTATGATTGAGAATAACGTTCATTTATTTCACTCAGCATTTGGTGGGTTTTCTGTCATCGATAGTCTGGATATTGGCAGGAGGGTAAAAATCTAAGGAAGATTCTATTGCTGTAGTATCAGAGAAAGCCAGCTGATTCGGCCCCTGTCTCCAGCCGCAGAGGCCTCACATGTGGTGCAAAGCCAGATGCTGCCTCCCTTGGCAGGACGCTTCTGCCAGCAGCGTGAGTAACCGAGACACCACCCGGTTCTAGAGCCTAAGATCGGGCCCACGGCCCAGTCGGCCTGTGCAGGGCAGGCTGTGCCTTTGAAATGGCCCTGCTGGTAAAGGTGTAGGAGAGATTTCCGAAAAACATGTATCCAAGGGCTTGCTTAGCATTTACATTGCAGCTTCTGCCTCTTTTATTGTCAGTCTTATTGACTCAACAATTCATTTCCTTCTTCTTGCCATTTGAACTTTTTTTTTAAACGAAGAAAATATTGAGTTTTCCTATGGAAAAAAATCATTTCTTGGGAGTTCCCTGATGGTGTAGCGGCTTAAGGCTTCGGCGCTGGCGCTGTCAGCACTGCAGCCTGGGTTCGATTCCCAGCCAGGAAACTACCCACATACCAAAAAGCAAAAAAAAAAAAAAAAAAGCAAAAATCATTTCTTCTGTGCTAGCTTTCCTTTTGACTTGGTACTTTGTTAAGAGGTTGGTGAAAGTCACAGACCACATCAGAGGAAGGGAAAAAGGGTGATGTTCTATTTTCATTATGAACTATAGGCACCCCAGTGACACTCTTCATCAAAGGCCTAACCACAGTCCCCATCAAATATCCTTTCTTGGCCTACTAAGACGATCTTTTAACAAGTCCTTAAGAAATGCCGGAATAAACTACGTACGAATTCACACATGTTTGCATGTTTGTGTTTGGAGGCCAACATAATGAAGAGCAAACCTTAATCAGTAATGCCGATTCCTCCACATAGAACTGGAATTTCAAAACTGATATAAATACAATTTTATAGCCAAAGAATACATTGAGTCTACTTTAAATAAAGTAGCTTGGAATTACAAAGGAAAAACTTGAGAAGTTTTGTCAATCTAAGCTTAGTGATTCAGAAGAAGAGTTTATAGAAGTCAGACACTTATCCCCCCACAGTAACTTGCCCAAATATGTGGTAAAGACCACGACAACCAGAAGTGTGGCCTCACGTAAACTTGAGAGATTTGTGGAGACAGACCTCAGAGACCCCAGAGGCCTTTATTCTGCATTTAGTTCCACTTCCTGACTTTCCCAAAATAGAACACCTTTCTATTCTCCTCCCAGAGCCCTTATTCTATCCTTGTCATATTAAAAGTCACTGTTCTAAAAGGATCTGATAAAGATACACTGAACTGGATATACTAATATGTTTTTATGCATAACTCCTCCTAAGGGTATTTACAGTCTAAAAAGGGAAAAAGTCTTGGGGCAAAAGACTACTACATCTGTACAAAATATCGTATACCTCAAATTTATCAACTTTGGACATTCTGCCTGAGCAGCAAGAGAACCTTTATTTTAAACAGTGGGTCTCAATCCTTGAGGTTTTATAAAACCTTTTCTGCATGTGGGGATTTATCATACTCCTGCTCTCCTATAAATTCTGTCCCGACTATGTGAGTTTAATTTTTGATAATGTGACTTACGTTAATTAAGGTCAGGCATTTTAAGGCTGCAGCACTGCAGACTTGCTATTTCAACTAAAATGAAATATGAACTCAGTGACCAGAGGCATCTGTGACTGCTCTTGTGTTTGGTAGTGGAGGGAGGGACTGGGCAGGAACTCTCTTCTGCAGACTGAGCGTCCGTGTCATTCCCAATAGTTCAATCCTGCTCTCTTGCTTTTAAGGGGAGATTATATTGGCATCAGACTTCGGGAAAATGAATTTGACCCAAAAGGAAGAAGGCAACTCACCTTTCTAGATGATATGGTAAAGAAAGGCATGCGGGTGCAAGTCATATTTGTGTTATATGTGTATGAGGGGGACAGAACAAGGATCTAGTGTATATCATAAACAAAGCTAACCTGTTTCCCCCCAGAATGTTCTCTTTCTCATCTCCTCATCCTAGCATTCTCATATGGTCTTTTCAACTGATTAAACTGAAAGCAAAAAGAATTAGAAAATAGAAATCATGAGACTTCTGCTATTTGCTATTAGAAAAGACTAAAAAGCCAAATGAGTGCAAGGGTAAATGTTACATATAAGATAGTAAAACTTTTTTGGACAAGATTAGCTATCACTTGGTTCTCAAATGTAGTACTTTTTTTTTTTAACCCTTTGCATTAATGGACAAAACCAAAGAATTAAATAATTCTAAAATTCTTTGTGTTATTATTCATGGTTAATGTTCTGTAGTGAAAGTTTACTTCACATAAATTAAGGAAGAAAGTGTGTAAAGATCTAATTCAAAAGAAATTAGTAAGCCCTCAGCTTTTTAATGCTGCACATTTACTATTCTTGCACTAATAAGGAAGAAAGGACCTCTCTCTCTCCCTGCCCCTCTCCCTGCCTGACTTCCCTGTAGCTGAATAAGGAGTTAAGCCTTCGTGTTCTAAAGTGCTTCTCTGTGTACACATTAAATGAAGAAATTAACCGATTAGATAACTGCTTCTCAAACTTTAATGAGGTCTTATTACAAGGCTATCGTGATTCAGGTCTGGGGTGGTTCTGGAAGTTTGCATTTCTAATGAGCAAACACATGATGCCAGTGCTGCTGGGCCAGACATCAATCTTTGGATTAAATTTCAACAATCGATCACAGTTTATTTTTTTCTTTCTTTTCTTTCCTTTCTTTTTTTAATTCACTTTTCAGTTTTGTTCAATCCTTGGAAGAAATAGAAATAACTACGTTGTTTACAGAATGTTAGATAGAACCTTAGAACCCTTCTAAAAATACAAAACCCAAACCGACTTTCCCTTTCCTGGAGGTGAAGACCGGAATGGACATTTGAATTGGCCTCTTCACCTGGGGGTTCTTCGCCTACAGAAATTCTCATCTTTCAAGCTCCAGCTCCACCAAGACTGCCTCTCCAAAGCCTCCCATACTTTCCCTGTGCCAGTGGGAACACATTTCTGTCATTCTACTCACAGAATTAGAAATTAGTCTCCGGGTCCCTCTTCTTCCACTTTTACCTTTTTTCCATTTTAAAATTAAAAACAAAAGCAAAAACAAAATCTGAGGCCCAGGGAACATCAATTGCTCACCTAACGATCTACCACGTCTTGCTGTCAATACCTAAATTTGAAACTAGATTCCCTGATTCCCAGTTTGGTATTCTTTCTAAGACTCTATCCTTTCTTCTTCGGTCCACACAAACCAGAAAAACTGCTCTAGCGGGAGGTAAATATAATGACTAAATATCCCTAGTGATTTTTGCCTGAGCATCAGGTTACTGAACAGAGGCGATGATCCCCCGCCTTGTGGACATGACAAAATAGTAGAGTAGGCTTAGCAGGGCTACTGTCTTTGGGCCCAGGAAGTGCTTCGGCCAGTGTCTAAGCCGTTCCTTCGGTCTGTGCTTCTTGCTTCCAGGCACACTACGACTTGGCCATTAGTGTCGCATTGCAATGGCTGAATCACTCAGAAGACTTCACTTGGCTGGAGTGGGAGAAAGTGTAAGTTGAAATAGTTTTTTTGTTTTTGTTTTTGTTTTTTTGTTTCATTTTAATCTGTGACTGTAAATAAAGACAGAGGAAGTTCTATCTTCCACCATTTTAATCTGTGACTATAAATAAAAACAGAGGAAGTTCTATCTTCCACCATGAGGCTAAGTCCACTCTGATTTGAAAACACTGTAGGGGAAGTATCCCTCTCCAACTAGAAACCTGAAGAAACCCCACAGTCATCAACATGGGGAAGTCACATATGCATGTATGTTTACAGATGTTGCATTTCTGCTAATTGTTTCTGTGAGATGAAAATCTCTCTTGCATAGAATGTTCTGTCTTAGAAATATAACTGTGCTTTATTATGACAATTAAGTTCATGAACTTGCCACTGTGTGCTTATGTCGGCAGCACTGTACAAACAACTCAGTAAGGTGTCATAACCTTGGTATACATGTGTCTCACAGCTGTGTTCATGTCAATGTGCAGCAGTGTCTTGCTGAGTGGCGTTCATTATTGTTGTGTGTTTTTGTGTGCTGTTGCGAGTATGTCAGAGCTTGAATTAGAGCAATGAATAAACATTAGGTTTCTTGTTAAAGTTGGCAAGAGTGAAAGTGAAATCAGGGACAGGTTAGTCCAAGTGTATGGAGATAATGCCCTGTAGAAAACGGCAATGTACAAGTGGATTAAATGTTTTGCTGAGGGTAGAGAAAACATCACTGATCAAGAGAGGTCAGGGCCACCAGTAATGAGCAGAACCGACAAAAAAAATTGCAAAAATGTGTGAATTGTGTGTCAAAATCCTCAGCTGACTGTGAGAAGCATAGCAGACCAAAGTAAACATCAATAGAGAAACAAGAAAATCTTAACTGAAAATCTTGGCATGAGAAATGTGTGTGCAAAAATGGTCCCAAAGGAGTTCACCGATGAACAAAATAAAAGCAAAGGAGAGTCAAAGTTTGCCAAGACTTTTTGGAGAGGCAAGATGATGTTTTGGGCTGTGTTATCACTGGTGATGACACATGGGTGTACTACTATGACCTTGAAACAAAGTGTCAAAGTGCACAATGAAAGTCAACCAAATCTCCACAACCAAAATTTTCTGTCAGTCCAAGAGTCAAAATGATGTTGCTAACCTTATTTAATATCAGAGGGATTGTTCATTATAAATTTGTACCAACTGGAGAAACAGTCAACCATTTATTCATTTGGAAGTGCTGAAAAGGCTGCATGAAAAAGTTAAATGTAAACAACCTGAACTTTTCTCCAACAAGTTATGGCTCTTGCATCACAACAATGCACCAGCTTACATGGCACTGTCTGTGAGGGTGTGTTTAGCCAGTACCTAAATAGCCATACTGGAACACCCTCCTTACTTACCTGATCTGACCCCCAATTACTTTTTTCTTTACCTGAAGATAAAAATATTGAAAGAAAACATTTTGATGACATTCAGGACCTCAAGGGTAATATGATGATAGTTCTGATGGTCATTCTAGAAAAAGAGTTCCAAAATTTCTTTGAAGCATGGACTAGGCACTGGTACTGGTGCATAGCTTCCCAAGGAGAAGTACTTTGAAGGTGACCATAGTGATATTGAGCAATGAGGCACATAGCACTTTTTCTAGGATGAGTTCCTGAACTTAATTATCAGACTTTGTATATGCCATGCTTTTTAACATGGTCAATTCTATGGTTAAAGTCTACATTCTTTCTATATAAGGATTATCAAACAGAACTTAAGCATTTAACCAGATATATACCTGAGTTGAGCTGTTTGAATCACAGCATAATTTTCTTCCCGAGATTATTGGCATTTTCTCCACGTGAGCCAGGTAGACTCACTCAGTTGATAAGAATGTGAAACTAATGAGGCCATAATTGAACAGCTTATTCCAGAGACCCATTAATTTTTGTGTTCCATGACCTTAGAATACACATCAGGGCCTAGATGGTTTTAGCAGTTAGGGTATAGTGGTAATAAGCAAAAAAATCCAGTTTGAACAGATTTAAGAAAAAAAAAGGGAGGAGAGAGATCTGTTGTGTTTGTGTTTCAAAAGTCTATGGGTAGTTCTGCTTCAGGCAGGACTCAATTCAAGGCTCCAACCGTGTCATCAGGACCTGCCTCTTACTATTTGCTCTGCATGAACGCTGTTCTTAGTTTCAGCCTACTTAATTGCAACACTCAGTCTGGGAGAATGGATTTTTTAAAAAATCACAGGCTCTTGTCTCAATGGCTCTGTTTGCCCTGGCTTGTCTGGTGGCGAAGTGGGGGAGGAATATGCTGACTGGCTTATTCCATGGTGTGTTTTCCATCTTTGGAATCCATGGGTGTTGTCAGCTTCCGTAGAAGCACATCAGCCTACAGTGGGGTAAGGCAGTTCCTCCCAAGCAAACAGCCACAAGAAGGGGAAGGATCCTGGCTGACAAAACCATACTTGTCCACCGGAGTGACCAGTTTGACAATGTTTGATAACTGCCAAAATGTGGGTAGATGAGGGCAAATTTGCCACCACTGCCAGAAGATTCAAAATTCAAAATGTGTACTTTACTGATGGCGGGTTAATCATATCAATTTTGTAAATAGCTACATAGCACACGGCCAAGGGAGATTACTAATGGATTATTATCACAACTTGAGCAGGTATCAAAAGCAACAAGAATAAAGCCTCCATTCTAATTCATTCATATTCTCCCTTAGGAAAAGGCCATTTCGTGGTAGCCCCATATATCCAAACTATAGAGAAAGAGAAGCAATGATTTTATCATCTTATGCTGGAATCTTAATGGTAAGGAAAAGAACACTATTTGCATGTGTGGAGATTTTATATTTACTATGTGCAGTGTAATAATAATGCACATTTAGTTTCTTTTTCAACCAATGTTTGTAAGTATTTAAGATTTAGTCATATTAAATGTTTCATTTTTTAAAGCTATAATAAAAAGACTTTGACTTCTGTATTGTATTGTGATAACATTTAAGAGAAAAAATACAGAATGAAACACAGAAAGAATTGGAACTGGATATTCTGATTTACCCATTTATTCAGAAGTTGTTTATTTCGTGCCCATGCTATTCAGGCACAGTATAAGACATATTAAAGCTATAACAGTTTTGTTTTTAATAAAAGAAAAAAGCTATGATATGATAATACATTTTGTTGTTGTTATTGTTGTTGTTTAACAGAACAGCATCCCAATTGAGGAAGTCTTTAAAATTTATGGGGCTGATTCTTCTGCCAATTCTTGTGCTACCAAGGTAGGGGTGACCTGAGACGATCGATCAATATGAGGGATTTTTAGAAAGAATTTCTTTGTTTGATACATTTATAATGTATTTTCAGGCATGAAATAACAGTTTTCAATAAAAATGTACAAAACCAGATGTAGTCATATCTTCCTTGGGTAATCAATGTCTGTAAAATGTTTTCCTTAGGTGGCGGGCCGTATTCATAATAACATGCGTTTTGTGTAAGGCTGAGTGGGGGAAGCAGAGGGAGCGCCAGCCTGGAGTCTAGGTTCTGCCTCTGCTTCTGATGAACAGAATTCCTCACTTACTTCTTGTCACGTGGGTCTGTTAAGTCCACGTGTTCCTCTTGTGCAATGTACCATAACACCTAGAACTAGGACAAGACCCACACGTTTCACTGTCGTGATAAGTATCTAGTTTACTGCTGCCACACTTCTCCTTTCCATCGGACCCCTTTGAAATCATTGCCGTAGAAGCGACAACCACGTGGGAGTCCAGACACCTGGGTCTGGGTTCCGACTTCACTACCGCGGAGCACTAGGTCCCTTTTCCTCTTTGGGCTTCCATATACTGATCTTTACAAGACTAGTGTGTTCTGAATGATCTTTATGACCAGTTCAGCTTTTGCTACTTATGAATGTATGAACATTTAGTAAACATTTCCCTATGGGCTGCTATTTAGAGGGGAACTCCTGAAGGGAAGTGTGTGTAACTGGGGAAAGTCAGGGAAGGAAGTAGAAGGAAGCCACTGCTCACACCCAGGCCCCCTGTTGCTTTCGATGCCCCTCCCCTGGATTTGGAAGGGAGATCAGGGCAAGGCTATGTCTACAGGAACACCTGCCTCCCTTGTGCTTTTACCTGCTGCAGACAGTGAGGCTAAACAAAGTCAAGAGCTCCAGAGCCCTTCCGACTCCAGATCCAGCTTAGGAGTCAAGTATTTACTAAGTATTGTAACTTTGAAATAAACTGCCCTGGGAGTTCCCTGGTGGTGTAGTGGCTAAGGCTTCGGCACTGTCAACGCTGTGGCCTGGGTTCGATTCCCAGCCAGGGAACCACCCACATAAAAATTTAAAAAAAAAGAAGAAGAAATAAACTGCCCTGTCATCTGAATCCATTTGTATCCTGAGACTCAACTTCTCTTGATCATTTTAGTTTCAACTTCATTCATTCATTCATTCATTCATTCACTCACTCATTCTTTCTTTCAATATAGCTGTAGATGCAAGGAGTATAATGGTGAGCAAGTCAGACAAGATTGTTTTTCTCCTAATTCCTACATCGTATATTGGGGCTGACATTCTACCTTGGCCACCCCAGGCCTAATACTGTTCAGAGACTAAGCTGTTCTTGGCTTTTAAAGAGAACCCAGCTCTCTGGGTTCCTTAGAGAGCCAAGCAAACCTTATACTGCTGCATTCCTGCTTGTTTTTAACTGAAGAAATGTGGCCATTTGTTCTTTCTTCCTTTCAGGCCATTCTCTTTTCCTCTACCTCTTCCTTCCCAGTCCCCAACACACACAGGTACATATCTGATCTCCAAGCCCCTCTGTTTCTGGTCACTGTGTTTTCTCACCCTCATCTTCTGGTGCCTTGGGTAGGTCTAGGTCAGGCATCATTATGCCTGATCTGTTGGTCTTGACTCATATGACCAGAGGGCAAATATGGACAATCACATCTTGGAGGGAATGACACTGTGATATCAATCACAAAGGTTCACAAACATGGGTGTCTGAATAGCTTGGATAAGCCATGTTCATTTAAAGGAGCCAGAACAGGAAAGCCATGATGTTTAGAGACGGGCCAGCCAATTTCTACCTCTCCTTTACTTACTCATTGAAGAGCTTTTACTCAGCACCTTCTCTGTTCAGTTATACACAGGCTCTGTCCTCACCATCAGTCACCAATAATAAAAAGCCCATTGAATGTAGACGACATAATGACCAGCGCTGAAGGGAAATAGATAGTATACTCACAGAAGGGGCTTTCCTTCAAAGGTCTTGTGTTTATTTGTTGGTGCAGTCAATGAGTGTCGGCTCATTTACTAATTTATACATGAAAGACACTTTGTATAATGGTTAAGCACGAGGACTCCAAGGCCAAGCTGCCGGGGTTTGAACCCCGGCTCCACCAGCTACATAACCAGCAAAATAACCCTGGGCTAGTCTTAGATCTGTCCATCTCTATTTTATTAGTAAAAAGATGGACAAGAAGATGTGGTTGTTGTGGTCAGTGAAGTGACTTAGTACCAGTGAAGCCCTTAGTGCTCACCACATGGTAACCTCAAAATACTAGCTATAGCTAAGGTTCTGGTATGCGGGGGTTTGGTATCTGATTTTCTGTATGCTTCACTAAATCAAGGTTTCTCAACATTTTAGGCCAGATCATTCATTGTTTGGGTGTGGTGGAGTCAGAGGGCTGGCCAGTACCTTGTGGGATGTTTAGCGGCATCCCTGGATAATCCTCGACCCGCTAGATACCAATAGCTTCCCCCAGTTGTGACAACCAAAAATGTCTCTAGACTTTGCTAAACATCCCCTAAGATGCAGCTGGTTGAGAACCATTGTTATAAACATTCAAAATTAAATAGCTCATCACACATCCATGTCTATCATCAATATAAACTTTGCCTGTTTTAGGCAATGAAATATCACAAGGGTTTGCTAGGATTTCGAGCTACAAATAAATATAGGAGTCTGAGGACCATCTGCTCCTGTGGGCCTCCCAATGCCCTCCCTGCTCAGGCCTTTCTCTTGTGGCCACATATCCGCTCCCCTCAGGGGTCTCCTCCACTTCTTAAATAAGCAATCAGCAGAACCTCTCAATGGAAATGTGGCATTTTAAAGACTGAAAATTGCTAAGAGCTATTTGAAACAGTCTTTGGGGTTTAAGAATTTTAAAATTTTTAACTAGGAGATAGGTTGCTTAAAAAAATAATTTTTGTTGAAAGTTCTTTTGTAATTGCTGCACATATTTGAATGACCTTCGATTCCTTCGGATAAAATGTCTCCTAAGCAACAACTAAAACCCTTCCCAAGCAAGAGCGTCAAGCCCTGTTGAATACTAATCAAATTATGTAGAATTCCTGTCCACTAGAATTGGCCCCATGATACAATATGGGTACTGTGCATGGGTTCAACGGCTTTCTTCAGGACTATTTGCTGCCACCTGGTGACAGAAAGGTATCATGGGTCCAGTATTGCTCACTAATTCTATTAGCTTCAGGTTTTATTTCTGATA
Organism: Lyroderma lyra; assembly: GCA_004026885.1. Lineage (NCBI taxonomy): Eukaryota > Metazoa > Chordata > Mammalia > Chiroptera > Megadermatidae > Lyroderma > Lyroderma lyra. Next base: position 196,748 of record PVJL010001862.1, read on the forward strand.
AGGAGCCATGTTTTTGCTGAGGACTTTGGATCCATAGAAGAAATCATTTCAAGGCCTCACATAGGTGCCAGTTATTTATAATTAGGTTCAGATAAATTATATAAACTGTCCGATTCAATTTTAAATGGAAGAAAATAAGAGCATAAATATTCCTTTAATAAATAAAGCAAGCAATAAAAGCATTCTTCAGCTTCATTTGATGGAGAAAGAGAAAAAGGGAGGACTTTACATACCCCATCCTCTTCTCCTTCCAGCTGGAAGAAATTTTTGTTGAATGTGCTTTGGACATAATTTGGCATTCAATAAGTACTTGAATCGAGAAATAACAATCATAACAATACTTTTACATTGGCACAATAAAGATTAGTAGGTTTAAAGTAGAAGAGATATAATTAACTCTAGATTTAGATTTAAACTTCATCCTACTTTTTAAATAATTTCATGGAAACCACACAGAAAACTATATTAACTATTGCAGGAGTCATTAGATTATCAGGACTCAGAATATTTGAGGTGGAAATGACCTTTCCACCTCAATCACTGGGTTCCCTCTTCAGTAAATACTCGTAGAAGAACTGGAACGTGGAAAGCAGCAGTGTTGTATCTTCTAAGTGCAGACGTGCATCAAGAACACCATATGCAGGCGTGTTAGTACTGCATGGGGCATGCAGTCAGTGAGACTCGTACGCAAACAGCTGTGTATGGTGTCAGATGGGAACCAGATTTATCAAGGTGATGACTTTGTAAGTTATATAAATGACTCATCACTATGTTGTGCACCTGAAACTAATATTGTATGTCGAATGTAATTGAAAAAAGATTTTTTTAATTGTAAAAAATTTTAAAGCTTCGGCACCCTCAACTCCACAGCCTGGGTTCGATTCCCAGTCAGGGAACCACCCGTCCAAAAATTTTTTTTTAAATAGCAAAAAGGTACTCTCATTAATAATAAGTGACATACAGGGAAAAAAAGGAAAGAAAGAAAGACATGTGACTAGACTGAGGGGATCACTATATAAGTTATATAAATGTCTAACCACTAAAATCATCATCATCATCATCATCATCATCATAAGAGCCATTCTCTTTTTCTTGTACCTGGCCTATACTATTCCGATGGGCTATTATCATAGCCATAATTGCCCCATACTCGTATAAATCCTCCTTTCAATTGTTTTCCATGCTTTAGGGTCATCTTTCTGAATAGATTGTGTGCTTTATGTGCTTCTTGAGGTTCCAGGCCATAGTTTATGCTTCTGTTTAATCCTTTACAATGCTGGATATGAAGTAAACACTCAGTAACTATTTTTGCCATTTGAATAAAAGACTGAGGTCAAATTTATTAATAGAAGTGCCCCTGCTTTATCAATAAAGGGAACAAACACATCCTCACGTATTGTTTAATTCATGTTTTCTGTCTGATACAACCGAAAACCTATAGTAATAGTGACAAACGGAAGTTTACTTCTCACATAAAAGGATTCTGGAGGTCGGCAGACCAAGGCAAGGACCTCAGTTCCATGAAGCTGTCAGGAATGCAGGCTTATTCCAGGTCATGCCCATTGAAATTATAAAATAATATATAAAATAGTCCTTTCTTTAAAACAAAAGAGTTCCCCAAATACCCCACAATATAAACCACATAATAAACCACACAATTATCTCACATTCCTGTGGAAATACAAATTTCTATCTACATCAAAGGGTTACCAATTATGTGTGGACTTGATCATTGAGAGTATGATCATTAGGAGTTTGGGATGATAAAAAGAGAGTAGAAATTTTTCTACTGATGTGGAAATCTAAAAATAAGTATTTGTTTTGCCCTGACTTCAGTGTTTGCCTCAGTTATACATGTTTATGGGTGTCCTACTGATGAAACAGAACATTTATTGAAATACTTACACAAAGAGAATTTTGTAATCAACTTTTTACTCCTTACAAATCAGAGTTCTATAAATATAAAGCCTGACTCTCTACCAAGGAGAAAAAGAAAACTGTTGATCTTGCAGTGAGATGTTAATTATTTTAGGCCTCCTGGCTCTGATTAGTTGTTTGTCAGCAATTTATTCAAACTTTCTCTAGCGAATCAGGCAGGATTCTATAAAGGAAATGGTGGCCAAGTTGCCACCCTGGGAAACTTATACAATAGAGAGAATTGAGTCAGGCAGATAAATATGATGATGGTAGATATCAATAATTATTATCATTAAGTTTAAAGGTACTATATTGCAGTATGTGCCAAACATATGTATGCTAATCCTTTAATCTCTACCACAATTCATTAGGATAGGTACCAATATTATAATTATCACATGAAGAAACAGGCTCAAAGAAGTTAAACGACATGCCCAAGGGCACACATTTTATATATGGTGCAGCCTGCATTCAAATACAGCCAGTTTGAAACCAAAGGCCAGGCTGTTAACTATTATTGTCTTGACTAGAATTACAGTTATTCGACTAGTCAATAACATTTGACTGCCTACTATAAGCTAGGCACTCTCTAAGGCAGTGGAGATAAAAGGGTAAATTAGCTAACCGGCCTCTTTCCTTCCACATTCCAATCCATTCTTCACATAGCAGTTTATAAAAACAACAACAAAAAGAAACAAACAAAAATCCCACCTAAGTCACACCCTATAACACTACTGCTTAAACATATTTCAGTGGCTTCCTGCACACTGGAATCACTTCAGTGTATCGCTCTGTGCCCTGATCACCAAGGACCCGCATGCTCTGGGTCCTTCATCCTCATCTGTAATTTCCCCTTTCTCACTATGGTCTAGCTTCTAGCCCCACTGGCTTCCATTCTGTATCAGGAAAGCACACACTTATTCCAAGAAGGTCTTATTTCCTTTGCCTGGAACACTTCTCTCTAGCTCTTCCCATGGCTGGCAGCTGCTCATCCCGTCAGTCTCAGCTGAAACATTGCTCCTGCTGGAGGCTTTCTCTGTCCATTCTGTCTGAAAGGGTAGCTGCCCAGTAACTGCTTAGCACATCATCTTGTTGAGTTTATTTATTACACTTACCATGATGTACAGTTACCCTGGTTGCCTAATAGTTTATTGTTTGTCTCCCCTCACTCGGCCCTAGAAAGGCAAGAACCTTGTCTGTCTTACTAACCACAGCTCCTAAAACACAGCCTGGCTCATAGTAGGTGCTCACCGAAAATTTGTTGAATGAATGAATGAAGGGACCAGTCCTAGCCTCAAAGAAGTTTCCAGTGTACTGCAGGAGCCAGTGAGCGTGTTATAAGGATATCACACTGGGTTTGTTCTGTGTGACAACATGCTTAAACTCACAGATGAGTGAGTCAATAATTCTGCCTCGGGCGGGACGGCGGCAGGAGGCCAGCATGGGAGAGTTGAGGTGGGAGACATCGGGGCAAGCTTTTTTTTAGAAAAGATGACATTTGGGCTACATCTCAAAGGAAAAGTAGGAGCCTCTGGGCCAAAAAGAAGGAAATCTCTATTCTAGGTAAAAGGAACTCTTTGAAGAGCGTTCAGTGTGTGAAATGGCATTCTAGGCGAACAGAACCTAGGCGGGAGTGCAAGGCAGTGTGTGAATGTGCATGACAAGTGACACAGGAGCCTCACCAGTGGACTGTTAGTAATGTCTAAGGACCATGGGTTGGGTAGGCAGGTCAAGAGCCGTAGCTAACAGGTGTTCACAGCACAGCGTGTGCAGTTAAAAGTCGGACTTTTTTCCTTTCAGGTTCCCCAAGCTCCACCTTTTCGCCTCTCCCTGCATCCTTTCGCCATGTTAACCGCAGCCAAAGCAGCAGAATATGTCCGCAAACAGAGTAAGCCTGTTTACTTCCATCTGCTTAGAGAAATGTAAGTAAGACCAGGAGGGAAATTCACATAGTAAGTCGACGTTACGGCGATCAGATCTCCGTCTGGTTGAAGTAAAAGGGACCGGGAGCATTTATGACTTGATTTCCCTCCATTATCAGGGAAGGCTTGTTTCTCAGGCCCTTCGTGATGGGAGCGAAGCACTCTGGAAGGGAAGGATCTAAAGCTGTGGGTGGACTTATTTAAAAAAATTTTTTTTTGGTACAAATATGGTTACTACATGTGTCTCTAGATGTCAAGTTAAGAAGAGGAGCAACGAATAAAAATGTCACCAGCAGCTCTACAAGAAATGCAAATGCCACGGAACAGAAATCAAAAAGTTTATCTTTGGACACACAGCCAAAAAACAAAGTAGGTCTAAAAACACAAATTGGAGCACACTGATAACAGATGTTTTGGGAGTACTTTACTCATATTTTAGTTAAAAGTCTCGTCTTTAGCATCAGATACTCTAGGTTTGAATCTAAAGCCCACTCTGTACCGTCTGTGTGACTTCAGGCAAGTTACTTAACCTCTCTGTTCCTTAGTTTCCTCTTCTGCAAAACAGGAAGAATAATCATATCTCCCTTTTAAGGCTGGATTGATTAACTAAAATTATGTGTGTTCAGAGGTTAGAATAGTGCTTGCATGGAACAAACCCTATATATTAATAAATATTAACCATTATCTTTTAGCATTTGAGAAATGCTATTCACAAGTGAATTAGCTGTTATTCTGTGGATTCAAATAAGTGTGTACATGGTTCTAGGAAGAATTTCAAAGAATCCAAAAATTTTGTGAAAAGTAAAAGAATCCCATTTTCCCGACGCACTTCTCAGAAATGAACATTGCTAATATTTCTTGGGATATTCAAATATTGCTGTACATGTAGTTATAGAAGTATGCATAAATGTAGTGTCTTACTAATTTGTTAAAAATAACAAAAAAATAAATTTAAAAATAAATATTTTTATTAAGAGATAAATATTTTATTAAATGTATAAAGTATATGGTTTCACAGTTTACTGTTTGAAGACATTTTTCATTTTATATATTTGAGCTTCTTAGTCTTTCTTTATGGCTGATGGATATTACATCATGTCTTTTAGCTGATAGACAAATTTTTTTTACCTCAAGATGAAACAATGCCTTATTCAGAATTTTCTATTTATTTCCAGCCACTGAATTTCTTCATAAAGTAAAGGAAAAGGAAAAACTGCGTTTTAAAAATCCAGGTATTCTGGCAAACAGTTTTAAATATTTCTTTTATAGTGTATTGGTATTAATGACTCATTGATTAGTCAAAATTGGCATGAGGAATACTATGTTATAGGACAGTGTCAATATTGGGCAGATTACTAGGAAGTGAATTTGGGGAACTGCATGACGTAAAAGGTCTATTCTCTAAGAAGGCATGACAAGCCTTAACAGGCATGCACTGCACAACAGAGCCTCAGACTACGTGAGGTAAAATCTCATAGAACTACAAGGAGAAACAAGTGACTTCCCTCTCCTAGTTGGAGACGTCAGCACCCTTTTACCAGGAATGGACAGAGGACAATTCAAGTTAAAATTCAAAGTGATATACTACAAATTCGAAATAATATGCTGCTGGTATAACTCTTAGCTGCTAACAGTCAAATAAATGATTTGCGTTGGGTGTGGTTATCAAGGGAAGTATGACTTTCATTATTTTCTTTTATTTGGAAATAATTTCAAGCTTAGAGAAGTTACAAAAGTAGTACAAAGAACCCTCATAGACCTTTCATTCAGATTCACCAATCGATAACATTTTGCTCTGTTAGCTGTATCATTTTTTTCTCTGTCCCTGTCTCTCTTTCTCTGTATATAGATGTAGATGAATAATTTTTTTCCGAGTCATCTGAAGTCATATCACCATATTATTTTATCCCTACATGCTTCAGTTTGCATTTCCTAAGAACAAAGTCATTCTCTTAAATAACCACAGTATAGTTAACAACTTTAGAAAATCTAAAAGTGATAGTTTTATGTATTATCTACATACCAATTTTTTCAGTTGACCCAACAATGTCCTTTAAAACTGTTTTTCTTTCTATACAGGATCCTGTGTGGGATCACATAATGTATTTAGTTGAAAAATATAACTCAATTTCCAAATGCTTCAGAATAGATCCATGGAAATTCTTTTGTATTCATTTTAAGTTATCTCTGTCAGTAACTTAGTATCTGATACTTGACCTTAACTCCTTATAGAGTGGAAGCTAACGGTTGTATCCAGGTTGAATTGATGTGCTTGATACCAAAATCATCTTTTTCTTCTGCAGTTCGCTTACAAACTTGGAATTGCACCATGGGGCTTCAACATAAAGTCTCGGAGAGGAAAAGAAACATTACCTTAACAGTGAAACTCCTGCCAGTACATTTTTCTTTACCATTAGCTTTTAATGCAAACTGCACTGAAGTGTTATTTTTGAATGTTGAGCTTTCTTCTCTTAGAATCATATTGTATGGCTATGTTTGGGTTAAAAAGGTGTGTGTATCTTATGCTACTTCATTGTGAGTAGAAGACTGTTGGAGAGTTCTAAGAATATGGAGTATTTCTATGATGAGCAGGCTGGCTTTGTAGCACATTTTGTTTAGCACTGAGGATTGCAGAATGGTGGAATTGAAGACAGTTTTCCTAAGTTTCAATCCAGAAGAAAACGAATCTGCCATTGATTGCTTTTATTATGTTCTCATATGAACACTTTTAAAATCATTTCAATAAAAGGATTATAAGAAAAATGATTGCAAGTTTTCTTTTAATAGAATATCATAATTAGGAGGAAAAGAAAATATTCTAGTCTTTCAGTACCTTTTTAAAATGGTGATTAGGCATATAGCCTGTACATGTGTGAGTAACAATTTGATCAAATGAATATGAGTACAGATTATACATCTTTGAAGGTTTTGATATGCCATCTTCCTGCAGAACAGTCTCTTTTTTTTTTTTTTTTTTTTTTTTTTTTTTTTTTTTTTTTTTTTTTTTTTTTTTTTTTTTTGGTACGTGGGTAGCTCCCTGACTGGGAATCGAACCCAGGCCGCAGCGCTGACAGCGCCAGCACCGAAGCCTTAAGCCACTGCACCACCAGGGAACTCCCTTTCTTTTTTAATGTGTACAAAAACATGTGTGTGGTTTGTTGACTTCTGCTGAAAATGTGGTGTATTCTGATGTGGGAGTGTGGCCAGAGAGTCCAGTGCAGCCTTTTGCATACTGGTTCAATTATGGCTGTAACTGAGTTTTACCTGCAGACCTGCAACCTTAGGCGGAGACAGAGACGTTTATCAGTGTACCCAGTCCCTGAGCACACTGCCAGCGGTCTCACTTCATAGCACTTCACCCAGTTATTTTTGTGTAGCACTGCTAGTTGCGAGGATATGTTTTCTTTGGGGCTATTGCTATCTTTCCTTTTAACATCTGCACAATTGCTCTCCATTGCTGCCTGAGGACTTTCACGAATGACATTGTGGGTATATTCTAGCTGTGGTTGAATACCCCTTTAGAGGCCCTTCATGGATTGCGTGAACCATAAGGGTGCTTGATTTTGTCTTTCTACATATACATGGGATGACAAAAGATGAACTGGGGGTTCAAGTCATCCTCTACCCCTGCATATCTGAGGAGTGCTTCCAAATCAGTAGGTTGCCAGCAATGAAGAAAGCTCTTCACTTGGATTCCATGACACTTCAGGACAGAAAAACTCGGGCAAATCATGATGCTAATTTCAGGAGATCTCTTTATTTCAGGGAAATAAGTGTTTAATCACAAGACAAAATATGCCTATTTTCAGAAGTTTCTGCTTTTCACCATCAATTCAAAGTTACATATTTAAAATTTGATTTTATTTTTTTCAACTCATGAAAGTAATATATATTTATAATAAAAATAAGTTCATAGAAAACAACAAAAAGGAGAAATAAAAGCATAAAACTAAGACCTATAATCTCACCACTCATTCATAACCATGACTGACACTCTGGTGTACACATACAATGTTCTCATCTTTTTTTTTCCTACATAAATGTGCAAAATCTTGTTATCAAAACCATAGCATGCTGACGAGGTCATTTAGGATGTGTAATTGTTTCTCAATTAGAGGCTTTTTTTGTTGCCCTTAGCACTTGAAGTTTTTCTGAACTCATGGAATTGTCACGAGTCACCCCAGATGGAACCACCAAGCCCACCTCAGCAGTTTCCATAGGCGAACATTCCAAACGCTGGGCGTGTGAAGTGTCCCTACAGAGCTGCATAGGATGAGGAGTGCGCCCTTTGTCTCCAAGGTCATAATGGCTCTGCTGACTTCAATTCCTTTCACTGGAGCTAGTGAGGCCAAGTCGAAAATGCCAGAGAGAATGAGAGCCCCCTGACCCATGATCCCAAATGAAAAAAAAAGGAGAGAGAGATCATAGAAATCCCCTCGCGCACCACCCCCAGGTCCCTTTTGTGTTGTTCTTGCCGACACAGCAGCCGTCCTGCTATATATACCAGCTGCCCCTCTTGTCCCCATCACACTGGACACTGATCATCTACTGTCAACAACCATGGGAAAGGTGAGCCAACCCAGGTGCCATACCTTGTCCATTGAGTGCTTACCATGTTTTGGGGGTGCACCTCCCAGCTGACTGTCTGCTGCCACCTTGTTTTCTACTACAGATCACCTTCTACGAGGACCGGAGCTTCCAGGGCCGCTGCTACGAGTGCAGCAGCGACTGCCCCAACCTGCAGCCCTACTTGAGCCGCTGCAACTCCATCCGCGTGGACAGCGGCTGCTGGATGCTGTACGAGCGCCCCGGCTTCCAGGGCCCCCAGTACTTCCTGCGGCGCGGCGACTACCCCGACTTCCAGCAGTGGATGGGCCTCAGCGACGCGGCCGGCTCCTGCCGCGCAATTCCTTATGTGAGTCTGGCTTCAACCAACTGATGTGAGAGCATCACTGATCCGTGGCCATAAGGTCCTGTTTATAAGAGTCAGTTTGTTCCAACTCAGGATTGGTGTTCACAGTAAAAATAACAATGCCTGACTCTCAAGCATTAAGAAAAAAAATGTGAGCAGGATCATGAATAACCGTGATCTCCATTTTTTTTTTTTATCTTAAGGACAACAAATTGTTCTTAGGGCACAAGAAATTACAACATAGCCTCTAAAATTAAATTTGATAGGATGTGGCTGATTCCTAATTTCTAAATAAAAATCACCCACTTCAGTAAAGAAAAAAATCTATCTAGGTAATTCTTTTTTAATAATAATTTTAAAAACACACTAGCAGACTATGGGAGAACAATATGGTTATCATGTATTCTAACTGTATTGGTGATTGTTTCCAGTACAGTCTCTATATTGTTCATTAGTACGTCATCATACTAATCTAGAAACTAAGTTTGTTTCAGCTTGTAAGTGACTTCGTATCTTCCAGGAGTCATTATCTTGTTTCTAAAAGGGTCAGAGATAACTTATTAATCAGGATGTCATAGGACATGATCCTCACCAAAGTGTTGCTTAATGTTTTTTAATCATGTGGAGTTTGTGTTTCTGTTTTCTGGTGACTCCAAATTTTGTGGTGTGACAAGCAGATTTAAGCATTGAAAACGAAATCAGGCTAGAGAAATCTGCAGATGCAAAAAGACATACGCATAAAGTAAGAATTTCTTTGAGGCAAGAAACGCAAATGATACAAGTGACTTGACACAGTGCCAGACAGGTGGATTCAGAGTAAATATAAGTTGCTGCACATTGTGAGTGCAAAAGTGACTTAAAAACTAGCTTGATAGGACTCAATTCAATGCAGTCATAATGGAAAAGGGAGTTAAAATCCTCTCTGCAGATTCACCAAATACAGTTGTGGCAGATGGTTTCTTACAGAGAAACCACTTTCGTTCTGTTTATTTCAATGTTTGTTTCTTCCACAAGGTGGTTCACTGATCAGGTGAGGTTTACTTGAAGGCTCCTCCTAATTTGTCAGACCAACAATGTGAGGGGAGATGTTAGGAAGGAAATACATATGTCAGGGTGGTTTGAAAACCATGCCTCATGAAGATGCAGGCTAATGGAGTCAGTCACTTTTGTTGACATCAAGGATGCACACAATTTATTTACTTCTTCTTTTGTTTATTGCCACAATAGACCAGCTCTCACAGAGTAAGACTGTATGAGAGAGATGACTACCGAGGCCTCGTGTCTGAGCTCACTGAGGACTGCTCCTGCATCCACGATCGCTTCCGGCTCCATGAGCTGTACTCCCTCCATGTGCTGGAAGGCTGCTGGGTCCTCTACGAGATACCCAACTACCGGGGGCGGCAGTACCTGCTGAGGCCCGGGGACTACAGGCGCTACCACGACTGGGGGGCCGTGGATGCCAGAGTGGGCTCTCTGAGGCGGGTCATCGATTTGTACTAGGCTGTGTTTTTCTTGTTATGATCCACATAGAAATGCAATAAATAGATAAGTTGTGTTCCTGGCACTACATGACTCTTGCTTATCTTTAAATAATAACAATTCTAATAAATGGTGAGTCCCAGGCACTTTCCTGACCCTGAAGGCCAGGTGCTTTGCAGTCAAATGCTCGACTGCTGAGCTGTACCCCCTAGAACAAGTGTTTTGAATGTCTGTTTACTTCCTGTCGGTCAGACAACCATAGTTATAGCGTCCCCACCCATGTCATAAGAGAGAGAGAGAAGCACTATTTCTGCCTCTGTCACCCGCAATCTGAAGAAGAGAGGAAAGACCAACATAATGAAAATCTATTAGAATCCACATAAAGGAGAAAATACAGAACCTGCTGTGGCTGGGACACCAAAGACAAGGGATTGTGGAGAAGCTAGTGCAGCTAAAGTCTCAGACATTAGTCAAGAAAAGCTGAATAAAGAGACGTGTTTTAGGCAGAATTCCCAAAACAGAGAAGGTCCAACTTGCTTGACACAGTCATCTGGTAGAAAAAGGGTTAAATTAAGAGTTAAAAGGCCTGAGTTTTAATCTCGCCTCTGCAACTTACTAGCAGAGTGACCAGCTCAGACGAGTTTTCCAGGGACGTTCCCAGTTTTAGCACTGAAAGGCCCACCTCCCTGGAAAGCCCTCAATCCCAGATAAACCGGGATGGTTAGCTACCCTATGTACAAGCTTACCTCTCTGAGCACCTTCTCATCCTCTCTGTGCCTGTCACCTTATTGAAAACTATATGTGATGATAAATTCCTGCCTCACTAAATCCCAGGATAATTATGATGAAAAGATGAAGAAAGATTGTGAACACACTTTATCTTTAAATTATTGTGTAAATGTAAATGTAAAAAATTAATGTTTCCTCAGTGTCCCCTCAAATTGAACTGTAAATATGGTCAACTTTATTTTGGATTCCAATATGAATTTTTATCAAGACTCAATGATCAAAAACTCAATTATGCAGAGCGAAGTGTTAATATTTGTTATCCTGCACACTTTTGGGATTCCTTTCCAAATTTACATAAGAAAAAAATCACATCTAACATCTTCATAGAAATTGATAAGCTTATTTCAAAATTCCTGGATTGCAAGGGACCCAGAATAGCCAAAACAATCTTGAGAAAGAAGAACAACAAATTAGGAGTACTCACACTTCTCAGTTTCAAAAGTTACCACAAAGCAACAGCATTCAAGACAGGGAGGTACTGGCATAGGTAGACACAAAGATATATGTAATAGACTTGAGAGTCCAGAAATAAAGCTGTGTCTATGTTCAAATGAGTTTGGACAAGGGACGACCATTCAATGGGAGAAAGAATAGCTTTTCAACGGTGGTGTTGGGACGACTGGATATCCACATGCAAAAGAAAGAAGTTGGGCCCATATTTCATACATATACAAAAAATAACTCAAAATGTATCTAAATGTAAGAACTCAAACCATAAAACTCTTAGAGGAAAATACAGGCATACATCCTGTGACCTTTTATTAGGCAATATTTCTTAAATATGACCAAAAAAAATCACAAGTAACCAAAAAACAAATTAGATTTCGCTAAAATTAAAACCTTTTATGCATCAAAGCACACTACCAATAAAGTGAAAAGACAGCCCACAGAGTGAGGAAAAATAGTTCCAAAGCATATATTTGATAAGGGTCTAGTAATCAGAATGAATAAAGAATGCTTACCATTTAACAATACAAACAATGCAATTAAAAAATGGCCAAAGGACTTGAATATACATCTTTGCAAGAAAGATATACAACTGGCCAAAAGTCAAATGAAAAGCTGTTCAACATCATTAGTCATTTGGAAAATTCAAATCAAAACCACAATGGAATACTACTTAATTCTCACTAGGATGATTACAATAATTTCAGGGGGAAAAAGAAACAGAAAATAACAAGTGTTGGTAAAGATGTGAAGTAGTTGGAACTCTTATAAATTGCTGGTGAGAATGTAAAATGGTACACCCACTGTAGAAAATAGTTTGCTCAAATAGAGTTATCACATGACTCAGCAATTTTACTCCTAGGAATATACTGAAAAAAATTGAAAAAGTCTTCAAACAAAAACTTATAGATGAGTGTTTATAGCAGCATTATTAACCATAGTTAAAAAGTAAAAGCAACCCAAATGTTTATTAATAGATGATTGGATAAATGAAATCTAATATATTCATACAAGGAAATATTATCTGGCCACAAAAAGGAATAAAGTGCTACAACATGGATGAACCTTGAAAATATTATATTATATTAAATGAAAGAAGGCAATCACATAAGACTTAATGTTATATGATTCCATTTATATGAAATACCCAGAATGGGCAAATCTATAGAGATAGTAAGTAGGTTAGTGGTTGGGTAGTGGTAGAGGGATGGGTGGGTAAGGGAATGATAGCTCAAAGGTACGGGGTTTCTCACTGTTGTGGTAGACATGTTCTAAAATTGACTGTGTTGAGATGGTTACATATGTCTGTGAATATACTAAACTTATGGAACTGTACACTTAAAATGGGTGAACTATGTGGTATATGAATTATCTCAATAAAGCCATTAAAAAATATAATGCCCTGCACAAGACCTTAAATAATGAAGATTCTTTAAATTAAGATTCCTTCGTGTTGAGGGAACATATGAGATAAATTATAAATATGAAGATACACATGTAGGAGTCCCCCCCTTATCTGTGGTTTTACTTTGCAAGGTTTCAGTTACCAGTGGTCAACAGTGGTCCCAAAATATTAAATGTAAAATTCCAGAAATAAACAATGCATTTAAATTGCATGCCATTCTGAGAAGCATGAGGAAATCTTACGCCGTCTAACTTAGTCCCCACTGAAACATGAATCATCGCATATCCGTGTTTCATACACTACCAGCCCATTAGTCACTTGGTAGCCATAGTTACCAGAGAGAGAGAGAGAGAGGAATCACATTCACATAACTTTTATTACAAAATACTGTATTAATTATTCTATTTTATTATTAGTTATTGTTGTTAATCTCCCTGTGCCTAATTTATACATTAAATTTTATCATAAGTATGTATGTATAAGAAAAATCATAGCATATATAGGGTTTGGTACTATCTGAGGTTTCAGGCGTTCACTGGAGGATTGGAAGGTATCTCCTGTGATTAAGGGGGGACTACTATATTACCACAATGCTGTGACTCTTACCAATATCAAATATGCAGAAGATTTGGGGGTTTGCCGCTGGCTTAGCTAAATCATAGTTCCTTGTTCTCTAGTTGGATGACTAATAAAATATGAACTCTGTTTTAACAAAAAAAGAATTATCCAGGGAGTTCCCTGGTGGTGTAGTGGCTTAAGGCTTCGGTGCTGGCGCTGTCAGCGCTGCGGCCTGGGTTCGATTCCCAGTCAGGGAGCTACCCACATACCAAAAAGCAAAAAAAAAAAAAAAAAAGAATTATCCAGATGACATGTCTCACTGAAAATAATTTTAACTTGAAGTTCTGCTTTGTTTTAATCTGGTGAACTGAAAGGTTTAGTAAATGGATTTAGAGAAAAATAAAAGCTGGCTCAGAGAGGAGACATCATGGGAAAGGGGACTCGAGTGCATTAAACATTGGATGGGATTTGATAAGCTTCCAGAAAGGGAATAGCTCCCTTCCAATGGTGCAGATCATCACAGACATCTTGTAGAGGGTAAATTGGGAAAAAAAATTCTCCCTTGTTAGCCCTTTTGGGCTGCCAAGATTTAAAATAAATGTACCCATTATTTTCAGCATGAATGGTATTGACTCTTACTATTTCTCTACTTAACCATAAAAAGTTCAATAAAATAATGAGAATGAGGACATTTCTTTTGAATTGTTCTTTATATATGAGGGGTAGTCAAGAAATTCACAGATGAAGGAGGGAGAAGGATTTAAAAAAAAACTATTATTTTTCCTTTCAATATATTCACCCTTTAATCCTAATACACTTTTCATATTGTTCAATAAGTTTATTTATACTCTCAAAAAAAGTTTTGTTTTGCCCTCAAAATATGCTGAAATTGTAGCTTTAACCTCTTCATCATCTTTAAATTTCTCCCCTTGAAGCTGTTTTTTCACATTTGGGAACAAATAATAATCAGACGGAGCCATGCCTGGACTGTAGAGAGAATGGTTTAACGTTTGGAAGCCACAGTCGTGAAAAGCAGCCAACGCAACATTGCTCTTGTGCATGGACACGTTGCTGTGCAAAAGCAGCACTCCTTTGGTCCATTTTCCTTTTCTTTTTTCCTTCACATATTCTTGTAAATATTTTAGCAGACTGGAATAGTATTCTCCAGTTATTGTGACACTCACATCCTTGTAATCAATCAGTAGGATACCCTCTATACCCCAGAAACAGTAGCTATAGTTTTTCTAGCCTATTGTGACATCTTGAACTTCTTAGGGGGTGATGCGCCCTTTTCATGCCACTGCATAACTCCTGCTTTGACTCAGGCTCGTAATGATGTACCCAAGTCTCATCTCAGTGATAATCTGGTTTAAAACTTCATGTTGTCTCTGCAGAGGTCCAAAAAACTGTCCTGGACACTCGATGTGCTGCTGTTCTTGAAGCAGTGTGAGCATTCTCAGTACTCATCTTACACTGACTTTTGACATTTTTAGATACTAATGGAGAATATTCAAAATGTTTGTGATACTCCAACCATTTCTACAAGCTGCTTTTTATTCAACTGGCATCTCCCACTACAAGTTTTTCAACTTTTTTGACAACGTCTGAGAAAGTGGCCTCAACTGGGCATCCTGGATGGAGTTCGTCTTCAACCGACTCTCTGCCTTGCTTGAATAGGCTATGCCACTTGTAAAATATGGATTTCCTAGGGCAACAGTCCCTGTAAACCACTAATATCACTTCCAAAATGGTTTGAGGTGTTTTCTCTTGTTCTGTGAGGAACTTAATGACAGCATAAAATTCAATTTTATTCATACTTGGGGTTTTCTTTACATTTGATGTGCTTCTTCAGTGATATCTGAAAGAACACAGACTCAAGTAGGCTGAAATTTGGCACATATACTAATAAGTCACACAATCAAATTCTGTACTCTAGTACTCACACCTCTCCGATATCCCCCCGCTATTCTGTGAATTTCTTGACCATCCTGCACATATCAGCTTGCCTTTTCCATACTGTTTCAAAGACCTCCAAAGAATACATAGCTATAATGTAAAAAAGAATGAAAGTGATATGGAAATGAGAAAAAGGGAGAAATTCTGCTACTAGCCAAATCGGTCCTAAATCACCTGATAGATCTGATATGTGCACACGTACTCACACACAAGCACGCACACCCCTGAGCCTCTGTTATGTATGGTGATGCCCCTGGCTTCTGCATGCACAGTCCCCCAGCCACAGTGAGATGGGTTTAGAACAGGGACTTGTCCATGAACCCATGGTAATGTGTTCTTGGGAGGACTTCCCTTACTGTTGGCATGTCCCATTGCAGATAACCTCATACAGTGCAACAGTGACCTCTTCAACTTGCAGTCCTGCTTCAACCAAGGCAGCTTAGTGCTTGCAGGTGGACAAAAAGAGCTGGATTCTCTGGGCTGGGGCAGGCAGATCTACCACCAATAGCAGGCAGACTTCAACTGCACAGGTCTTATATGTTATTCCTCCTCTTGGGATCTTGCTTAATGTCACACACAGCCAAGTAGTCATCATTTGACTGTGCTATCAAAATTACCAAACAGAAGATCTTTGCTAAAGTAGACCAAAGTGTTCCAATACATGAAATTATCCACTGATCACATTTAGTCTCCATACCATAAGCAAAAGTATGACGTTGAAGCCCACAAACACAAACATATCTATTTGTGACTGATGTACCAAAAAATTCTACAGCATTTATTAAAATATGAATAATATCTCTTTTACTACTTAGTATTACTTTACAATTTACCATGTGCTTTCAAGTTCATTATCTCATTTGACTTCCATTGTCATTCCTACTTTGTAAATGGGAAAACTGAGGCTTAAGGAAGTTTAGTGACTTTCCAAAGATTACACGAGCAGTGCAGCCATTGCTCCCTGAATGTGTTCTTCACAGATAGTGCCTAGTCATCAATTTCATAGTACTTGTTAGTACTGTGAAGAAAAGTAATTTTAGAGGAAACAGCACAAAAGCAAGGCCATGGGACAGGTAGGATAGATGGTCACAGGTAGTTTGCAAGCACTTGTTCCTCCACCAAGCAATGGGGCAGGCCCTGCAAGTACTACTCATCCTGCTACCCGACCTAGCCCAGGTCCCTGATGCTCTAACATTAAAGGCTGCCTATACAAGTGAGAGGGCTTGAGTGTAAGCCTAACTGTCCCATGACATTGGAATTAACAGATAAGGCTAACATTCTCACCAACGTTTTGATCCAATATTTTATTTCTAGGCATTTTATTTGATCGTGAATATGTCTTGATATAATTGTTTGCCTTGGGGCTCCATTATTGCTGCCACTAGTTTTGCAAGAGGCTGGGATGAATTCTACAATGTCATATGGCACTGGCTAAGAAGTAGACCGGAGTCAGCCTATAACCACCCTATACTCTTCATTATCCCATGGAGAGACACGCCAAGGTCTGAGTATCCACTGGATACTGTGTTGGTTCTATTCCAAAAGAGGGACCTTCTACCCACTGTGGGTTTCCCTTTTTCTAGGAAGGGCCCTAGACAGTAAACCTGTTACATGTTAATGTAAATAATATATATTTATGAATAATGATCATATTTTCTAAAACAAAAAGAATTAATGAAAAGACTTTTATTATTTTAAATGTTTACAGAGTTCTTTAATGCCAATAGCCTCTGAAAAAACTCTGCTATACACTTATAAAAGAAAAGACGAATACCATCTTGGTATTGTTTTGAAAACTCTTTTGACCTTATGAACCCCTTGAAAATGTCTGAGGGACCTCAGAGGGTCCCCATACCACACTGTAAAATCTGTACTATCAAGAGGTCTTGTTGGCTGGCCTGGGTGCTGTCCAGCATCTCAAAGATCTGAGGAAGTAGGCAGGTGTGGTATTTTGAGGGTATTACTCCTTACACTAACTCAAGTCACCTTTATCAAGGGAGCAAGAGTTTATAACAGTGAAGAGGAAAGAAAGATCTTAGGATAGCTGAAGAAGGACAGAGACATCAAGCAGCAAGCAGGACTCTGGGCAGCCGCCAGTGGAAGGAAGAATTTAGACTCTCACCATGTGAGAAAGGGAAGAAGACCACAACTACCTGCTTTTTTTCAGGTCAAAGCCAAATATTTAGGGCCTAGTATGTGCCAACCCTCTGCTCTAGGCCCATGGGCAGAAAGGAACAAGTAAGTATTTGCAGCCTTCAGGAGCACATACTAATTTTCTAGTCAAGTATCAGTTGTACTCAAGATAAGCCCCCAAATAACAATCACGATCACAGAATCTTAAATTTGAGCTAAGCTTTATGCTTTCAAAGCACTTTCACAGATTACTTCCCTTGATTCCCTCTTCCTTAAGATTCCTTATGACTTACATACTGGTTTTTAAGTTCTTTTTTCTTAAAAACAAAACAAAACACCAGTTCCCTGAATAGAATACATCGCTCTGTTTCATTACCTTTGAGGAGTCAATTAAGCAGAGTAGGCTATAAAATAAAAGCACGAGGATAGAATTTCGCTTCTCCTTTGGCTCGACTAAAAGAGTAAAGACTCTTTTCATTTTGGTGGCAACAACAGCTTTAGTGAATTAGAAAAACCCGAACCTACCAGAAAGAATGAGAGTAAACCACTCAGCTAACCCCGATGACCAGGTGGGAGGGGGAGCTTGCAAATCCCCTACTCACCAAAACGGGCCCCTTTTGTGCTACGTCCTGCCGAGGCAGCAGTCAGGGCCGCTATATAGACAGCGCGCGGCCCCCTGCACGGCACCGAGCCAACGCCTCCTGCTCACTCTCTCCGAAATGGGAAAGGTGAGTGCTGGCCACCTGAGGCTCCGCCTTCGCCCTGTCGCAGCATCTTCAGCGGGGGCAAACAGCTTCATGCACCCACATCTTCCATTTGCAGATCACCTTCTACGAGGACCGGAGCTTCCAGGGCCGCCGCTATGAGTGCAGCAGCGACCACTCCAACCTGCAGCCCTACTTGAGCCGCTGCAACTCCATCCGCGTGGACAGCGGCTGCTGGATGCTGTACGAGCGCCCCGGCTTCCAGGGCCCCCAGTACTTCCTGCGGCGCGGCGACTACCCCGACTTCCAGCAGTGGATGGGCCTCAGCGACGCGGTCCGCTCCTGCCGCCTCATCCCCCACGTGAGTGTGGCTCTGTCTTTGTCCTGTCTCTTTGGAAATAAAGCCATTAAACACCATCATCCTTCAACCAAATTGGTCCAACTCAGGAGCACAAAGTGGAAGCGACCCAAGATTTGCAGTTAATTTTAGAAGGGTGTCTCAGATGGAAAGTCATTCTTCATGAAATGTGTCTCTTTTTTAATCACACGTTCCTAGATTTTATATTTTAAATGTAATCAAAAATTAAAAGACCAAAGACTGATTAAGAAAAAGCAGAACATAAAGTCTGAAATTACCATTTATTCAGCATATAACTTCTTAAAGAGGTGATTACAAGCCACATCAACTAGAAAATTCGGTATGATAAAATTTAGAAATACAGTCAGGGTCTGTTTTATTGATAAAATTACTTTTGCTTGCTCGGGCTAACTTTTCTATTTGATTATCTTCCTGGAGAAGATAGGCCCCTGCCTTCTGGTTTCTATTCTAATTACATGGTGAGTTCCTATCAGCTCACTTAAAGGTATAAATTAGTGGAAAGGCCAAATCCAAAACTTTAGTTGGTGATTCGATATTCTCTAGGGAGTGATTGCAGAGTTATTAGAGGAATGGAGTGGAGGAGGCAGGGGACATCGTGTCATTCAAACAGAGCTTGATGAAAAGGACTCTTGCAGCTGAAGGAAATGATTGAGGTGAGGGTAGGAGGCCAGAAAAGAAGGTGAAGTGTCAAATAGGTTGAAATCTCTACTGAAACTGATGTTACAAAAACAAAGAAGAGTAAAACAGTTCATCTTAATTTTTTACAAGAGCTTCATACTCCTACGTTCCACAGTGTGCATGAAAATTAAAACATCAGTTTTACAGAAAATAGTTGTGTTGATTCCTTTTTAGCCAGCATAATATGAGGGCTGTCTGGGAAAAATCCAGCCATAAATGCCTCTATTTTTCCTATTAAATGGCTGGATAGTTTCTGGACAGCCCTCTCTATCAAATGAGTCTGGGCTTTCCAATGACTCTCATTTTTTCACCTTTGAGGACTTTCTCCAATAATAAGCACTAAAGTAATCCATTTTATTTCAGGCAAATCTTCATTCCCAAGGACAGACCCTGGTGGGTAGCTGCTGAAGGGCTGGGGAGTTCTGCTTCTTACCATAAATTACTACAAGTGGGTGATTGGGAGCCCAGAAAGCTCTTTAACTGTGCAATCTGGCTGTTCTGGAGGCACACTTGGACTCTGAGAACTTCAGGGCAGGTGTGGCCAGGGAGGTGCAGGAGTAGAACTTGAATTTCTCTCTATGTTCATTTATGTTTTCTTTTCTGTCTGCCACCCCAGCACTCCGGCACTTACAGAATGAGGATCTACGAGAGAGATGACTTCAGAGGACAAATGTCAGAGATCACAGATGATTGCATCTCTCTTCAGGATCGCTTCCACCTCAGTGAAATCCACTCCCTCAATGTGCTGGAGGGCTGCTGGGTGCTTTACGAGATGCCCAGCTACAGGGGAAGGCAGTACCTGGTGAGACCAGGAGAGTACAGAAGATACCTTGACTGGGGCGCTACAAATGCCAAAGTTGGTTCTTTGAGACGTGTCATGGATTTTTACTGAAGTGTTCTCTACTTTTCTCCTTTAGAATCTAATAAAATATTTTAGCTTCTGTTTCTGGCACTGATAGAGTCCTGCTTTTCTTTCAATCTACTAAGCATTAATTTGCAATAATGACACTTGGACAAAATAATGACATATGTTTTCAAGATGGGGAGCAATGTTTTGTAAGGGGGATAAAGTAGAGGATATTATTGCCAGCATTCTTTTAAAGATTAAACCATGTAAGCTCAAAGAAAATTCAATTCAGTTGGGCTAAAGTCATTTGCGGTTGGTCTTACAAAAATATTTTTGCAGCTGCAGTGATAAATCAGTACTTACTGAGATACCTCAAGTTATCCTTTCAGGTTATCTTAACCATCTTCCTTATATAGTCCAAGTTTAGCTGATGAGGAAAGTCGTTCTCGGCATCTAGACTCTTATTTTAGCTCTATAAACAAATGAACTGATCCTGCTCACCTACTACACTCCTAACAGTCAGTGTTCCTTTTCTCTTAATTCCATTTTTGTTTGTTTGTTTGTTTGTTTGTTATGTGGGTAGTTCCCTGGCTGGGAATCGAACCCAGGCCGCAGCGTTGACAGCGCTAAAGCCTTAGTCACTACACCACCAGGAAACTCCCCTAATTCCATTTTCAATACCTCATTCTTCCATGAAATTTCCAGTTCAAATATAATTTACTGTTGGGTTACAGAAGAATTATGCTTTACAGAAGAATTTCAGGATTTTTACCAAAACCACATGCATGCAGGAAAAACTCAGCAATTTATCATTTTGATAGGAAATAAAGTATTATGCCTATACACAGAAAATAATACTAAATGGAAAATAAGAAATTAAAATTTTCTGGAGAAGTTTAATTGTATGTTTATTCCCTTTATTTTTAAAGAGTAAAGCCACTAATAAAAATATACATTATAATGAACTAAGGAAATTAAAAATTGGTGACTGAGGTTATTGGGTCAGATGATAAACAAGAGGAGAGGAGAGAGAGATGGAGCCAGGGGTGAAGTAGAAGCCCAACTTTCGCTCCATAAGGCATTTTGTTGGCTGTAGATGGGACCAGATTTTTATCCAGCAGCCAAGGCGGAGAGGTAAACAAGATTATTTCCACACCCCATAGAGTCTGAAAGACAAATAAAAGAATTATTCAAGACAACTGTGAGCATTCCCAGTACTGAAACCTAAAAAAAGCTTTCTTGTGGGTCCTGGCAAAGAGGATACTGAGTAAACATCCTCAATAACATCTTGCAGTAATTAAAAAGAGTTTGTAGGATGGTTTCTTACAAAGTTCCTCAACAAAGCTGATGGTTTCAGTTCAAAATTCATTGGAAGTAGCCCATCCTTTGAAATTCTAATAAAATGACTCAAATCCCATCATATCTATGTAGATAGAGAGATAGATAGATAGACAGATAGATACTCATAGATAGATAGATAGATAGATAGATACATACATACATACATAGTCTGTCTGGAAAGTATCCAGCCATGTAATATGAAAAAGAAAGGCATTTATAGCTGAATTTTTTTTCTGGACAGCCCTTATATCTATATATATAGATGTAGATATATACCTATATATACCTATATATCTATAGCTATATATCTACCTATATATGTGTGTCTATATATATTGCCAATGTCTCTAATAATTCTAGAGAGAGATTGAAGGTTTTTCCCAGTCACCATCCACTCTGATCTCCTATCTTGTTGTTGGGTGGACCACCCTGCCTTCCCACATGTGTCTCCCCCATCCCTTGCATACATCATACTGACCTAGATGGGAGACATAGTTCTTTTTTCTTTAATTCCTGGACCATTTGTCACATAAAGCATTCATGTGTGTAGGCAGCTTCATTATAGAGGTTCTAGGGGAGAGATACAAGTTTAGATCATCACAGGACAACAATATCACACGAACAGTAGTCAGCCCTGGTCAAGACAGCCCGCAAGTGTCACCCTGCTGCTGGGTGGCCTGCTCTTCCTTCCCCTCCTTGCCCCTCTTCTCTGTTCTTAGTGGCAATCACATGGTGGTTCAGTTTTTATGGTCTCTGTCCATCCAATACCCTCACGTTCTCCAAATCCATTACCCAAGTGGCCAATAAATAGAGCAAATATATGGTTTGTTTCCTAAACTGAGCCATTTTTGAGAGTAAACAGTTGTGCTGTTAAGGATTACACTGGGGCACGAAGCATGAATCAGGACTATCCAGGCGCACCAGAGCACATGGTTTGGCTACCTCTAAAGATCCCCTCCCTAGAAAAGAGATTCTTGAATTATTTTGGAATTCATTCTTCCTGAAACCCAGTTCTTTAACTTTTAAACTCTCAACACTAGTGCTAGCTTCCAAGAGACATTAACCAGAACCATCTCTTTGCCAATAATATTATGTCAAACTTGAGTTAGAAAGCCAATTTTACACTATTTGCCTAATAAGCACAATATTGCATACTTGAGACATGGAAATTATCCTGAAACATCAGAATTGGAAGCTCATAAAATTAGAGTCCTTAGATCTCTTTGATCAAATTTTTCTTGAAAATTGATTGCAACCATTCCTGGGGCACAGGCAGAGAAGATGATATTCTCTCTTTAATCCTGAATAAAGAGAAAGTCAGCCACTGTGAATGGTGGTGGTGAGGGGATTATGCCCCAACTAATTCCTAATTCTACCCTTCCTCTTTCACTCCCTTCACTCTCTAAATACACACTGGGGCCTCAGAGAGGAGAGAGGGTCTAAGTTGAAATCAGCTTCTAGGATTGGAAAGGGAGAAGAGATACCCTACAGGATCCCTCTGAACTTTTCCCTATTGAGATGAACTAACAATTTGAGATAACTCCAGTGTCAGCCTGCATGTCCTACACACATACCAGTGTTTCCTGCAAATTCTAGCTTGTAATACGAAGTCCAGATTTTAAATCTTTTTTTTTTTTTTTTCCGTTTTTCCACCTCTTCCCCCCTTTGAACCTACAATGCCTTCTGGCTTATCTAACCTTATAAAAGCAAATAACCTGAAGTAGCAGCTGCTCCATTAAGGAGCGCCAAAAACTGCTGTATTGAGTTACACTCTCAAAGGGTTCTCCTCTCTCTGGGTTCCTTCTCCAATTGTCCAGCTCTGCTGCTACAGGGTTAGGTCCTGATGTTAGCACATGTCTCATTGTCTCCCCTCAGACTTTAGAAGTACTAATTCACTTCTTTGTTGGTTTGTCAAAGCAGAAGTGACAATCACAACCACCTGTTGCTTCAACAAGATGAAATGTATTGTTTTCAACACAAAAGTCAGTTTGTTCCAAGAGGAATGTCACAGGAGTGAAGCAGAGGTGGCTCAATGATTGCCCTCCTTCTTCCTGTCATTTATTGAATGGTCATCAAAGACCAACTGAGACAGGGAACCAGAGTCTGGTGCTATGGTGGTGCTTTCTGGTCCTTTACCCAGTCTCATCTTTTTGTTTGGGATAGTCTGGTCAACATGACCACCAACTAAATGACCTCTGCTCATTTAACCAAGCCTCTATATGATATAAATGCTACATTAATTAATAGAAAGCAGGCAGATGGGTGGTAAGGTCAACTGCTGGCTGGACCTCAGACACTAGCAAAACTTTGGAATTGGCTGCTGCTGTTTTAACATTAATTTGACATTTCAGAAGACATAAAAGTTAGAATTACCAAGGAGCAAAGGGTCTTGGGGACAACATAACATTCCCATTTTCACTCTTTTGCTTACTCATCTCTCCTGTTATAAGGCCCATCAATAGCTCAAATACAGGGTGCTTGTGTCATTCTACACATTGGCAGTTGCAAATACTGAACTTTGATGTGAGTGTGTATGCCAGTGCATGCTGAGCATTTGAAATCAGTCCCATGGGCTATTACAATAATGAACTTCAGATTAGGGAATAACATTTTTTTAATATCCTCCAAGCATTTACTGAATAACTTTAATATTTTATCAATAAGAATACAAAAATAAAAACAGAATGATCGGGGGTTCCCTGGTGGTGTAGTGGCTAGGCTTTGGCACTCTCAATGCCACGGCCTGGGTTCAAGTCCCACCAGGGAACTACCCCCCTGCCCCAAAAATGGAATGATCACTGCCCTCATGGGGCTCTCCTCATTTATTTTGAGAAACTGATATCTGAACAAAATAATTAGATAAATGATAATTACCATTACATTGGTATGAACAAGATGCAGTAGGCAGTATTAAATTTGGGCTAGAAGATAAAGATTTTCCTCTGAAAATCTTTACAGAGGAAATGACACTTCAGCTGAGTCTTACATAAAGGGTAAAATTTCTCTGGGTGAAAAATGTAGAACTGGTGTTTCAAAATAAAAGATCATCACATTAAAAGAGAAAAGTATGAAAATAACTGTGCATTTGGGAAACTACAAGTGGTTCAGTGTGATAAGATAGAAAGACTGGGGCAAATGATGTCATTTGGTGTGGTCCTGGACTCTGGAGGTAAGTATTTCAAGCATATGAGTGGCTGTCTTAGTGATGTCTGCTATAACAAAAATTCCAGAGACTGGGTGGCTTAAACAGTAAACATTTATTTCTCAAAGTTCTGGAGGCTGGGAAGTCTAAGATCAGAGCTTCTTTCCTGGTTTGCAGATATCTTCTTTTTGTATCCTCACCTGCCGAGAGAGAGAGAGAGAGAGAGAGAGAGAGAGAGAGAGAGAGAGAGAGAGAGAGAGAGAGAGAGAGAGAGAGAGAGAGAGAGAGAGAGAGAGAGATATCTCCCATGTCTTTTTTTATAAGGACACTAATCTCTCATGAGAGCTCCACCTTCTCATGACCTAGTTACCCGCCAAAGACCCTATCTCCTTTGAGGATTAAGGATTGTAACATTACATTAAAGATTAAGGCTCCAACATTACATTGGGGGTTAGGGCTTCAACATATGAACTTTGGGGGAAACACGAACATGGAGGGGACACAAACATAGCAGCAGCACGACTTGATGAGCTTTCGTTCAGTCTGGAGGAAGGCAAGACTGAACAGAGCCAAGAGACTGCTGAAAGTCCATCAGGGATATGAAGAGACTCTAAGTAAGGCAGCTAAAGTTGGGGGCAGGGTGGGGTGTGGGGGCGTGGAGGAGAGGAAAATAGAGGCTGGGGGAAGAGGAGAAAGACCTGAAAAGAGGTGGGAGAAATGTCAAGACTGTGTTATTCTGAGAGGAGACTGAAGTTTAGTAATACGCATCTTCTCACTACAATCTCTTTTCCTGTCTAGCAGCACTATTATTTAAAGGGCTGGTATTTCTGCTTTGATTCTCTCACTATGTGCATATGAAACTAGAACACCGCAGAGAGCATTTCTGCCTGTATGTTTAAAAAGAATGTTAGTATAATTGCTAATAAAACAATACCTGGGCATGGCTAAAACATAGTTTCCTTATTTTAAAAAAGTGGCTTTTGAGCTCTTTTCCTGCTTGAGCCCACTCCTACCTCTTTGGCGTGTACTTTCTTTTCAATAAACTATCTCTTTGTTTCATTTCTTAAAAAAAGAAGAAGGAATAAACCAAAGTAGTGTTTTTCAAAGTTTCATCCAAGAAGAACTTGGTGCTGGTTGAAAGTCCAGATTACTGGAGTCTTTTCCAGATATAATAATGCAGAATCTCCAGAGACATCAGGTTGGTAACCTGCATTTTAATAAGCACAAAGGATTCTCATGTACGTTAGTGTTTGAGAACCACGAGATGATACATAAAGTCCTTTCCACATTTATCTTTTTTTTTTTTTAATTTTTGCCAGAACATGATTTTGTAGTGGAGACATTTCTCAGGCATCTTTGAAAGGATTAAATTTCTTTTACAGATATTAGTAGCCTGAAGTCATTCTTAATAATGTCACAGCATTACCAAGATAAAACATTTATTCAGTGCTCATTTTTGCCAAGTAGATGCTGAACCCATTATACAAATAATCCCACTAATTTATGTCAATGTCCTTTGGCCAAAGACTACCAAGAACCTCTGTCGTGAAAAAAGGTGGGTTCATTATTTGTTAAATCTAGGGAGGACACACACTATAGGGAAACATGGGCTATCTCAGTAGGAGGGTATTGAAAAGGACCTATTATAGAATTTGAACTTTGGTTGAGTGATTTGGGACAGGGTCTAGAAAAGCAGGGGTTCACTCTCAGTTGGATGTTGTCAGAAAGCAGGAATAGTTTTAGGATTGGATATCTCAGAAAATCTACTCATGGGGGGAGGGGTCTAGAACAAGAATAAAGCTGTAATTGGTTTTTTAAAAAAGTAACAGTTTAATCATGTTAGCTGAGAGATAGGATGTTTGCATTTTGTGGGTGGCTCATGGACTTTGTTTTTGCCTGTGCTTTGACAAAATTTTGAAGTGGCCTTACTTCGTTTCATTTCATCATGATCTCAGAGTAACCTTGCCAGCAGGTCTAATAGGAAAACAACACGGTCCAGCTCTGTATGCCTGGCCAGCTTCCAATGTCAGAGGTCTTTTTTCTTTTCTTTTCTTTCTTTCTCATTCAACATACTGTGTCCCATAAGATAAGCATTATGGAAAGGCTCATGCTCTGGGAGGTTATGTGTTGTGCCAAGTCCATGCAGCTTCGAAGTGGACATTGTCAGACCACGAAGCTTTGCTGCCTCCCCAGCCCTGGAAAAGGGGAAGCAATCTATAAAGCAGTGAAACTCTCAGTCTTGGACACAATGACCAGAGAAACCTCTCCCTCGATTCTCACAAGTTGATGACCAGTGGCTGATTTCTAGTTACATGAAGTACACCCACCAAAGGGAAAGTAAAGTATCTGATCAACACAGTCAAAACTAGCCAAGATCGAAATCCAGATTTATGTCCTTCGCTGGAATAGCCCATCCTGTAAAGGAAGAAATCTTAAATTAGAGTGGTCTCTGTCCTGGAGGAAAATTAGTGCTGTGGCATTCTGCTTTCTGACAGCCGCTCTGGGAATTCTGAGGCTATTCTATAAAGGCATAGACCTTCCCCCAGAAAATACATGGGGCATAACTGAATTATATGCATGGAGACATGCATTTGGGGTAAAAAGTTCAGACTGACGTGCTGATAAATTTAGAAAACACAAATAAAAGCCGCAGTGGGAACTCATCTAGGGTAAGTACAGCACAGCATTAGAACATCCCAGAGAATGAGGGCAAACGCCACAGGCATTTCCACTCAGTGCTGCATGTAAAAGGAATCCCTGACATTCCCTTACTCACCCCCGGGCCCCCTTTGTGTTGTTGTTGCGAACGCAGCAGCCGTCCTGCTTTATAGACGCGCCGCACGGCGCCGCCGGCCCACCCACTGAACTCGCTCCGACCAGCCATGGGGAAGGTGAGCAGAACCCAAGTTAAAGGAGAAGAAAAAACGTGGTCTCTAGAGAAGATCTACGGGGAGCAAATAATTTAGTTGGAAATGATTCCTCTTTTGCAGATCACCTTCTACGAGGACCGCGGCTTCCAGGGCCGCTGCTACGAGTGCAGCAGCGACTGCCCCAACCTGCAGCCCTACTTGAGCCGCTGCAACTCCATCCGCGTGGACAGCGGCTGCTGGATGCTGTACGAGCGCCCCGGCTTCCAGGGCCCCCAGTACTTCCTGCGGCGCGGCGACTACCCCGACTTCCAGCAGTGGATGGGCCTCAGCGACGCGGCCGGCTCCTGCCGCCTCATCCCCCACGTGAGTCCGGTCTGATGACGCTGCCTGGGGCCCCTCACAGTATTAACTAATGGGGCGTAGGGTGAGGGAGGGTTTTCCTTTAAAAACATCTAGGGGTTAAGTGGGCTTTCCTACCTGCTTAGGTACCTGCACGAAAAGCAGCAGAGCATGTAAGGAAGGATTCAGTTAGGCAATGAGGCCGTTCTAGCTGCTATTTTTGCTACCATTAGGTCAATCAAAAGTTGTCTGTAACAAATGTAATATTATATGGGATATAAAACAAAATTTGCAAATAGGAAGCTGGCTGGGCACAAGAAGGCAGTATTTCTAACAAATTAACTTTTATCGATAGTAAAGGAATTAACAATGAACGAATGAAATAGGTCCCACTGCAGACTAGTAAATATTGAAAATTCTATTGTTAATATAAGCTATTCAAAGGATATGTCCGACTTTGGGAAAGATAATTATCCTTAATTCGAAAAAAATTCTGTTTAATTCTCATTCCAAGTGACTATTTGAATATCACTGAAGGATGTGATAATTTTAAATCCTATTTATGGTAATTGTATATGCATATACCTTTGGAAGATAATACTCATATTAAAGGAATATTCGTCAAATACTTTACATTTTTCTCCAAATATCAGTTTGAGTTAACACTTAGAAATCAAGGAATTGGGCAATTAGAAATTAGGAAGCAAGATATTTGAGTTCTTGATGGAGTCTAACCCAGACTTTGAACCTCTTAAAAATTACATCTCCTAGATAAGAAATAGAAAACGGGCATGCAACCATTTGTTAAATGCTAGTAGGACACAGACCCATATAGAGCATTCACAGCCATCTTAGAGTCTCCGTTTTTACATGCACAACCTCATGCCCCAACCCACCAAGTTCATCTGTTGTTTGGTTGCTTCCTCTGCTCCTTGTCTCTGTGGACTGAGCAGTCAGGCTCCCACAGGCTGCGGCTGTATGAGAGAGAGGACCACAAAGGCCTCATGATGGAGCTGAGTGAGGACTGCTCCTGCATCCAAGACCGCTTCCACCTGAGTGAGGTCCGCTCCCTCCACGTGCTGGAAGGCTGCTGGGTCCTCTATGAGATGCCCAACTACCGGGGGCGGCAGTACCTGCTGAGGCCCCAAGAGTACAGGCGCTACCACGACTGGGGGGCCGTGGATGCTAAGGCGGGCTC
Organism: Lyroderma lyra; assembly: GCA_004026885.1. Classification (NCBI taxonomy): domain Eukaryota; kingdom Metazoa; phylum Chordata; class Mammalia; order Chiroptera; family Megadermatidae; genus Lyroderma; species Lyroderma lyra. The sequence goes on from PVJL010001862.1 coordinate 225,764, forward strand.
TTTGCGGAGGGCGGTGGATTTATACTAAAATAGGTCCACACTACCGTTTTCTCAATTTGGAACCTAATAAAGTATTTAGTCTGTATTGTTGGCAATTGCTGGCTGCGGCTTTTCTTTCATTGTGTGCCAATTAATTCACTTGTAAATGTTGCCTGGTAAAGGTTGAAGAATGAATAGTGGAGCGGAGTCTGTTCTATTACATTATAGAGGTGCTTCAAAGTAAAATGAGTCTTAAACAAGGCTCAGAAGCGGGGGTGGAGGGAGGAGGTAGCCGGTCACAGGAAGCAAGGCAGGTCATGGTGAGAAATGGGACAGGGCGACTGGTGAGAAGGGCGGCATTCAGCTGAGGGCCTTGAGGAATAATGTTCCAGGAGTTTCCTTCTGACCCAAGAGGTGGCTGGAGGCCACAGAGGATCACAGACGAGTCTGAAGAAAAGCCCACCTGGCACAAAGCCTGATTAGGTCATATAAGGAATTGCAGTTTTATTTACTTTCAAGCACAGTATTTTATAATTAATGCCACGACCGCCACGTTGGACTCGGTTAAAGACCCTCCTTTTTATTCTAAAACAGCTTCTGACTGGGATGCACCCCTTGACCAGTATAGCTGCTGAGCCAAACACTGTGTGAAGGCCAGAAACTGCACAGCTGAGCATGAAACCACTAATGCAAATAAATGAATGAGATACACATTAATATTACTATAAATACATTTGCATGATATAGTGTACCATAAACATAAAAATTCCTTTCCTACGGAAAATCTGCCTCCACTTTAAAATAACATTGCAGAAAGCCCTCATTTCTAGAGCCCTTTGATGGAAGTAAAATCTGCTTGCTCACAAGCAAAGCCCTGCAGAATAAAAACGTTTTGTTTTTTAAATTTTTCATCAGTAGAGAAGTAATTTTCCTTCAAAGTAAAAACCACTCATAATCTTATTACTTTGCAAATTCTATATATAAAAAAGTGGAGGCGGCTCTTTCTGATCTCATTTTTCATTGCTAACCCTTGTTTACAATTGGTAGGTACCCTTCTCGAAGTTTTCCCTCATTTATATAACTATCTCATGAAATACATGCTTCTTTTTTCTTCACAAAAATGGAATCATATTATTATACATATTAATCTGCAATTTGCTTTTAACATGGAATACGTTATGGACATATATTTAGGTCAGTACCTTATTCTCTTTAATAGCAACATGTGTTCCCTTGTTTGGAGATCCCTAATTCACCTTTTATCCATTGGTGATTGGGTTTTCCCAATGTTGCTTTTACAAACAAGGCTACAAAGAATATTGTACATATACCTTTATCTACACATGCCATAATTATTAGAAGATAGAGACCTACAAGTGAGACTGCCCACTCATAGCACAAGATTTTTTTCTTTATTTTAATAGTCTGCTCAATTAGCCACCGATATCCTAACTTCTTGGAGTTAGAATCTTCATCTTTATTGGGTACCTACCATAGGCCTTCCATATGTAGCACTGAGAATGAAAAAAACAACCAAAACAAGTAGAAGGCATTGTCCCTACAACCACAGAGCTCTACCCAGAAATAATGCTAACACTAAATAATAAGGTGTAATCACTTTTTAGAGTTAAGTACTTCCCAAGTACTAAACAACACATATGTAATGACTTTTGTTTATTGAGTACTTTTACTTAGTACTTTAAAGACATCCTGTGACAAATTTCTAGGGGAAATAAATGGAGCAATATTTATTCACATACGTCTCATCAGATGTGTTTTATTCCTTAACACGTTTGGGAGAGAAAAGTGTTTTCTTGGTATGATATACACAATTAACACTTCCTTACACACCTAAACTTCCCAACATTTCTCTTCCTGCTTTGGGAAAACATCTCCAGTGAAAATAATTTCCTGTCAGTGGGAAAACAAATCTGTCTTTGCCACAACCGACAAAGAGGTGCATGGGAGCAGCCACTTCTGGCCTTTGTCCTTTTGGCTGGGGCGCTGGAGGCCAGAGAGAAGAAGCTTGTCACCGTTTCTCCACCTCTTCCTCTTCAGCTATTTTCCTTTCTTCCCGCCACTCCTTCCACCACCAGCCTCCATCGGCTACCTTTCTGCCCCTTTATTCTTTTCTCCAGTCCACTGGTTTCAGGGTACAGGCAAAGTGAATCCTCTAATGTCCCTCCCATGTCTGGGGAGAAATTTTAACAATGACCCAGAGCTGCAAAAGCTGCCTGTTTCTTACACTGAAAGTGCTTGGGACTCACATGTAAATCTTGTAAGGAACAAAAATTCTAAGAATGATCCAAACATTTTGTAAATGACTTAGTTTTCCTTGGGGCTTAAATCTGACACACCTTGGTCACCTCTAGAATTTTCTGTAGAGCATTGAAATCAAGTCACATTTTGGCCCAAGCCATTCACTTTTCAGTTCTATGAGAAGTACAGGGTTTTTCCCTGTTTGTTCCCCCAGGCTGAAATAAAACCTCCCCTCTTCCTAATTCATGAAAAAATTAAGCCCAAAGTCACCTTGTTTTGGCCCTCCAGATTTGTCCTAAATTTTATTTGCAACCACGTGTCAGCTGAGGTAGTGGCCCTCACAGACTCCCTGACCCTGCTCCCCTAGGTGCTGTGTGGACTCTTTGCTTTGGGTTCTCTCTCATATTTTAATGTTTTCATCCCCTCCCCACAGAAACAGCTCTGAGCAGAATGACGATTTCTTAAATTTTTAGAATTATTCCTCTATTTTTAAATTTTTAATTAAAATGATGACTTTTATCCTTTAGATTCTGGTCGCTTACTTTCCATTATGTAACTTTGTAAATACATGCCTTTACATAGTGAATAACAAGAACTGAAATCATCGTATTGTACCTAGTTGATATCTAACTCATAAATACTGACTTCTAAAGATTGATGTGAAGTCAGGACAAAGTATTTCCAGGACTGTGAGTAATTCTTTAAGCATGAAAGAGGCTAAAGGCATAGGTCACCTTCCTCTCCAGTGCTCTTTCCAGTCCATCAAACTCTTCACTTCCAGGCTGATAAATACGTTCTAAGTCTTCCTGGAGTCCCAGCTTCTAGATATTTATTCCTCCCTCTCCATACACCATTCCAGTTGGAGCCCCTCTTCGTCTTCCTGCAATTAATTTCCTCTGAGTCAAAAACTTTGTGTGCTTCTTTCCCCAGAGAGAACAAAGGTCTATCTAGATTCTCTCATAAAGAGTTTCTTAGGAATTTGGTTTTATTTTATAATACCCTAAGAGGTCATTGGCTTGTGTGTTTTAAATGTATTACTTTTTCTTGTTTCCTTAAACTTAGAAATTTCCATTTTAGTTTTTTCTCAGATTAAGCCTCTTAAAAGTATGCTCCCTTTTGACTCACAATCAGCCAAGATAAGACATCTAATCTTCAGTCTACTTTCAGGTGTGACTGCAACAGAACCCAAATCAGACCAGATACTGAAGGTCTGTGTTTGCTGTGTTTTCGTTTTGTTTTGTTTTTGTTTTTATCACACTGAAAGTTTGAAAATTTGTGAACACCCTTGGTAAACATTCCAATTCTTACACCCTTTAATGAGGATGTTATGTTAAAGGACTAATTGGAAATTTTCAACATTCAGTTAAGGTCATTTTCTTCTATGAATGATTAGTATTCAATCTGATGGCACATAAGTAATATGATAGTTCTTACAGACTATACTATTTACCATATTAAAATCCTACCTTTTTTGCTCCCTCACTTACACACCTCCCCCCCCCCCCCACATACAACCTATGCAAATAACAGGGTAGACTATATATGAAATGGCTGAAGCTCTACTTCTATTATTAAATACACAATGTCCCAAATGACTTTTTTTTCAGCCTCAGTAACATCAACGAGTGATAGCAACCCGAATACTCTAGAAAGAATGGGACCAAAACCCACAATGAGCCCCGTGGACTGCGACAGCAAAGAGAAAAAAAGAGAACACGGTCATCCCCTCCGCACCCCGGGGCCCCTTTTGTGTTGTGGCTGCCAAAGCAGCAGTCGGCCTGCTACATAGCCCCGCGGCCGCCGGCCCACCCGCCGGCCCGCCCACCAGCCATGGGGAAGGTGAGCCCGGCCGCAGGCGGGAGGGCCCCCGGCGGGCGGGGCGGGCGCCAGGCCGCTGAGCCTGTCCTTCCCTCCCTTGCAGATCACCTTCTACGAGGACCGGGGCTTCCAGGGCCGCCGCTACGAGTGCAGCAGCGACTGCCCCAACCTGCAGCCCTACTTGAGCCGCTGCAACTCCATCCGCGTGGACAGCGGCTGCTGGATGCTGTACGAGCGCCCCGGCTTCCAGGGCGCCCAGTACTTCCTGCGGCGCG
>PVJL010001863.1:0-41075 GCA_004026885.1 Lyroderma lyra
TTTGGCTATTGTCAGTCATATTGCAAGCATATTGCCATGGTTTAAATTAGCATTGTGAAAGCAATACACTGCAGAGGAGTGCGTGACTAAATTGTTAAGAGCGACCCATGAGGTCCGAGCACGAAGCCATCTCTGCAGACAGAGAGACTTCGTAGGGAGCTTTTCGCCAGCTGTGTCCCTGGTCATTGAGCACAATATGTAAGCATTTGCCCAGGCACTATTTTGGGAAAAGCAGTCATTTCATCAAGGGTACAGCTTAGGTCTGAAATTTTGTTTGGATCACTTGCCAAGAAATTGGCGTCCAAAAATTAAATATGAAAAATGTGACGAGAATTGGGAACTAAGGCAGGGAGGTCTGCTCACCACATTGTGACTCTTACTGACCTCTTCGGAAATGATATTGCTGAGTAATTCTATCATGTCCATAATAGGTCGCTTGTTCCTGTGCTATCATTTCTGCAATGCTCTTACGGATGAGTAGAACTATCAGAAGCTTTAAAAGTAAAAGGGCTGAGACGAAATGTTGGCTTCATGACTCATGGACACGGTGAGTTCGGGCAAGCCACCCCGCCGCTTGGGGCGTAAGTGTACTCTTGTGAACTGGGAGTGACAGTACTCACCGACAGGCCTTTGGGATGAGATCCCGTAGCCCCTTTTAGAAGGGCAACTTGGAGCAAAGACGCGTGATAACTTTTCCAGGTGGTAGTGATGAGCTGGGGGTCACCACTAAGCACCACAGTAGTGAAGAGTTAGGAAATAAGAACTGAAATGGTTTTGAAATTCCTGGCGCTGTTTAACTGAAGACTGAAAGGAAAAAGCTGGGGCAAATGCTGTAGCTCTGTCTCTGGGGGAGTGGGTGTGGAGGATGGTGGGAGACAGATTGTGACCAAAGGCAAGGGGAAAAAAATCAAACAAGAACAAATCTGCAACGGGTTTAAATCTGATGTTTTTCTGAACCTCCTAAGCCAATGAAGTCCCTTGAGCCCCTCATCTTGTTCTCATTTCCACATATTATAGGCCCATCAGCTTGGGATGATAAATAGCCCCCTCAGTAGAAAGACAAGCATCAGGTGATTTGGAGCAGCTACAGGTGAGGGGCCGAGGGGACGTGAGGCAGGTGTGAGGTCTCTGGGGGAGACGCCCCCATCTCAAACAGGAGTCCAGCAAGGTCCTGGCATGACATAATTGCTCAGGATTGGTTTCCTGCGTCGATAAGCAAATGAATTACAGGAGGCAAGAGGAGAAGTTGAGGACCCAGAATCCAATTGCGCTCATTCTTCAAGTCCCAACTCGAGTCCCGCGTCATTTGCGTGGCACGTCCGCCACATAGGTGTGCTTCTCACCCTGGTTCTTGCAGCTTCTATCACTGGTTGAGAGTCCTTGGGGCCATTCCTTGCTCACGTCTGCTGGTCGCCCCTTCATTCCGCCCAGTTGTTCCCTGAAGTGCTGGCCACGTACCTGTGACTGCCCTTGGTGCTGAGGACCCCAAGGAGAAAGAGCTCCTCCACTGTCATTGAATTCACAGCTTGGAAGGGGAGACGGATGTAAAAACCAGAAACCAACCTTCCTGTAAAGAAGATTGACAAATGGCCACCGAGCACGTGAAGAAAATGCTCGACATGATTGGTCTTTAAGGAATTGTAAGTCAAAACCACAATGAGATACCAAGATACCATTTATACCCACTAGGATGGCTGTGATTACACAAACAGAAGGTAACAACCTTGGTGCGGATGGATGTGGGGAAATCGGAGCCCTCAGGCACTGCCAGCGGCCATGTCGAACAGCCAGGCACTGTGGGACACCGTCCGAAGGGTCCTCGAACGTTAAACATAGGTTGCTTCTTGGCCTTTTGGCTAAGATGGAGTGTAAAAGTTCAACATAGAATGGAGCACATGACGTAGCAATTCCACACCCTAAAGAATGAAAACCAGGCGTTCAAACAACACCTTACCTGTGCAGGCTTGCAGAAGCATTGTTTACAACAGCTGAAAGATGGAAACACCCTAAATGCCTATCACCCAATGATGAGTGCAGAGGCAAAATGCGGTAGACGAGGCCTGTCCGGGAAAACCCCGCCACAAAGACCTCTATTTTTCATATTAGCTGGCTGGATACTTGCCAGACAGCCCTTGTATATCCATATGATGAAATGTTATTGTTATAAAAAAGAATGACATACCGATCCACACTCAACATTGATGAGCCTCAAAAACATTGTCTTAGGTGAAAACATGCAAGACACGAAAGCCACCTCGTGAACGATTCCATTCACACGAAACACCAAGACTAGGTAAATCCATAGAGACAGAGGGATTCGTGTTTACTGGGGCGGAGGGACGGAAGTGACCGTTTCATGGAGTGATGGCAATGTCTAGAAGGAATGGGCTTTGGAAGGGAAGGTGCCATTCTCATCCCATCATATCAGGGCTACACGTCGTCAAGGTGACTGAACACGGTTGACGCTAAACTTGACCGCCTGGCTGAGGCGTGCTGGCCAGGTTGCCCCCGTAACGCTGCTCTTGCCCCGCTTTCCGCGTTATACTCAGGAAGGAGGTCTGCACGGAGGAGCGGACGTTATGCTCCACTTCCTGGACTTCATGTCGTCTTTGCATGTTTCTCTTTCTATTCTCGATGAGTAAGGGGTTTGGTCAGTAAAAAGGAAAATTATCTCCATCAGGAAGACTGTACTGCCCTTGAGCCCCCTGTGAAGGCGAGGCTTCTCAACAGTGGCGCTATGGACATTTTGGCCAGGACAGTTCCTGGTTGTGCGGCCGTCCTGTGCTTTGTAGGGTAGGGACCAGCATCCCTGACCTCTGTGCACTGGATGCCAGTAACAAACCACTTACAACCACCAGAAACCCTCCCGAGGGAGGGGGCGAGGTCCCCCACTCCCCGCCCCAGTTGTGGACTGCCGCCTTCCGGTAAACCATACTGTCATGGAGCTGTGAAGAAAGATCTTTCTAAACAAAGAAAAACAGAGTAACATAAAATAGCATTTCTTCTCCAGGCGCAATACTATTATACCTCAGTAAGAACGCCCCCATTCATGAGTAAAACTCGACAGAGAACTCAGGAAACACAAGCGTTTATGTAGCACCGCAGTGCTGCCCAGTCCCAGGGCGGCGCACGGAACGCAGAGTGAATGGCTATGTGCTGGGCATGCACTTCCCACAGAAAGTAGCATAAACGATGGCCCCCCGGCATTGTGCAAGGCAGTGGCCTTGAATTCACAGATATTAAAGAGATTTTTAGCATACATCCTTTGTATTAGTCCGGATGGACAGGGTAATGCTGGGGTAACAAACATCCTAAACATCTCAATGGCTTAAAACATCAAGGATTTATTTCTCATTCATGGTACATGTCCTAGGAAGGTGAGAGACGACTCTAGTTTTTGGAGTTACTCAGGAGCCCAGGATACTGGGAGCTGTATCTCCCCACCCACCCACCCAGCCTTCCAACCCCCCTCCCATCTGGCCACCATCAATTTGTTCTATCTATGAGTCTGTTTCTATTTTGATTGTTCACTTATTCTGTTCTTTAGATTTCACATATAAGTGAGACCATATGGCATTTGTTTTTCTCAGTCTGACTTATGTCACTTAGCATAATAACCTCTAGGTCCATCCATGTTCTTGCAAATGGTAAGATTTCATTCTTGTTTATGGTGGAGTAATACTCCATTTTGTAAATGTCTTATAGGGGCTGTATCATGACATGTGTGCTGTCAGAATCTTCACGGCAGGGAAAAAGGTTCATTGAAGTGTTGTCACTGGTCACCCTGTGTTTCTGGGAGTGACATTCATCATCTCTGCATACTTTTCATTGGCCACACCAAGTCACGTGGCCGTGCCTAGCTTTAGTAGGCAGGAAAGTACAATTTCACTATGAACCCTGGAGGAGGAGGAGGCCCAAGATATTTGTGAACAGTCCTAAATTAGTGTAATAAATGTTCCAATCAAGTGTAAACCGAGATTTAGGGTTTGCTTGTGTCTGAACCGTGCCTTGGCCACGTCTTTTCCCGTGGCTTACCATAGGTAGTAACGTGATGTCTAGCTATATTACAGAGGGCTGTGGAATCGGAGTTTGGTGTGAAGCTTTTTGTACATACGTCTCTGGGAGGAGATGTGGAGAGTGTAGTGAGCTCCCCCTTACTTCCCAGCTTACTTTCATGGACCAAGAGCCCCGAGGAGAGACGGAGCTGCAAATAAAGAATGGAAGCAGCTGTTTTGACGAAGTACTTTGCAAGATTCCAGATATAAATTGTGTAGCATGGGTGTCTTAATGATGATGGGGCACCATGGAGCACCTACTCATCCCTCCTGCAGGGGCTATACAGTGAGGTCCTGTCAACGTGAGCACGACATCATCCTGGCAGTGAGGGAGGAGAAATGGTGTGCCCTCTTCAGGGGGCTTAGTGGGCAGGGGGCAACAACAGGGAGGCTGGAGCGGGGAAGTGGGTGAGATGCTCCTGTGGTCTCCGGGAAGTAACTGGGGAGGACCACGGCGGAGGGATGAGCTCTCACAGATAAGCAGCTAACGTTTAGAGTCAGCAGACTCTGGGCATTCATGAAATACATTCTCATTTATGTTCACTTGTGAAGCCTGGGGAAGTTCCAGTTATGTGAGGTTTGAAGAAAGATTTTAAGGAACACATAGAATGGGAGGACTGGCTGACGTGAAGATCTGTGAATTGCAGCCTCAGAAAAAGGATCCTTTAATTTACATGTTGGTTCTCCTTGAGCAAAAGAGCTTTTGTTTGCTAAGTCCCAGTGTTAGCAGTAATACTGACTGTAATGTTAAAAAAATAAATATTGGATCGTTGTTTTAATTACTGTATTCTGAAACTAAAGTGCTGCTTAGAGAATGTGCGTGTGTGCGTGTGTGTAGAAACACACATGTATGTATGTTTAGAAACTGCCATCGAAGTCGATCTGTAGCACAGTATACATGTGTGAAATGATATACTATGGGCATGTCTTGGTTTATGTATAGTTGCCTAATGTGTACGTACCTTCTACTTAGAGCTTTTTATGGACATAAGTGCTCTGCTGTTTAGAAGAGGGTGGTTTGGGACCGGGTCAAGTAGCGCCCTTGGCTTTTGTCAACCAATGAGGTGGGACTGCTTGTCTCTAGGCAATGGTGAAACATTCATTCCCTTCTCACCCACGAGGTTTCCAAGGCTAAAGTGTTGTATGTGATGATCTGATGTGCATTCATGTGGTACAGTTTATTTTTGTTAATTGCAGGTGAGTCACGACTATGACACACTCACCAGGAGAAAGCAGCCCACTCTTCAGTGTGCACGCTTTCAAGTTTCTTTAAATAAAGAACGAAAAGCCTAGAGAATCACCTTTGAAGTTACTGATGTCCAGAACAGAGACTGACGCAGTCCTCAGAGCTGCCACCATCATTCACATTCATGACAAGCCAGAACTAAAATCTGAGCCATAAGGAACCTAGAGATGATGCACTAGGGGAGGAAGGGGTGAACAGAGGCAGCTGAGGGCATTCCAAGGCACTCGTTTTGTTCAGAACAAGTTATAAGTATTGATAAATTTAAGGCAAGAACGGGGAAAACACATGACTGTGGATCTTAGTAGGTTAGGACCAACTATCAGAAAACAAAAATAGAACACACAACTTTGAAATAGTCATTAAGTTAGATATATCCAAAAGAAGGCAGGAAAGGAAGAGAAAAAAGAAAAGAAACTACAGTTTTAGGGGAAAAAGTAAAATAATATAGCAGAAATAATTCTCATATAGCAATAATCATCATAAATTTAAACCACCAAATAAAAGACTGGTATACAGATTGAACACAGAACATAAAATCTGGCAATACCTTGCCAATAAGAGAGTAGTGAAAGAAAATAATTTGGGTAGGCTGATAACCAAAAAGTACATTCCCACAGAAAGCTGGACTAGTCATATTGATAGCTGATGAAATACAATTAGAGGCAAAACCCATTAAAGGCCAAGAGGAATGTGACATACTTATAATAAGTATAACAATGGAGTGAAAATACATAGTCATAATGAATATAAATGCACTCAAAAACATCATCTCAAAGTAGATAAAATGACAATTGACAGAATTATGGGAAAAAAATAGATGACAAATGTGCACAGGAATTTTAAAATGACTCAAACTGAGAGGTTAAGCAGCCCTAGGTAAGTAAAGACATATCTGAAGAACACATTAAGCTGAGAAACAAATAGATGATGTGTGTGGAATTCTATATCTAACAAATAGTAAAGGTACATTTTTGTTTTATTTTGGAGGCTGAATCATTCACAAAAAGTGACATTTTTTGAGGCCACCAAGGAAGCTTCTGTATTCCAAAGAATCCTCCTTAACATAGAATATGTTCTCTGAACAAAATGCAAAAAAATGAGAAATCAATGTCCAAAGAAAGCTAAAAATGGCTGATATATATGGAACCTAAATAACTCAGGTTAAAACAGAAATCAAATGGAATATTATGAAATACTGAGAACTAAACAGAAATAAAAAACTATGAAAATTTGTAAGATTGCTGAAGTAGTACTTGCTTTAAATACATTTATTTGATAACAAAAAAAGACTGAAAACAAATTATGTTAAGGTTCAAGTGGAGAAGTTGGGAAAATAACAAACCCAAAGAAACAAGGAGCATTTTATAATAAATTTAAGATAAGAAATTTAAGGGCTACGCAACGTAATGAAGAAGATTAACAAAGTCAAAATCTGGTATTTTGAAAATTCCATAAGAAAGGCACCCTTTGGCCGAACCAATCAGGATAAAGCAGGAGTAAGCAAATAATGAAAATACAGAATGAAAAGCAGGGAAATAAAGTAGATGCAGCTGAGAAAAAAATGATAAAAGAAAATTATGAACCAATTTTCATCCATAAATTTGAAAACCACACAGAGCGGATACATTACCAGAAAAATACAAAATGCGAAAATAGTGTAAGGAAAAGCGAAAACACTGAACAGACCAATAAGCAACGGTGACATTAAAATTATAACAAGCTCGTTTCTCCCACGAAAGTGCCAGCTCTAGTGGTTGTCATAGGGGAGCTCTACCACAGTTGGCAAAATTTAAACGACTCCGGGGAGAAGACGAAGAGTGGAAACATTAGAAATCATTCTATGAGATGAGTGGGTTCTTGATTCAAAATTCTGTCAAGTTCAGTACAAAAAGCCCATTTGATCTTGGAACACAGATGTGGAACTACACAAATGAAATATTAGCTACAACTATAAAAGGGCGAAAGTAAAAGATGATCGTAGAGAGTTGGGGCCGGAGAAGCCAGCACGGTTCGACCTCAGAAACTGTATTGTTACCTTAATCCAGAGGAGAGAAATCACTTGATCATCTCAGATATAAAAAGACATTTTTATGAAGTTCAACATCAATTTATGATAAAAATCTCTTGCAAATTATGTCTCCCACAGGGAACTTTTTAAATGTAGTAACGATTTATGCCCTTGACCTACAGCAGAAAACATACTTCAGAGAAACTGTGGACTCATCCTCTTAAAGATGAGGAGCATATGGTGCTGCAGCTAACATAGTATCTAAGGTCCTAGCCTACCCTGTGAGATCAAACCAAACCAAACCAAAATGTAGCCTAATGATTGGGAGGGAGGGCATTAAATTTCCATGTGCCAATGCTATGATCTAAATAGAAATCTACCCGTATCAACAGAAAAATATTGGAATAAGAGAGTGCAGGAAATTTGCCAAACACAGAAAAATCAACTGCATCTCTCCATACGACCAGCAACCAATCAGAAAATAAAATGGAAAATAGAATGCCTTCATAATAGCAACAAAAATGTAAATTATCTGGGCATGAACAAGAATATATCTCATAACCATGGATAACATTAAAAAAATAATTAAATGGAGAGCTACCCCATGCTTAAGAATGGAGTGCTATGACATTATAGACGTCAGTTCTCTCCAAACGAGTGTACTATTTCAATATGATCCAAAACAAAATTCCCCAAGGGATGTGGCAAAATTTAAACAACAAAGACATGAACAAAGAATCTGAACAGCAACACACAAGAGGGGTAAACGTGAAGAGTTAACAAATATATGAAGAGACACTCAAACTCAGTAATATTCTGAGAAATACAAATTAAAATAAGAATGGAATAACATTCTAATCCCATTTTGATTGGCCAAAATTACAGCCAATTTAATAGGATAATGCACGAGTGGGCGGGATGTTAGGTAATAGGTACCTTCGTGGCCTGCTGGTGGGAATCGGGGAATGGGAGCTGGCGAGGCACCCACCAGGACGGTTAGGGCAGGGCTCACTCAGATGTGTATGTGTTTATGCAGGGACTCGTAATCCCACTCGGGCTAACCTCAGAAAGCAACTTGGCGTGAATCTAAACAAAGACGTAGGTTCAAACGTTCAGTGCTTACTCTTTGTGTCTCGGGGAGATGAAATCTACCCGTGTGTCTGTTAGAGGGGAAATAGTTCAGTAAAATGTGGTGGATGGATATAATGAAGCAGTGTGCAGCCGTTAGAGGCCACAGAATGGGTGCACTCTCAGCAACAGGTATAGATAGAGCTTTGAAACATCGTGCTGAATAAAAAACAAGAAAAAGAATTGTAGGTCAGAGCCCAGTGCCATCTGTGTAAATCAAACACACACACACACACACACACACACACACACACACACAGAGTTCTGTATTTCACGGTGATAACCTACAAATTTGAGGATTGTAGACACTGTTGCCTGGGGGTGGGGGCAGGAATGGGAGTGGGAAATTAGAAAAACAGAAAGGCAAAATGTAAATAAGATAAAAGAGCAGACTTTCCTGGGTCGATGATGATAATAGACCATGCACCGAGGTATGAGATAAATTCGACCACCTGCCTCTGAAATCCAGAAAGTAAGGCACAATAACTCCATGTTTATACATCTCTGTGTGAATTTTCTTTATTTTCTTGTTTGTCACCAAACACGAACAACTTAAAAGGGGAGGTCTTTACGCTTGGAAGTCACCATTGACATAAAGAACTAAATTCCAGTTATTACAATTTGGCAGCAACAAGTGGTCGACATTCTTGACTTAGAGAGGTTCAGTCTGGTGCTCATCACCTGTTCTTAGCACCTGGTTTTACTTGGCCTCCCACTGTAGCCTCTAGAAAATTCCACAGAGACCTTCTGCTTTAAGAATCCGAGTTTTAGAGCAGGCACCTCCCAGCCCTCATCTCCCCTGGGCCTGTACGGGCTTTCTAATTGATGGATGCCTTCCTTCCCATCCAATGGCATCAGGTGTATTAGCAACTGTATCATCTGGTATCTGATCTGCTGACAATCCCACCAGGCAAATGGAGCTCGTTACAGAAATGAGGTCCTCAGACAATGTGCAGGTTTCCTAGATGGTAACTGCTTACAATTTCTTTTTCATTCAAAGTCTGTTGAATTTCTTACTTTTTATTTGTAACATGGTACAAAGTAGATGAATTGAATGTCAGAGACTTTCTCTCCTGAGGTGGCTTTTATCCACTTCTGAAGTGAAATGGAAACAATTACGGGGCCCTTGATAGGCCAGCTCATCTACTCCTGCCTGGAGCGCAGGTTACAACCAACTATCTTGGTGTATTGGTCCTATTTTCCAAAAACTCTTGGACATAATATGTTCCCTCCTCCATGGGCTCCCTCCTGAGGAAGGTCCCCTTTATGGTGATCCCACACCCTCCACGAGGCAGCTTTTAGCTTCGGTTACTATTTTGTTCTGTGAAGACACAACATCTGGAAAACGTCCTTTGTTCAATAAACGCTCATGAATCTAAGCCTGTTAATCGTTCCCCAAACAGTCTTTATTTCTCTCTGTAATCAATTTTTGTTATATCAACATTTCTAACCGTGATACCAGCAGGGAAGGTTGTAATTCTTGGTATTTAGCAGATTTCCTAATAACAACCCGTTTCGTTATTATGGGCGTACATGGAATTTGTCACAGTACACAGTTCATCTGAACAACCTGGGACTCCTTCTCCAGGTTTGGTGTTGACTTAGCCTCTGTCATTCAAATACGATCAGTAGCAGTTGATGCTCTTTCTCAGCAAATTAGCAGTCTCCTGAGTAGAAGAAACATGTCATTAAGGTAGGATAGTTCATTTATTAGAAGTACTAAATTTTGCTATGACAAGTTCAGGGGTCACAGATGGCAGGGCCTTGAGAATGCACACCTGTGCTGCATGGACCCTGGGTAGAATAACTGGGAATCTTGAAAGTTTCAGGTCCCTTTGACAGTGAGCAGGTCACTGTATCTAATCATACTTATGAAAACATACCTGTATTTGAAAGGCCACTTTGCCTCTAATTAGTTGGATGGCCTTGAATAAATTAGTTCAGCCCCTTAAGTCTCAGTTACCTCACCTATGAGATGAGCACTCCTGCAGCAAGCACTTATTAAACACCTAGTACGTGGGAGGCATCACTGAAGGAGCTGTACACAAGAGGCAAGTTGCCTCTCTCGTGCAACTCCTTGCAATTTAAAGTACAAACGAAAACTAAAATAGTGATATTGTGTAAATTTTGTACCTTACAGAGCAGATCTAAGGCTAATAGGATCAGATGAGGAAATGTTTATGAGCTCCTGGGCACAGTATGGGCTCAGGCACTGGTAGTTATTAGAGTTGAAAGAAGAACTGTAGCTGAGAGGCTGTCACCTTTTCTGTCCCCTTTGAGAGACCAGTGGGTGTGGGGGCAAAGACTCAGATTGTGGTCTTGCAGCAGTGCTGGGGGCCCCTGGACATTTTCACGGATAAATGTTGGGAGAGAACCGCTAGTAGCCCTGGCGTCCAAAGACAGAGATTGTGGGAATGCATGTGGGGTGGGAGAGGAGGGACGCACACCAGTCTAGGGAGCAGCTCTGTCACCTGGCACCTTCCCTTCTGCCCCGCATATTTCACTCTGCCCAGAGAAGGCATGGGGACTGTTTTCCAGGAAGCCTCCCCACAGTCCTTGGCTCTCGTTGGGGGTCTGCTGATGGTGAAGTTGCATGCTCACATGCACACATACATGCACACAGCGGGGTGGGTGCAGGGAAGAACAGGCCAGTGTCCCAGAGACGAACGTTCTTCCTCTCTGGTTTCCCCCTGCATGCTCACTGAGGAGCGTGGGCAATGCTCTTTATCATGGTCTAGCCGCTGCCTCCTGGGGCTCAGTAGGGTCCCTCCAGCAGAGACACACTGTAAATCTAAACGTGAGGATGTTCTTACCTTCTTCACCCCCGTAGGACCTGAGCTCTGGGAAGGGAAGGAGCTCCTGCGATGGTTAGGACTGAGCTGGGCCTGGCCGCTCACCGTGGCCTGGACCCGTCTTTCCACAGCTCTTGCTTTTCCTCCTCCTTGAACAGAAACTTGGCTCCACTTCCCTGCTTCATGAAACCACTTAATATGTAGTCACTTGATAGACTGAGAAGATCTCTGGTGCTATAATTTGTGGTCCTTTTGGAAGGGACTGTGAGATATAATTGAAAGGTACAGGGAAGGAAGGAAGAGAGGAGTGGTGTGGCTAAACAAGTCAGCAGAAATCAAGTTGGAATTCGTTAAGCCACTCAGTGGAGTACATGCCAACTCATTGGAAATAAATCAAAACGAGCACACACGGTTTCATATTGTCCGTATTTAAATATCTGTTATAGCTGTTACAGCACTGAGACCTAATGACCTTTTCTTGGGGACATTACTTCTTGGGTTGTTGGCAGTTTGTTTTCCTACAGCAACTAATGTCTTGAACTCCTTGGCATTGCCCTTGGACACGAGGTTTGCGGGGTAGGTGCGTGGGGGCGGCTAAGGCCTTCTCCAGCTGCTGACCCGGGCTCGGGCCGGCTACATCTACGCGCCGTGAAGGCCCAGCAAGCCCGCAGAAACATGCCGATTCCCCGGAACTCGTCCAAAGGGGTTTCGCTGGGTTCTAGAGAATTCCAATGAGCGCTCCTGCAAAACGCAGCCCATCCTAACAGTTCAAATGTGTCACCACAGACCGGAAGCAAGTATTCCTTCTTCACAGAAAACAACAAGAAAACCCAAGATGCTGTCTTTCCTGTAAAAATTCTCCACGATGTGGATTTGAAGGTATTCAGCATGAGGATTTTCACATTGTGTCTTCTGATTGGTGCCCGAAGGTAAATTCATTAACCAGCTTCTATGTCAAGCCCCCAGAGGAATGTCCTCCCTGAACATGATTGAACAGCCCGCAGCCACGTGGATGCCTTGCGGCAGCTGTGTCAGACACCCAAGTCAAGTCAGGGCAGGAGTGACCCCTCACATCTAAAGGAGCGTTTACTCCTTGTAAGTTTATCCTCCTATTTTTAAAAAAATAGTGTTTGCTGACATCCAGCCTTCATTAAGCTGCCAGGGACTTAAGATAATAGCAGGAAGTTCTGCACAGATAAACTCACCATGGTCGTCAGGGAAGAGGGGGCTTAGTCAATTAAATCATTAATGGATATTTGAAATGCCTTTATAATGGGGCGCCAACGCCGTCCGCGTATGAAAATAGAGAAAACATCTTATCTCATTCCACGGTTCTTGTTGGGGCCAGAAGACTCTCCCTTGAACTTAGCTCTGTTTATAGATGGCAAGGAGCGAGGTTTATTTGAACTGGTTTTGTTTTGAGTTGGTGTGGGCTTTTTCCCTCTCCATTGCAGAATGTATTCTTTGAGTTCCTGCGCCTCGGAGCCTGGTTTTTCTTTTCTGTAGCAGTGCCAGAGTTTATCACCACTCGCTTCTGGACAGTGTTAATGCTGCAGTCACTTCCTGTCTGCAAAACAATTGTAACATTCACCAGAGTTTTGGGTGTTAAGGCCACGTGGGGGATTGTTACCTGAAAGGGCTAAAAGCGGTTTCTAAGAACTCAGTGCAGAATGCTGACACGGTTTGCAGAGAAATACGTTCAATGCATCCCCGTCCAGTAGATGGGAAGAACAGACCATCCCCGTATACAGAGCCAAGGGGGACCCCAGTTGTTAGTGTGTATCTGGGTGCACGTTAGGGAGCCATCATTGAAGCGCGAGTTGGTCTTTAAGTCGTGGAAATAGCCCAAGAAGGGGTCAGCAGAGCACAGCCACTGGGAGAATTTATAACAATAGGCATCACAGGCCTGTCCCCGGGGTGTCTGAATGCGTCGGGCCTGGGTCCGGTGGGTTCGGAAACCACGCCGTTCTAACAAGTTCCCAGGTGCCGCGGGTGCCGCTGGGCCAGGGAGGGACCACACCCAGAGCTGCTGACGTCAGCGAGGCCAAAAGGAGACGGGGCAGCAATTCCACGCTGGACTCAACACCCCCGTTCTCTTGTCTCATTTCAGGGAGAAAACCCCTTCAGAGAGGTCATTTCTGTTGTCTAAAACGTGAGTGCAGACATTCCTGGCTCTGTGGCAGAGAGGTACTTCAACGGAGCAGTGTCCGAACGAGCAAAGTCCCGATGAATCCTATGTGCTGGCTCTTCTCTTCCATCAGGTCAGGGACAGTCCCTGAAGGTGGGGTTCCCTGGGGGTGCCGAGTAGAGGCACATCGGCTCGTGGCACTCTGGGTTAGGTTCCGGGGTGGGTGCTGCACTGCCTTCTGGTCCTGTGAGCTCGCCTCCCAGGCTCGGCACCCTGTCATTCCACCTGGACCCCAAGCCCTCCCTCAGCAGCAGACATACCTCCTGCTCCTGGAGACTGACGGAGTCTGCACGCCACACTCTGAGCCTGTAGCTCCCCTCTCGTCACCCGGGTTTTTCAGGGTGATGTTAGACATTTAACGGCTGACTTCATTTGTAGAAATTGGCGCCTGAGTCCTTGTCCATGCCCTGACGAGGCTGTTTTCAGGTTGTGGAGCACACACCCGTGTCCTGGCTTATCACGCACGCATGCATGCACGCACGCAGGCACGCACGCAGGCACGCACGCACGCACGCACCCAGCACGCACGCGCACACTATTTACGTTCAAGCGGAAGTGTGTGTGGGGGTTTCCAGTGGTTTTAAGTGGGAGCAAGTGGCACAATCACTCAATGGCGAAAATAACACAGAATTTGACTGCGTGGTTGTCTTTCTCAGTGGAAATGTGGGGGTTCCTGGGGACACGTGGAAACAGGAGCCGTCAGTGCTTCCCAAACTAGGGGTGACGCTCACGAATTATTTCCTTGGAAAGGTTTTAAAGGGATTTGCCGAATGTAAACAGCTGATTATCTCAATGATCCCCAACATGCCAGTAAACGTCAGGAATACCTATATTATTCTGAGGTTCAACATTGAGTTGCACCCACATAAAACGTGTCGCTACACTGAAAAGCAAGAGGACAGGCAGAATCAGGGTGACTGTTCCTGCGCAGGGGCCCAGGGGAACGAAAGGAAATAGGCTTTGCCATCACGTTAGCCTCAAAGACTTCTCAGTACTGGGTCTTGGGGAGCTGCTGGCACTTACAAACAAGTCGGGGGGCTGTTGGTTGCCTCCCTCCGACACGCGTCCTTTCTGTACCCCCTTATCCCTGCTGCTTCTGTGCCCTGTCCTTTCTTAGCACACGCCGCCGTGGAGCCGGCCTCCTGGCTTCCTGTCCTCTCCCCTGCAGGGGACCCCACGCGACCGTCCTCGCTCATGGCCCCAATCCACCTATTCCAAACAGTCTCACCTGTGACGGCGTGGGCTCCCCGCACTCCCTCCTAAATGTGCTCAGAGGGTGAGTGCGGTGTCTTAGTTACAACGCGATGGGAGGTGACAGCTACAACACGATGGGAGGTGACAGCTACAACGCGATGGGAGGTGACAGTTTCGTGGTCCGTCCAGCTGTATCGGGAGTCCAAATTACCCATGCCTGTCTGCGCGCTGCTCCCCCAACTGGACGGCACCACCTTATCCGGCTGATTGGCCTTCTCCCCGGGGAGCGTTCAGCCCCATCCCTGCGCCGGCTCGGAAGCTGGCTCCTGCTGTCTTTGGGAGATCGTAGGACCTCGGGGCTCATGAAGGGGTCTGGCGTGCTCAGATCGATCTCTCTGATCTCTCTGATGGCAAGAAACTGTTGTTTTTCATGTGGCAACATGGCTAGTCGTACCCCTCTGTGCTGCTCTCCTCCCCTCTTTGGCCTCTGAAGTTTGCTCCAGGTAAACTGTTTTTGGTGTTGGA
The DNA here is from genome assembly GCA_004026885.1 of Lyroderma lyra. NCBI lineage: Eukaryota > Metazoa > Chordata > Mammalia > Chiroptera > Megadermatidae > Lyroderma > Lyroderma lyra. The sequence continues at coordinate 15,137 of PVJL010001863.1, forward strand.
ATGAGCCTCGCTGTGTAGTCCTCATCAGGTTAAGGAGAAGACAAGAGTGTGTGGTAGTACCCCGAGGGGGTCGGTGGATCTGTGGGTTATGGGTTATGAGGAACTCAGTGGTTCAAACACCACCCTGGGCACCCCAAGAGAAGTCATTCTCAGGGTCAAAGGGCGCTTCTCTCCATGACCCTTCCAGAAGGAATATTTGGCTTCAGTTAGAGAAGGGCCTTCCTTATGTGCTAGCCACATGGCTCTTTACCTTCCTCTCTCACCTGTCCCGACTGAAGCCCAACACACATTTTTGTTAGGAGATAGGAAGGGGCGTGGGGAGCAGCTTGTGGGTTAAGGGCAGGGGACACCTCCGTGACTTTTGCAGACCAGGTTTCCTCAGTGGCTTTCTCAGAGCTTTCTGGAGTCTGTGGGTGAATGCGGCCATGAAGGTTTTCAAACGTTTCTCAAGGCAGCGATCCCTCAATACTTTCTCAGTTTCTCCAGCAAAGAAATGAAATCGCTTCCTGTAATATTTATCCATTTAGTCATAAAACGAGCCACGTGCTCACTATTGTGCGAAGCAGTGGAGACGCAGAAACGAGTCAGACATCTCCTCCCCGACAAAGAACTTGTGTTCTAGCCGTGTGGGGCATATGATGGAAGGGGGTACAGACCCCAGTGGGACAGCCAAAGAGGAAAGGGACACATCTAGGGCCAGGTGGAGACGCCTGAGTGGGCAGTTTCCTCGAGATGACCCAGGGGCTGTACACGACCGATGAGGAGCTGTTGACCTGGAGACGAGGCGTGGCGTTTCAGGGTGCGGGGGCGACGTGAGCAAGTGCAGGGGACCGTGAAACTGGCTGGTGTGCACGGAGGGGGCCTCGGATGCTGTACTCCTGAAGATTCTAAGTTCATGCAGCTTAAGCCACAAGCAATTATTTACGCTCCTGCTGGCAGATGTTCCCCCCAGCAGAGATTTGTACCCTCTTTTGCAGCAATGGAACACAGAGTTGCTTTTAGGGTTCCCTGTCAACGGCAGAAAACACTGTCGAAGTCTGGATGTGTTTCATCCAACTGCGTCCTCACCCCCTGGAACACCCAAGTATAAACTGCCCCTCTGCCCCGGTCTCTGTGCTTCTGGTGCTGCCTGTGTCTGGGCCGGGGACTGAGTGGGCTGGAGAGTGGTGGCTGCCGTCGTGAGGGGAGCTGGTGAACCCCTCAGGCCCTGGGTCTCAACATGCCCTGACGGAGCCCAAGCCTGGCTGTCTCAACACGGTTGGAGCTCGGCCCCAATGCTGGCAGATTTCATAGCTCCTCATTTATTTTTCCAGTCTTCATCAATACGCTTCTAACATTTGTCTTCACATCCCATTACCATTTTCTAGAATCTTCCCGGCGGAGGAAAACTAATACAGCAGCCCGCCACTCTGGCTACATGTTGGCAGATGCCTTGTGCAGTTTTATAAAACATGCATCCAGCAATTCAGCTGAAGGCCTTCTGCCACAAGCCATTTGATTTTAGTGAACTATCTGCACTGAGGGGGTTCTGTCTTATTTACATTATGTGTTTCACTAACTAGTTCCAAAGCAGGGCGGGGGGAACGCGAGTTACTGCCCGGGATAAAGACAAATACAAAGGACAACTCTTCTTGCATCCTATACAGAAGATGAATGGAGAAGGGACATACGAACCCCGAAAGACCCAGACTCTCCTTGTCCCCCAAGGGGAGCCTCCCTGAATGAATAAGTAAATAAAAAAGAGTACCCTCTCTTGGGGTGGTTGAGGGTCAGCCGGACCATGGAACCCAAGTAGAGGTGCCACCAGAAACAGCTGCTGCTGTCACTGTCAGTGTTCTTTACGTGTTCGAGACCATCACTCACTGTGCGTGAGAAAAATGGTCATTCCAAAGCAAAAATCCCAAGTTTTATCTTGGACGAGATGGATGCCCCCTGGAAGCCCTATTTCCCCACAGTGTCAGTGGCAGCAGAATGAATGGTCCAACTCCGGGGACCACCCCTCCAGCTCCCTGAAGTGGGGTTCAGCTCAGGGATGGAGTCGTTTTTCACGTAGCCAGGCAGTGGCCCTGGTGTGGACGTTGGGTAATGAGTCTTGTTATGTTTCCTGTCAAGGTGTGTGTCTTAGCCGGCGCGGACTGTGTTGCAGGCGGCCACCGGCCTTGTGCTGGTTTGTACTGGGGACGGCATTCCCGGTGGGCAGCCAGTTGGCTAGCGGCTGTGTTGCACAGGGTCCGGCATGCTGGGAAGCGCTGGTATAGGTGCGGGTAGGTATTTCTGTACATGTATGTTTACAAGCCTGTCTAGCCTTAGCTCTGAAAGCAGAGCCTGAGACAAAGACTCGGAAGCAGATGGTTTATTTAAAGAGCGATCCTGGGCCGCAGGAGTGAAGGCTGGGGGCGGTGAGTAGGGAAGGAGACAAGTCAGTAAAGGCATGTGGCACTGTGCTGAGCGCTGAGTGGACAACTGGTGCTCATCCCTTGGGACCTTCCGGGGAGCTTAGGGGGTACATGTCAGCAACGTCTGCACGACTGATGCCGAGAGAGACGTCGGCCCACCTGCTCCCGCCTCACACTGGCCACGGTGGCTCCAAGGGCTCTAACTCATTTGCCCCTCCTGGGTGTACGTTTGGGTCCCACACCGGGGCCTTGGATAAGCTGCAGGGCAGGAGGCGAGAAGGCAGAGGTGCAGGCGTGGTTAGCACCGTCAGGCTGCCCGTGGATGAAGCTGGCCCGAGCCTGCACTGAACTGGTCGTTGCCATGGTGCCTGGGGTCAGAGCTTAGCCGAAAGGGTTTGGGGAGGCACGCAGGACGAGTCAGACACTGACCCGAAGTCTCCCTGAGGGCCGAGCACTGTGATCTGTGGGCCGGGTAATCTCATCGTTACATCCCGCCCTGGTCCAAGGCCGCAGATTAGTTGAAGGGAAACACCTGCCACCTCTCGTCGTCTAGAGGAGCCCTTTGTCCTCTGGTGGGATTTTTAAGTGTTTAGTTCTATTAGTTGTCATAAATGCGTATACCTGTGTAACCTACACTCATAGCAAGGAAGAGACCATTTCAGTCTTTCCAGAAGTATCTTTGTATCCCTTCCCAATCAATGTGCCCAATTCCCAACTATAGAAGCAATCACTGATTTGATTTCTATCGACACATTAATTTTCTCTTGGCGAAGACTCCACATTGATGGCATCATCTGAAACACATTATTTTGTACATGGCTTCTTCCACTCAGCATCATGTTCTGGAAATTCACCCCTAGAAGGTTTCGTGTCTCTGAGTTGGTACCTTTTCATCGCTCTATGGTGTTCCATTGTATGCATCCACCACAATTTGCTTATCTATTCTACTATGGATGGATGGACACTTGGGTGATGTCCAGTATGTCACTATCATGAATACGGCCACCATGAACAGGACTTTTTGTGCACGTAGGTTTTCATTTCTTTTGGAGGGATACCTACGAGACTACTGAGTCATAGGCTAGCCATGTACTTGCTATCTAACAAAGTGGTCATAACACTGCATGCTCCCACCAGCAATGCATTAGGGATATGGTAGCTCCACCTCCTTGGCAGTATCCTCTGATTTCAATTTTTTTCATTTTAGTCATTCTGTTGGGTATGGAACAGCATTTCACTGTAGCTTTAATTTACATTTCCCTGATGACTAATAATGTTAAATACTCTTTCATGTCCTGATTGGACATTTGAATATTTTCTTTGGTGGATGTCTGTTCACATCTTTTGCTCATTTTTTATTGGGTTGTTTGCCTTTTTATTATTGAGGTCTATGAATTCTTTACATATTCCAGAGCTTGAGTCCTTTATCAGATATATGTACTGCAGATGTTTGTGGTTTGCCTATTCATTTTCTTAACAGCATCGACTGTCAAGCAGAAATGTAAAATTGTGACTTTGTTCAATAATTGTTTTTTTTCTTTGATGTTTAGTGCTTTCTGTGTCCTCTCTAAATCATCTTTGCCCATTCCAAGGTCATAAAGATGTATTCGTAGGTTTTCTTCTAGGAGCTTTGTAGTTTTACAAGGCATATGGTGGATTGTTCTGGACAGTCTGTGCCAATTTATATTTCTTACCAAGAAGAGTTGGTAGTTAGTACTTTTTATTACCTCTGAACACTGATGGAGACATTGCTCTGCAGACTGATGAATTGTAGAGACCTTTGAAAATCCCGACTGACTTCTCCATGTTTACATCAAGATGTGCCCCCAAGCTGGTATGTGAATTGGGTCAGGGATGGAGAAATGGTTTCTGAGTGCTCCTCGCATTTAGTTTGGGTGATGCTGCTTAGCTAATCCCAGCCTAGATGTGCCTGTCACCATACACAGGGCCACTCAGCCGTTGAAACCTGACTTAACGTTAAATGCTCGTGTTGACACTTCCTGTCTTAAATGAATGGGCTTTTTATTTAACCAGAGCTGCTGAATTTGTGGGGGCTGCCAGGTCATTAAAATAATGTTTGTTTGAATTCGGCAGAATGAAAAATTGGACTTATATTTACTTTATTTATTTATTTTTGTTCCCAAGGCCGTTCTCACCACTAACCTCTAACAATACTCTTTTGATTTTTATGAAGAAGACTATGCAAAGAAGAATGCAACCTAGTAGGGGGTTCATGGCATGTTCTAGGCTTCGCTGCTGTGTAGCACCTCCTTGTTCTCTACTGCCTGCAAGTGTAGATGAAGAGGCCCTGGATTATACAAAGAAATTAGGAGTGGAACTGTCTTTTGTGAAATTGCATATTAATTGTAGAGATTGTCATTGCATACCAGCTGGTCATTAATTTATGCACTCAAGCAACATCTGAACATTTGGGTCTTGTGGGGGAAAGCACTGGAATCCAAAGGTTTGAGTTATATTCTGGGTCCTGCTACTTGCTGTCAGTATCCTTTTTGACATATTATATATCTACTGTGAGTCTGGTCTTCTCATCTATAAAGGGAAATAATAATAGCTAGTGAGTTAGAATAGGCTGAGCTCTACGAAGTCACCAACACAACTCCGAATCTTTGTGGCTTAGTCATAAAGCCTGATGTTCTTTTTTCTTGAGCAAAATGTTTTTATTTAATTCTTGCATATCTCATGCTGGTCTTTAGTGCCTCTCTTCCATATGGTGTCTCTTCCTTTTATCCTTGCCAGCTCACCAAGAGGCTTCGAAAGTCACTGTGCCAGGGCAAAGGGGGAGGAGGTAGAAGGACGCACCCTGCTGGTTAACTGCCTTGACTTGGAAGTGACACTCATCCTCTCTGCTTACAGTCCTTGTGAGTGAGCCACATGCCCTCCCTGCCCCAAGGGAGGCTGGGAAATGCAAGGGAGCATACCGTGTCTGGTGAGCACTTCCTGTCTTTGCCACGTGTGCCTCAGGAATGTTCTGTGATGCTCAAATGAAATTACAGATTAAAGCACATTATAAATAACTTACAATATTTGTAACAGGATTCTATTACTTTATATTCTATTCAAGACTCATGCTGATTTAGTTCCGCTTTCTAGCATCTGCACACACATCATTTTTTACTGTTGCCACAGTTTAAAGTAGAAACAGTGGCCGTGACTCTTTCTAAAGGCTGGTTGGCAAACAGTTTTTTTATTCCTTACCGTTTGGACTTAAACACAGGGTTGGGCAAATGTCACTGGATCAGACAAACGAAGTGAAAACATGGAATGACGGGAGATTTGAATTCTAGAAGGGTTTCAGAAATAATACAGGGTGTCTGTAGAAATTTGAACTAACTGCTTACAAGCCCTGCCAGTTCCGCCTTAATGACCATTAGGACGCCTCTATAACAAACAGCTGTCATTTGCATGTAAAGTGTGGCTGAGGTCTTCCTTGAGTCGCTTAAACGGGACTCCCAGCAATCTTGTTTGTATTACTGATTTGTTTAGTGAAACCACTGCTCAAAGCGAGTACAAAAGCAGGCTTCAATGCGGCGCAAGCCAAATTATTATAATTTTGGAATGAGTGGAATCTGAAATAATGAGATTTTATTTTACTTTGCCCTAGAGGTTTCTCTGTAGTATGGGGAGAGGAAAAAAATATTGTTTTACTTGAAAAACATACAACTTTCATTGTGTTCAAAGGCGGGTCAGAAAACAAGTCAATAAAACGGCCTCACGGTACAGGGAGACTTGTCCTGTTGTTAATGTCACCGTTCAAGGCATTGAACTCAAAACCATGGGGCTCGTTTTTCCTCCCGCTATTTGGCTCATTTCGTTTGGAACTCGGGGCTTAGAAACTTAACTGCAAAGTCACTGTCTTTGTTGTTCCTTTCTTGTCGATGTTCTAAAGCTCAAAAGCACAGATGTGGAGTGTAGTGTGTATACTCAGGGTCTTTTTCGGGTAGGTGACCTGCGTCAGTGGTCACGCACACGGCCTGGCGAAGCCTCCGCAGACCCAGTTACAACTTTTGCTTCTGTTGCTTTCTGCATCACATCTGCATAAAACACTGCACATGGAACAGGTGTTCTCATGTGTGGAAGGAGAGAGGCACTCGATTTCTTCCTGCCCTAGCATCCGATCCCTCTCGTAGGTAATGTCCTTCCTATGTTACGTGCAGTAATGGTGTGACTTGCTGTTGAGATGGCCTGTCCTCTCTTGGCCAAGCTATGAGTGCATGGTCAAGCTAAGCCATTCAGGGTTCTTTCTCCTGGGACTCTGCATGTTGACCCCAAGGATAGACACTGTGGAGTTAGATTCTTCTTGACAACTGCCTCCTAAAGAGATTTCCTGCCACCTGTACTTCTGACGGCCCTCTGATTCTTTCCTCTTGGATGCTTGTTATTTCACCTCATTTTCTTCAGTTCTGTGTGCTGCCCCATATCTTCCAATAATTTCCCTTTTTGCTTAGATTAACTCTCAGTGGTTTCTATTACCTGCAAACAAGAATCCCATTTCAGGATAGTTTTTGCATTTGCCTTAGAATCATAGCATTTCTGTGGGACAGGACCTTCAAGGTCAACTCAAAATGCATTGAAATGAGACCCGAAAAGGTAGCAAAACTCCTTTATTCCATTACAGTTTCATCCATTAAAAGAGATAAAAATAACCATTATCTGAAGATTAAAAATATTTTTGTCCCCCAGTTACAATAGTTAAAGTATAAAGAATCCCCTGTCTTGTAGACTTACAGATTCAGTCACTTATTTGGCTTTGCTACTGCGTGTCTCACAGGCACCTCATTCCCAACCTGTTTAAAACAAGACTCAGTTTCCCCCAAACTTGCTCGCCAGGGAGCCAAATGAAGATGAGTTCAGGGTAAGAAATGAGTTCTCATTTTCATTCTGCTGCAACTTCTCACTTACCACCCTTACCAGAAAGGTGACATCTAAGACAATGACTTAGAATTTTATTTTTTTCCAGAAGCTTCTAAAAGCTTTTAAGCTATCATTGTTCTTTATTACAATTACATTATTCAATTTGGGAAATAGAGAGGAAAAGGAAATCATATCTAATCCTAGAGGTCAAAGAGAGCTCCTGTTCACATTTTGGTATGGCTCCTTCCCTGTGGATTGTAATGGGGTATTACGGATAGTGCATGTTAAAGGTTTTTATCTTTCTTTTCACTTAACATTATGTAATAAGCAGCCTCTGCAAGACAGGCTTCCTAACCATCTCCTAAAGGGCTGCAGGTTGTTCTGGTTCTCTATTTATTCAGCCATTTCCCTTCTGGGCGTTTAGACAGTGGATTGAATACAGAATGCTCAGATTTGATACCTGTACTTACCATGCTAGAAGGACAGTTCAGGCAGCTCCCAGACGTGCCTTGGTGGGGAATTTACAAAGTGTTTGCTGTTCAATTGTTTACCACTGCAGAAATATCTGGAGTCACAAAGCGGTGGGACACCTTTCAAATCCAAATCTGATGCTCATCCATGAACATTTGAAAGAACAATAGATTATTTCACTCCTTGCCTCTGGAGTTGGTAAGATTTTAATAGTTTGTGTCTAATTTCTACCCTTGGGTTTATTGGGTTTCAGTTTTGGAGCCCAGTCTTTTTGGATTCACTTCTCCTCCTTCCCCCGTATTTCAGCAGAAATACTCTTGGAGGGCAACCCTTGGTCTGAACTGTTTTCATTTATTTTATTTTAAAATTACAAAGGCATTTCCAGTTATATTTGGTTTTGCAATCCATTCCTCCCTCTGTTTCACAAAAAAACCATAAAACCCACATTGTCTCAAAATGCTGCACTGGGCAAAATGGAGTCAGTCCTCCTTGGAAAGCAGAAAGGAACAAAGCCACGACGTGGAATAAACATTTCCAGGGGGGCTGTCTCTTTCCCGAAATCAGTTTTAGTCAAAGGCCACTGACCAGTTGTGCTATGATTTCATGTGGGGTTGCTGACCCTGGACCCTACTTGAACTTGACTCTGGATGTCACGGAGGCATCTACCCACATGGCGTCTATGTCTTCTCTACTCCCAGTTCTTCAGTCTCCGCTTCTGCTGGTCTGGCCCCTGCCATTGTTTGTTAAGGAGCCGAGCCATAGAAAACCAAGACTTTGGATTTCTGAATGAACGTTTCCAGTGTTAAACTTGGTGGTTTCCTGTCCCAGAAGCACAGACTCAGTGAATTCTGATTGTTGGGCAATGCAGATCTTTCTTTTCTGGTTAGATTAAACATCCCCATTCCCTTCGATTGCAACATTTGATCCTCCATGCTAAGAATCTGCAAATTCTTTGAACAGTTTATTTTTGGTGGATTATAACTGGCCTTTTATTTCCCAGTCTTAGGAAAACCAAGTGGAAAGTGTGGGTTTTAGGGGGGGATGTTTCCCCTTGCTTGCCCTCAAAGTTAATCGAGGACCGTGATAGCTGGAACTCAGGTGGAAGACTTTCTCACGTAGGCACATGTGCTGTAAATGTTAGGCAGAATCACCACGTCCCCTGGGTGAAGTCACAGGTATTAGCCTCTGGCCACTGTGTTAATGGCAGTAGTGGTCCCAGCCGAGAGTTGGGAAGGAATTTTAAGAGAATCTGAGCCTTGTCTCCTCCAGAGAGACCATTTCACATCTTCCCTGCCTCCTCCATCCCTCCTCCCCGCCCCCCGAGTTAGGGACGGATGGGAGAGAAGGGGAGACATATGTAGTCAGCATATTGTCCACAACTCTGGTATTCTCCGGTTGGGAAAACTCTCTACCCAGTGGGACCTTAGGTGACAAGTGTGCTTGCTCCTTTACGCGGGGGAGGTCTTTGGAGATTAGAGTACCCCACACCCATCTCCCCTGCATTTTGTTATCACCTCTGTTGTTTACTCACACTGCTGTTGATTTCGTATGAGCCTGACTTCCCTGATAGACTGTGAACTAGGGAGACATATTGTCAGCAGGTGTGTGCTGAGTGTATAAAGAAGTGAATCACTGCTGAGTGTACCCCCGGGGACTGTGTGCTATGAGAGGGGGCAGTGACTTCCTACCTGGATTTGAGGGGCTTCACAGTCCATGGACCTACTTTCCCAGAAGTCCTCTGTGTTAGTTCCCTGGAGCTGCCTTAACGAATTCCCACAAACTGGGTGGCTTCAGAGAGCAGAAATGTATTCTCTCCCAGCTCTGGAGGCCAGATGTCCAAAATCAAGGCCTCTGAAGGGCCTAGGGGACAATGCTTCCTTGCCTCTTCCAGCTTCTGGGGACTCGGGTGTTCCTTGGCTTGCAGCTGCATAACTGTAATCTCTGTCCCCTCTTTTTCTTCTCTTCTGTCTCTGTACGGACACCTGTCCTTGGATGCAGGGCCCACCATGTAATCCACGATGGGCTCAACTTGAGATGTTTAAATGAATTACATCGCAAAGACCTTTTTTCTTAAATAAGGCCACATTCACAGGTTCTGGGAATTAGGATGTGGACACTACCTTCTGGGGGACCCTCATTCAACCTACTACACCCCCGATCTGAGTTGGGCAGAAGGGGATCGGTTTTAGAGGTTCACAGTCTTCTTCTGAAAGACTAAGCCTTCAGTTAGGCTAGCGTTTGGTTCTGCCGAGTAGGTAGTCAGGGACCAGACAGTCCCCTGTCCCTCCTTCCAGCCCCCACCCACTCCCTCTTCCTTACCACAAAGAGAGACGACTTCCTCTGCCTTTCGTTTGCCACCTGTGCCCCTTGTTTTAACACGGAGTCACCGCCCCGTGGATCGGGGCCCAGTGTCCGCATCAGTGGCTCACAGTAGGTTTGGCTCCCTATCTGAACGTGGAGCATCCCTTCAAAACGCGTCGGAAACTGTAGTCGTAAAGCGAAGAAGCAGGTATCTGGGCACACACCTCGCTAACGGATGCACAAAAGGCGTGGAGGTAAAGCACGGACGCCCGCAGACCCAAGTCAGAGCGCCGAGGGCCTGACGCAGAGCCGCCGCGTGTGGTTCCCGTAGGAGCCCGGCGGGCTGCCCGCTGCCTCCGCAATGGCTGCTGCGGCGCAAGCGCCGGACGCTGCTTCCGCTTTTCCCAGGAAGTGAAAGCCCTCTTCCGGTTTCTCTTGGTCCGCGAAAGCAGGTAGGAGTGCAGGTCTGTCATAAAGCGAAGCGGAGGCTACCTGCACGCGTCACTGGACAAAGATGCCTCCGTTCGCGGCAGTTTGTGTCGTACCAAGCTGCTCACCAGTGACGTGGAGACAGGTGGAAGGTGTCTTTCTGACTGCAGTCCGTCTTGGAGCTGTCGGCGGCCGCGATGAAAGCCGGCTCGTCCGTGTTCCGGGTCACAGCGAGGCGCTTTCAGCGGGACAAGTCTAAGTAAGCCCCAGAGGCAAGGCAGGCCGCTTCTCTGCAGAAGCTCTCGCCTTTTATTTGTTTCTCTCATCACTTTGCTTAGCGGTTTTTGTTTGGCTTCAGTCCAGTCTTGACAGTACGAAATCAACCGGTACAGGGTTCTCAAAGGCACGTTCAGGGAGCGTCTGTGCAGCCACCGGCCCGCCCGGGGCCCACACAGACCTGCGTCTACCATCCCACTTTCAGTGAAGAGTCTGGTTCTTGAGACCACGAAGGGCGAGTGTAGAACTGCTGGGAACCAGAAGGTGAGGATTCTGGTCCCTTCTCTAACTCGTGAGTGACCTCAGATGTGTCACTTCACTCTTAGCTGTAAGGTTCCCATCTCACATTGAACTGAAACTGTCAACCCTCCTTTAGCTCCGAAAATCCAGTGCTTCCTGCGACTCTAAGACTCATTTCTAGCTTGTAAACTAAGTTTCTATAATCGATAGTGTTATCTCAATTACTTGTAGTTTGGAGGTAGGAAATGGATCATCTACAAAGTTACCCATGATTCTCGGTGCCTTCCATCGTTCTCCCAAAGCAGATTTGGTTTAGATTGCCTCTTAGAGTTCCAAGTTGCTTTACATGGGGAAAAATTCGGGCGTCCTTACCTGGTCTTAGCTGACTCCATCATTCCACCTGGCTCTTTCATGCCTGAGGTACTTTCTCTTAAACGGGAAGTTGTCCAAAACTTTAGTGAAGTACATTAATCAATATACTTTGTGCTAACGGCAGCCCAAATCTCCCTGACTTTACACAGTGAAATTGTATGGCCTGCTCACATGAAGTATAATGGAAAGCCTGTGTTCCCAGCTGTGACCCAGGCTTCCTCCATCCTTTGATTGCACTCCTAAAGACATCGATCCAAGCTCGCCTTGTCATCATTCTTTACGCTGGAGTACCTCGAAGGTGACCGCAGTGATATTCAGCAATGAAGTATGTAGCACTGTTTCTAGGATGAGTTTGCGAAATTCATTGTTCGACCTCGTGTGTGGTTGGAGGATGTCTAAGTCCTTCCTCCTCCCATCCACAGCTCTTAAGGGTGGCCCTGACGATACATTCCCCATGAACTTTTGTGGGACTAGAGTGAAGTGGGGTTGGAGGCCATCGAGCTGTGACAATGGAAACCTCGTCTTTGGACAATGGGCATCTCCAGAGCAAAGAATGCTTTTATTTGGGATGGGCACTCAAAATATTTAGAACAGATTTTCACAGAACCTTCATGCCACCAAGACAACGGGAGACGTGCCCACATTGGAGGGGCCCTGCCGGGCAATGCCAGAGCCCCTACTGTGCAAAGATGAGGTTGGGATCCAGGCCAGTGGCTTCATTCATTATAGCCTCCATCTCAGGCGGTCATTAGATCTCCAATGGAAACGGGCTAAAGCAAACAGGCTTTAAGATGTAAAATCATAGATTTTAGCTCCTGACATACAGTAAAAATTTCTTGGTTCCCATCAGCCTTCCAAGGGCAGGATGGAAAAGGCACCTTAGCAAATGTTTTGAAGCCCTTTTAGGAGAATACAGCAGATTCGAGGGACGTTTGTCTGCGGATGAACGCCCTCTCCCAGGAGCTCTTGGGCTTCCTGGGACAGCCTTGGAAACGGAGCTGTGAAGAAGGCGAGGCCCACCTTCTGTCCAGCCCGGAGGCACCGAGCTGCTGGGCTGCTGGTGGTGAATGTCCAGGAGACAGTTCAGCCGGACGAGATGAAAGAAATACTGGAACTGTGGACATGCGTTCTTTCTTAAAGAAGGGAGGTGCTGTGAGAATGACGTAGACCTTTCCCTCTGTCCTCTGAGTATCAGGGACTGCCTTTGGTCTTGGCCCTCACATTCCGGTGCTCTGATACCAGCAGGGCCACCCCTCTGCCCCCCAGTATACACCCTGGGCACGATATTTGCAGGACAATCAAGTAGAGCCACCAGCAACCATACGGTGTATTAGTAAGGTTGTTTGATTGGAAAGTCTTGCATTAAAGAACCATAATAGCCATAAACTGCTGGAGATTGGCTAATGATGATCATAAAATTTACTATTGAGAGTATCTATTATCGTCCTGAGAGATGTTCTCTCCTGGGTGGCTTCTGTTTTCGTGGTTAACATTTCATTATGGCCTGTGTTTTGTTCAGGGTCTCCTAACTGGCCAAGCCCTGAAGCCTGTTAGCTGGGAGCTCCACTGGGGATCTAATTTTATTTTTGTTTTATAGTTAGCGGCTTTTAATGAATGTTAAATGAACATGGGATCCTAAAAGCATTATAGAGGACTTTTCACTTGGGTGCAAACATGATTTACAGTGATTAATAAGCTTTACGTGACTATAACAAGAGAGGTAAGGCATCGGCTGGAGTGTGTTTGTAATTAAAAAACAAACATGTGTCCCTGGGAAGAATTTCTATCTGAGCTTACCAGTAAGAAATACAGCACTTCCTCTGAACAACTGTCCTCAGGCGTGGCTGTTGCCACGACATGCAAGGGCTGTGTTGGTGGCCTGCCCTGCCCTGTGCTGTTATGTTATGGGATGCATCATGGGATGTGTAAACAGGCTTTATTCATCTGTTTTCCCTTCTACCCACCCACCCAGTCACACACACACACACACACACGCACGCACGCACCCCTATTCTGAAAAAAGGTGGCACGTAAACAAACAAGAGCTGTCCTTTGCAGGGAGCGCGTCTCGCGGCAGACGCCGTGCCGTTTGTAGGAGTCATCTCGTTTCATTCTTACTGCAACGTCATGCGGCAGGTCTCATTTTTCTCCCCATTTCATAGACAAGGAAACCAAGGCTTACCGTGGTTGGTGACTTGCCCCAGCTTCTCAGCCAGTACGTGACAGCGTGATATTACACTGGTTTCACGGGGAAGCAGATAACGATCCCAAAGCCCTGCTATGCTGCTGGCAGGGGTCGCGGTGGCCGGGGATTCAGGACAGGGCTCCGCCTCCATAAGGACACGGGCAGGTCAGGGGATCAGAGCAGAGGCCCTGTGAGGTCACAAGCTCGGTGGAGGAGGCGGATCCCTGGCACTCAGGCCTGTGGTCACCCCTCCCCCCAGCACTTTCCAGGCCAGCAGTTTTTGGGGAGTCAGGGGGATGTTACCTGCCAGCCCAGGGTTTTGTTTGGAAAAGAGCGGTCTTGACTCCACCCTTTTATGTAACCTTGTTCAAATGTTTACTGAGATCTTCTTTCCATATTGTTAGATAACGTATTCGAAATGGGTCTGAAGCATCTTGTAGGAGAGGAGACTTCAGTCAGCTCTGGCTTATCCTTTTGGGGATCACCCACAAACCTTAAGCCAGCCCCTTTTGCCCTTGTCCCTGCACCTTGCCCCCGGGGCACTGGGTCCCTCTCCTACCTTCACTGCAGGTTCTTTGCTTTCTGTGGGATACAAAGTCCTGTGCTGGAGGCCTGGAGCCACACATAACTAGGACACTGACCAATGACAGGGAGCAACCCAGGCTGCTGGGATGGGCAGCTTCTAGAAGCCAGGCACAGGGGTCGGCGGTGCCCATGCGTCGTCTTACTCTCTCCTCCCAGTAAACTATTCCTCCTGTATCAGTTTCTCCTGCTAAAACCATGTAAAGGTGGCTGTGGGCACACCCACACTCTTACCCTCACACATACACACACACACACACACAGACATACACACAGGCACACGCACACATGCATACACAGACACACAGACACGCACACACACAGACACACGCACACACACGCACATAGCCATGCACACACAGACACGTGCACACATATGCACACACATACATTCACACACGCACGCACACACACACACGTACATGGTAGTTGTATGTAGTGATCATGATCTGGACTGAGTCTGCTTCTCTCCAGGATTCTGGGTACGAGAGAGCTCGATGGCAGTAGCACCGCAGCTAGCGTAACCGAGTCCCTCTGGTGGGCCAGGCGTCTGTGGGCGGACTCAGTTATGTCCCTTCTCACCCAACCCCTAGCCCCACCTCAGCTGGGTGAGGCAGGTGTTGTGACCCTAACTTGCTCCCCGAGGAGGCTGGAGCTCTTGCCCCGGTTGTCGTTTTCCATCCTTCTGGGTGGTGACTGCATCAATGCCTGCCTCGTCCTGACGGGCCTCACCGAGGTGCCCCTGGGGGTGGGGTGGGGGCTGCATCTTCAGCCCTGGCTGGCCCTCGGGGTGGTTCGCTGGGTGGTGAGCGTGAGAGGGAGGTATGGGTGGCTTCCTTCCTGGGACAACCTTGCTTGGGGTCCTTGCTGAGCCTTCTGAGCATCTGTCCCACGCTCTAAGTTGGCCGATGTCCTGTCCTTCCCACGTCTTCCATAGAAGAAACAGACAACGTGGCGATCTGCCGGGTAGTCCAGAGAGATGGTGGGCCTTTCCATTGGCTACATGCTGACCACCAACGGCACTCACATTGCATCTGCCAGGACGTGGGAGCGGCTGGACCTCAGAGCTGAGAAAAGTCAATGTCGCCATAGAAACTGTCTGCTTCACTGGCTGAACTTTGTAGCGGGCCCTCCTGGAGAGGCCTCGTGACCGGAAAGCTGTCTCTCAGGCCCCAGGGGTGGGGGTCTGCTGGGACAGCTGACCCTTTTGATTCCTGTCCTCCCAGCTGTGCACCCCGCAGCCTCCATGACTTCCTTTCCCTGAGCGTGTGTGTGTGCGTGTGCGTGTGCGTGTGTGTGTGTGTGTATTTGTGCACATGTGTGTATGTGAGTACATGTGTCTGTGTGCACAGGTGAGTGTGTGGCAGTGTGTGTATATGTGAGCGTGCGTTGGGTGTGAATATATGTGTCCGTGTGTGCACAGGTGAATGTGTGTGCATTTGTGATTATGCGTGTGGCTGTGTTTGTGGAAGTATATTCATCAGTATGTGCATGTGTGTGTCTATATAAGTGTGGGTGAGTGGGCATGAGTGTGTGCACACACAGCTGTGTGTGGGTGTGTATTTGTCAGTATGTGCCCGTGTATGTCTGTATATGTGAGTGTGTGTATTTGTGAGTGAGTGTGTGCACACACGACTGGATGTGGGCGTGTATTTCTCAGTGTTTGCACGTGTGTGTGTCTGTGTGTACTTGAGGGATCCCCCCACCCCGCCTGTGAGGGAGAAGATGGTGGCGTTGTGCTCCCCATCTCTCCATATGTTGATATTATCAGTTCGGATTCCCAAGTCTGGCAGGAGACGTAGAATTAAACACAGACGCTCTGGTGCCAAAACAAAATCGTGAAAGATTTGAAGCCCCCGCTCCCTAACTTGCAGCCTATCAAACTGGGAACAAGCCCAGCTTTGTTTTACTTCCTGCATTGAATGGAGTAGAACAGTCTGGAGCCACATTGGTTCTGATAGAAGAGCTGACTCAGAGCCAGGGAATTTAAAATGGTTGAAACCCAAGGCAGAATGGAGACAGCAAGATGTGATGGGACGGGGAAAAGCCTATATGAGAGGGCGAAATGACATTCTTACCCCGAGTTAGGAATGAAGACAAAGTGGCGGCCCAAGTTTTGAGAAACATAGAAGCACAAAAAAGAAGAAAAGGTGGTTGAGGCAGAGAAAGCAGGTGGAGGTCATGGCCCTGACCTTGCTTTGCCCTGGAGCTGGGGCCGGGTGGGGGGACCCACAGCAGAAAGGGGCAGAAGGGACCAGCGCAGGTGACAGTGTGCTCACCTGGGGCCACACTGGCCGCATCTCTGACTCGCAGTGCTCCCTGCACCTGGGTCCCTAACGGGAGGTGGGCGCTGGCTTCTCCTGGGGTCTCTGTGTGTGCCCTGGGCCACGTGTCCCTTCATTTTCCGGAGCTTTCCTCTTTTGTGTGGAGCTCGGTCCTAAACTGGCCTTACCCGAGTTTTCTGGTTTTATTTTAATAAATGTTCGCCACATAGCAACCGGGCCCCATTTTCACTGATTGTGACTAAAGAGTTCCTCCCCTCCGCACGCCTGATCTACTCCCGAGGGAATTGATGACAATAGTTTCTCCCGATCTCAAGGTGGCCGGGCTGTGGGTGGGCTGTGACTCGGAAGCAGACGGGCTTGTGGGAGGGTCCCACAGGCTGTGGGAGGAGCAGAATCGGAAGACAGGTTAAGGGGGAGAATCGTTCCACTGCTGGGGTGTGCGTCCATCTGGTAGAACTTGTCAGAAACTCATCATCAACCCCATGAGGTGTAGACCAGGCGCGTCCATGGTGCGGCCCAGGATGGCTTTGAACATGGCCCAACACAAATTCTTAAAATGTGATGAGATTTTTTGGTGACCTTTGTTTTAGCTCATCAGCTAGCGTTAGTGTGAGTGTAGTTTATGTGTGACCCAAGACAACTCTTCTTCTTCCAACATGGCCCAGGGAAGCCGGAAGGTTGGACCCTCCCTGAGACCACGTGGGGCCTCGAGCCCGGTGTCTGCTCTTGGGCTGGGCCACTCTCTTCCTAGAGGTCACCAGGCCAGGGCCACTGGATGTCCTGTGCTCTGCTCCAGCCCTTCCCACACGGCCCCCCTCCCAGGATGGCCACATCTGTGGGGAAGACCCACTGTCCCCGGGAAGGGGCCCTTCCTCAGTCTGGAGAGTGGCAGGCTGTGCTTTCTTCTGGCAGGGACCACACCAGCCACCGACGTCGTCACTGCTGACTATTCTGGAACAGCACCCGCGCAGCCGTAAAAGCCAAATGTCTAATCTTCACTTCAAACGACAAGCTTCCTCTCTACTCTCCTTTGCCAAGAAAGCATTGGGTTTTGAGTCTCCCTCACTGGGGCTCGTGAAATGAATCGGGACACATTTATAGAGCAGGATACTCCGTAGACACGAGAAAGAATGGGGGCAAAGCTACCTAAAGGGAAGCTGTCCATGATGTTATTCTGTAGTCTTTTACTGTGTTAAGTGGAAAAAGCCAGCTGTAGGAGAACAGGGATTGTTTGACTCCATTTTTATTACGTGACGAGTATCTGTGTCTGCAAAGCCATACACCAAACTGTTTGACAGTAGAAATCTTGGGTGGGTAGAGCTTGGGAACTTGTCATTTTTAATTTATGTATCTCTGCTCCCTTACTCACTCTCTCTCAGTCATAAGCATGGATAATTTTTTCATAAAAAAGACTCTCATTATTATGGAGGTGTCAGTCCAAGATGGTGGGAGTTTGCGGTAAGGCCCATTTCACTCTTGTGGGAAGAACACGAGGGGGAGAGTGCAGAAGACCTGGTTTTCTGCTTCCCCGGGGGGCTTTAAGTCTTTTCTATGCCATGGATCTTTGTGACAGACCCATGAAGACTTTGGATCTCTTCTCAGAACGATACTTTAGAAAATAAAAGATGTAACGTGACAAGCCAAATATATTAAAATATAGTTACCAAAATATTTGTAAAAATTATGATCCAGGAATACATAGATGCTTCTTAATGGATGCATTGAAATACAAGATCTAGCTGCGACTCTCAGTATAATTTAGAATTCACAATGAGCATGAGTGATATTTTGAGAAATCTACAACTGAATGTTACATGAAGGTATCTGTGATTGCTCTTAGTGACAATCACGTATGCTAATACCATGGCGGTTTGCTGTCTTATAAATGAAGAAAATGCTAAATTACAGTTACGGGTAGTGAAAATAAAGATGTAGTATTTTTCCTATCCAGCACCCCAGATCCCTGTTGGAATGCCCCTGCCTAAGAACCAATGCTTTTAACTAGCTGGGAGACTTTGAACACTATTGTTCTCTCTCCGAGTCTCAATCTCCACATCCGCAACATGAAGGGCTTCGTGATGGCAAATGTGTCCATTGTAATTGATGAATAGTGACTTGGTGAGGCAGGTTGAAAATGCTACTGAGACCACCTTTGAAATCAACGGAGAGGATTCCATGGATGATTGGTGATGCCTGCCCTGGGCACCAGATGGGACACAGGGGCAAGTGTATACTCGTACACGGCACCAATTTTCATTCCTGAGCTAGATGAGCCTGTAGATTCTTCCAGCTCTGACATTCTAATAAGTCTGAAATTAATTATTCTCTTCTGACTCTAATTGAAAGTATCTCCTGTCCAACAACAGTAACGACAGTACAAGGATGTGAGTCCTTCCTGAGCGACCTATGCGTGCATCTCTGTGTGTGTGGCATTGGCACCAATCTACCCCTATAAACCAAATCTTTGGGTAGACTTTCCATGAAAGGAAATTGTAAGCATTACCTCTAGTTTCAATGGTAGAATGGATACTGGGAACAGATTGTCTAGGAAGAAAACAAGAATTAGTAAACACAGTCTTACAAATAAGCCATCTGGAGATTTATTTACATAAGAAAAGAGGAAAGCCTTGATATTTTCATGCTGGGGTTTGTTTCTCTTGCAAGTAGCCACGGGGGTGTATTTGTCATGAACACACATCCAGCTTTTTAGCAGAGATTGCTGAAAGCATGAAAAAACAATGCTCATTTGGTTGGTTATTTGGGGAACTTGAAGGAGGTGAAGAGAGTGGGAGAGTCACAGAAAAAAAAAAAAAAGCTTTTGAATAAATTGTAGCCTATGGGATGTCAAAATAGTTCTCATGCACTCACACCCTGAATTTGAAATTACGCATTCTATTCAAAGTACCAAATGAGAACAATTTTCCTATAACAGGGTCAAATTTGGAGGCATTAAACTATCATGCAAACACACAGGGACTGCAGGATAAAGACCAAAACCTTGACACAGTTTGACCAGCTGTGGAATGAGTGATCCTTTGACCCTAGAGAGTCCCCTGGGTGTCAGGCCAATTCTGCAGAATCACTTAACTCCCTCCTCTCGCTTGTCCCTGTGGTGCTGGTCTGTTAGGATATGCACATTGTAACAGTCCTCTCCTCCTAGGAAGGCCAGCCATAGAGCCTCTCCAACCTGCCCACCCACAGGAGTGTTCACCCCTGCAGAGAGGATGACACAGAGGAGATAAGAGAGGGGTGGGGAGGATTCCAGGGGTGACAGAGCTCACCAAGCCCCCCCCCCCCCCCGATCAATCGCCATGTTGGGTGATACCACGCCTGCAAAGTGACAACCTGGTTAAAAATAGCCCTACCATGTTTGGACAAGCCCTGTTTGGCCAATAAAATACAAATTAATAAGACAACAGTGGGCTGACTTTACGGAAAGATAGCTTTCTGTTCCCGGCCAGGGCTGGGTTGTAAAGTACCTTGCATGTTTGCGCTGGAAATTGTATAGCTCAGGGCAGCGATTCCTCACAGGGGCAAGAAGAGGCAAGACTTGAAGGTGCTGAGCAGGTCTGCTGCCCCAGGGCTCCTGGAGTCAGAAACAGATGCAAGGAGGACAGGAAGCGAAGCCTGAAGAGTGAATGCAGCTGGAAGGCACCCAGCAATTCAGAGCCGTCAGCATGAAAGATAATTACCTGCTGACAGGTCTCTGATGTGTACCTGGATGGGTGTGCGCGCGCGTGTATGTGCGCGCACGCACATACACGCAGACTTTGGTGAACCGTATCTTTTCAGGCAACTTGGGGGCGTATTTCATACTCCATACCTGGGCAAGAGGGGGGAAGGGCTCCTAAAGAAAGGCCCAGAACCCTTCAGCATTGTATTGTGAACAAGACTGCCACAAGGCTTGAAACTGTGGAAGATGCAAGAAAAAAACAGAATGTGACATGGGGGAAGCGGTGGGGAGAGGAGTTCTCTGGGGCAGTGCCTGGCTGAGTGATGTTCCTGACCTGGTCTGTGGAGGCGGGTGCAATCCATAGACCAACTGACTGAAGGGAATAGTGAGAGCAGCCGGGAGGCATGGCAGACACTTGGCCGGGCTCTGGGGCCACGGCCTTCCACGGCTCATCTGACTGTGGCCACTCTTTGTGGAGTCATTCCAGAGGCGCTGAGGCTGAGGGAAGGTATGTCAGTCACCTAAGGCTCCACAGCTGAGAGTGAGAGGGAAGGCTGGGGTGGAAACCTATACAGCTGGACTCTGAAGTTCTTACTTCCCCATTAAAGTGACAAACAGGAGAACAGGAGGTGGAGAAGCCCAGGAGCCTGAGGACCTCCACGACATTGGGCAGGTCGTCATCGTTTCTGTATGTTCTTCCTGCTGCCATCATCATTTCAGTCATTACGATTCGTCACTACCAATGTGTGGAACAGGGTGGCAAGACTGTAGCATTTTGTGTTTTGTTTTAACTTATCAAGGGATATTTATGGGACTCTGAAAGTGGACCGTCTTCTAGGTCAGTAGTTGCAAACCTGGTGGTTCCAAAATAATGCCCCAAAGTTTGCAGGTGCTCACAGACTGTGGTTGTATGTTTAGCATCTGATGGAAGCTGAAATGCATAATGTCTGAAGCTACTCAAAATTAAGAAATGCCTTTAAAAGAATTTGTATGTCATTATGACTTCATCTGCACATATTTGAAAGACAGTCATACACACACAGAGGACACAGTATGATTATTTAGCACACAAACCACGCTTCCTGGGCGAGGGGAGTCAGGGAGATAGTATTTCAATCCTAAATTGAGAGAAGAATGGATGGTTTTCAAGCAGCACAAAGGTGTGCGTTTCTTTAGCATCCAATGGACCTCTTGACTTTTTGTAAAAATCCAGCATTTTACATCCGTGTGACTTGCTCAACAATGACAGTTGAGCTCAAGGAAATGGTCTGATTTGACCATGAGGGCTGTCAGACGAAGAGTTCGACTCTCAGGTGAGGTCATGGATACGACCTGATCCATCTAGACGACATGGCAGGCCAGTGCAGTCACAAGTTCAAGACCCTGTTTTCTGCTTGCAGTCCCTACTGAGGGCCGCCTCTGGTTCCTTCGTGATGGCCGTCGGGGGAAATGTGATCCACGGAGCATGAGGCCTGCAGCTCCGCTGATGAGTAACGTAGCTGCTTCCCCCCTGCGCTCCCACCTTCCGAAGAATTGGCTCTGCTTAACTCACTCTTGCTTTCTGGGTCCCGATGCCAGGAGCAGCGAATTCCACAGGCTCTTGGTAGGGTTTTATCTGATGGTCGCTCTCAGGGACTGACACAGTGTCAGCACGGCAGCTTGAACGAAAGGTAACGTGATACCGACCGTCCGCTACTTCTCCATGGGGGCCCGTAGGTGGGAGTCGGGCTTGCTATCCATTCATCTCCTTCTCTTTCTGAGGTTTGCAAAATTTAGCCAGCCGGAACAAATATGTGTACTCTGTCATCATTTTAGAACTCACGGTGCTGGAATTTTCTAACATTTCTGGTGTTTTCGGCTTGAGTGTGACATAGGTTTGTCTTTCCTTGGAAATGAATGAGCTCTTCCGTTGGCAGAGATGAAGACAGGCGATGTGAAGTCTTCCTATGACTTGACTTAAGTATCTGTCCATGGAAGGCAGAGGGGGGAGGGCTTCCTCTCACTTCCGTTACTGTTTGAACTTGAATGAGATGGCATTATGAGTGACAATTCCGTCTCCCACTGCAAAGACAGTATTACACATTCTGCTAAGCTTTCGGAGAGACTGCGAGTGGCAAGGATTCCACAACTATTGTGAGTAGACTCTAGTAGGCTTACAGTTCCAACTTGTTTTGGGGCTCAACTTCTGGAAGACAGCCTACAAAAACAGCAATTTACAGGAAAAAAAAAAAAAGACAGGTCCTGAGGCATTGGGTTGGGACAGACATTAGTTCCATTTAGGGCTTAAACCAGCCCACAGTTAATTGTAGGTCTCTTGCATTAGCTTGTAGGAGCAGTAAAAGCATGTAATTCGAGCTAATCTGATGGGCAAATGAACTAGGTACTTGGTGCCAAGTGAGACCGTGAAACAAAAGGACACATGTGTTTTCAGGAAAAAAAAAAAAACAACAAAAAACAAAACACAACACAGTTTCAAATGTTGCACACGTGAAACTCCGGAGAATTCTTTGTAAGTTTTGTCACTTTAGCGAAGGACCTTCAGGGTGCAGTGGGTGAACCTGAGGAGCCCAGCACCTCCCGTTACCTGGGCAGTGAAGCGTGTGCCCTGGAGTCATCTGGGGGCCGCTCGCAGGGGCAGGGTTTATTCCAGCTGATTGGCGAGGCTTTCTTTAGCAATGCCCTGTGTCCTGCGGCCCCTTGCATTCATTTTACGTGACTGTGCGTGACAACAGGCCCAGCCCTATCCCCGTCAATCCCGACGTGGTCGGTCTGGGATGGGCTCAGGAATCTGTGTTCTCCGAGTGCCCCCCGAGGAAGGCCAGGTGATAGTCTCTGGGAGGGTGAAGGACCCCTGGGCTAGCAGCAGGCGTGGCTGACGTGAATGGGCTGAACGTGAGCCGCCTGAGAGGGAAATGATCCAAGGCCAAGTGTGAGGTTGGATGTGGGTACGTGGTGGCACTTTGCAGCGATGCCATCTTGTTGGCCCGTGTTCGTGTCCCCGGGGAGTTAGTGCACTGGTGGTTTTGCTAACGTCCTTCATCCAGAGACCTACTTCCTCAGAGCGTCAAGGCAGTGTCACCTTGAGTCAGACCGCTCCCGTGTGCTGCGTGCTAGAGCAAGCCCTCCAGAGGAGGGGGCTCTGGGTCCTCTCCCTTAAATCCGGAGCCTCTGATGGGGCTTGGTTGTGTCCTTTTCTTGGCAGGGCTGCCCTCCTGGGGTCTAAGGTTTGAATACCTGGTGGCGAGCTGGTTTAGGTTCATGAAACCATCAGGCAGTTTAATTACTTCAATCAGAAATGATCCATTTTCACAAAAATGTGTTAAACCAGTAGTCAATGTGCTTTGAATACATTTTGCTAATTTAAACCGATTTTTTTTTTATGTAAAAGGTTGTGTTAAAATCAGAACTTTTGTTTTTACCATTAAAAAACTTTATAAGGGCAAACTTTTTTTAAATATAAAAATGTATAATTTGTACTGAACTGCAGGATTAGAATCTTCAAAAATTAGGGTGGAAAATTAAATAGTAACTCAAATATGTCTTGAAAATGAGGATTTTCTGAAACATGCTACTGGTTAACAGGGTTCATCAGAAAAGACACGGAAAAGAGAAGGCCGTCTTGTCTGCAAACCGAACGTGCATCTCACATTAGAGAAACAGTGGCACAGTGTTCTTATTCTCTAGGTGTTTCCATGGAAAGTGGACATTGGAGTAACTGCTGTGACTTCATATTGACTCAGTAAGTCATTTGTAAACGTGGAAGTTGTGGTCTCATTGGACAGCATCACGGGCAGGGGCGGGTCTTACATCAGTTGAACCAGGTATAGGAAGTGAAATGGCAATATTACTTCTTAATAAGCATTGAAATGGGCACAGAACATTCCCAGATAAAGGAACAGGAGCTCTGTGAGTTTGCAACTGCCATGATTTTGCATGTATTTTTAATTACATGAATTTTTCAAAAGGATTCAAGCAACTGGCCTGGACACCTACATTCTAGGACCCAAGAGTAGTTTACACCTCTCTCCCTCATGTAGCAAATGTGCGCATGGAATGCTGGCTTTGTGCCTGGTGACAACGCGCAGAACATTACAGAAGCAGGACTCCGAGTTAGTGTTCTCCAGAGGAGTAGAACCTCTCTCTCCCCATCTCCCTCTCCCTCTCCCTCCCTCTCTCTCCCCTCCCTCTGTCTATCTCTATCATCTTCCTATCTCTATGTCTATCTGTAATCATCAAGTATATATGTATATGCACTAAATGCACAGGTATGCATGTGCTTATGTGATATATAGGTACAATATCCTTTATATATATACCCGGCTCACCTGACGTAAGATCCTCACCTGCCCACCAGAACCACTGGAGCTCGTAGGCTCTCCCGTGAGATCACAACCTCTGCACGAGTGTTTGCAAATGACTTAAAATGAAGCCACAGCAGCTTCATTCCCACATGTCATTTAAACATGCAAATGTGTGTATATGTGTGTATGTATGTATATACATAGGAGGATACGTGAGCAGGAGAAAGAGAAATCGATGGATGGATGGATGTTAAGGAACTGGCCCACGTGGTTGTGGACACCGGCACGTCTGAAGTCTGCAGGGTTAAGTGTGGGCCGGCAGGCTGGGGACCCAGGGCAGGGCTGTCGCTGCCGCCCGGTCTGAGGCCGTCACCTGGCAGGACTCCCTCTCCCTGGGAAGCCCCCGTCTCTTCTGCGAAGGCTTTCTGCCGATGGGGTAAGTTCTACCACCTTGTGGAGGGCACGCTGCGTTAGTCCAAGTCTAATGATTACATGCTAATCTCTAAAAAACACCTTCCCAGAAACATCCGGAATAATGTTTGACCAAATACCTGGATCCCATGGTATGGACAAGTTGGCGGGTCGAATTAACCATCACAGACAGGCTCCTGGCTGTGTCTACGATGAACGTTCTAGAACGTGATAACGTTCTGGAAACCAGAGACCGTGGAGGGAGAAATGAGTGTGTCTACCGCACGCTAGCGCGTCATCTCCACTCCGAGGCTGTCCCTTCTAGTCGTTCTTCACACGCATGCGTTTGCTCGCTTATTCTAGTGTACACGTATTTATAGGCTTTGCCTGTTAGCAATATATCGTAAGTCCATTCCTATGCCTTTTATACTTGGTCTTTATGGAGACATAACATTTCATGCAAAGGATGTAGCATAATTTAATTAAGCAATCCCTGGTGAGGTTGCCTCGAGTCCTTTGCTGTTATAAATCATGTTGCAATGGGTGACTATTCTTTAGAATAAACCCCTAAAAACAGAATCACCGAGCCAAGGGACATTTAGATCAATAGACTTGATGCATACTGCTTTTGTTTGATTTGATTAGATGGTGTGCATTTTTCTTAAGGTTTTTTTGTTTTGTTTTATTTGTTCATTTGTTTCTCTTGTATTTCTTTGGTTATAACCTCACATTACCGCCTCTGGTTTCTAGCAGTGACCTCTACTGCCAAGGTGACACACAGCTGGCCCTCACAAATCCCTGATTCCTTCAGTCCCATCTTCCTAACAAAAATGTTCTTCAGGGCTAAAAATGTCCTTCCCTAGTCCTAGCTTGAGAGAGATTTATAGCTTGGAAAATCTGAGTACAATTTCTGCAGCCGTTATTCAACCCAAAGTGGAAAAAAAAACCCCAACAACACATTTCACACTTAAAAAGCAATTTGGGATTTATTTTTGGTTCTTTGATAATTCAGGGAGGCTTTGAAATGCTTAACGTCTAGCTTCTTCTCACGTAATTGAGGAGGAGTCCGCGGCTGAGACGGTTGAGGAATAGTAGTGAGAATTCGGAGAAACATTTTAGAAGGCAGGAGCTACGGGTGCTGTTTT
>PVJL010001863.1:41175-229930 GCA_004026885.1 Lyroderma lyra
AAAAAAAAAAAAAAAAAAAAAAAAAAAAAAAAAAAAAAAAAAAAAAAAAAAAAAAAAAAAAAAAAAAAAAAAAAAAAAAAAGAAGAGTTCGTTTTTCGTTTTCTGTTGTAACAGCTGACGTTTCCTATTGGACGTCGGCGTTGTGTTTCGTTCGGCGGGGTCCGGTAAACAACGCCACTTTCGGTACGAGGAAATGACGTATTTAAGGAAGGGAATTCAACACGGCTATTAGGGTGCAAAACGGACACGTGAGGAGTGAGTTGCTTCTTTTTGAGAAAATGATTTCTACTTGAACCCACAATTTTTTGGACATAAATTGTGGCCTTTTGTGACTGGCTCCTCTCACTTAGCACGATGTTTCTGAGGTTCACCCATGCTGTAACATGTATCGGCTCTTTGTCCCTTTTGATGGCTGAATAATCGTGCATTGTATACACGGGCCACGTTTTCTTTGTCCATTCATCCGTTGATGGACATTTGGACTGCTTCCACTTTTTGGCTCTTAGGAATAATGCTGCTCTGAATATTCGTGGACCAGTCTCAGGCGGACATGTGTTTATTTCTCTTAGATACGCACCTAGGGATGGGACTGCTGAGTCATCTGGTATCTCCCCTGTGAGCTGTTTAAGGAACATGTTTTTGTGGGCTCACGCCGGGTTAGGTTACACTTCGGGATGTTCGTGTCAGCTTGTGTGGAGGGAGGGAATGACCCAGATCGAGAGTGAGAAGGTAGAGGGGTAGAGGCGTGCCTCAGGCCGCGGAAGTCTCCTTGTGGATGGTTCTCGTAAGAGACAGTTCATTCGCAACAACCTTCTCTCCAGTTCGTAAGTGTATTTATTTGTGCAATTGTGATGTTGTAGGAGGATGTGCGTGGTCTGAAAGGTTCCATGTGATCCATTTACGAAGCTTCCTGTAATTCTAGGTGCCCAATTTGCTTTTTAGGAATTAGTTTCTGCATTGGAAAGCAAATACCACAGCCCCCAAACTTTCTCAACAAATACCCTGTTGTGGCCTTCTAATAAACATAATTTCTGTGCCCCGCCATTAAATGTGCTAATGTTGTTTCCTGGAGACCCAGTGAGGGAAACCAACAGTTCACCAAATGCCTGAACTCTGCCTGGTTCTGCCCTGCATGTGAAGGTTATAATTAAAATTGGTTTATTTTAAGCAAAATCCCTTTAATAACACGGGAGGCAGTGTTTGGGGAACATTTCTGAAACTGAGATTTCATACATAGAAGAAGCTATACTACACCCCTATTACGGTTACTATCACATGTTTAACTTTTCCCTTTCCAAAGTTTGGATAGGAATTCCTGAGGAATTTGACATTAGCCTTGCTATTTAACCACAAATGGTTAATTCACATGAACATTGGCCATGAGGATCCCTTTTCCTCTCCTTCAGTGGAAAGATGATATTAGCTTGTGTAATTATATCCCTAGGTGGCACTAACCACAGCGTTGAAGGGCTGGCTTCCTTCTGGCAAACAAACCTCGGTTTGACTTGACGCTAGTACGGCTCGCTTGTATAATCATGCTACGTATGAAGGGTGGAAATTAGAGTGTAGGGTTGCTGATTTATATTCCATGAACTGAGTTTTCCTGTGCCAACCCAGAAAAATCTTACCATTGCTGAAGTGTTCAGTTTCCTCGTGGCTTCTGCAGTCCCTGTCAGTGGTCCAGGAGGCAGATTTTGGTGCATTCCAGCACAGGGTCTAATTATGGGTGTAATGACTGGTGAACATTTGAAGTAAAAGCCTACATGCTAAACCTGGACCTTCTTGTTTTTAAATTAAAAGGTCATTAACCCAGTGTCAACCGTTTTAGACAGCTTTGCGTTATACCTCTAAGAAATAATCGGAGTCAGCAAGAAAAAACAAACCCAGACCATCCCGTTGCTTACTGTGAAGGGACCCAGTTGTCTGACGTGTTGTAACCGACACGATTTCACATGCTCATTTCTTTTTTCAGTCTTTGGGCTTTGAATAATTGCTTCTCGAAGAAAGCCTATATTTTCTGTACTCTGTGGTTGCCAAGCTGTACTTGACTTTTAAAAGAGAGTCAAAGGAACGTATCCTTGTGAGAAATTGCTGCTCTGTGGAGGACAAATGAGAGGTTTCATGATCTTTGAAGCCAGGAAGGCCAAAGCTGGTTTAGAAACCCCAGGCCGCACTTTAGATTCTTGTTTGCCCTGCTAAAACCAACTTGCCTTTCTGTTGGAAGCAAATAAAATGTCATGGAGAGGTAGGGTTCAGGGAAGTGATTTTTCCATCTGGCTCAGAAAACAGAAAGTTCTCCTTGACCATTGCTGTCCAGATGTTGGGCAGAATGGAAGATTGCTCCAGCCCTAGAACAGGGGTTCTCAGCTGGGGACAGTTTTGCCCCCCAGGAGACATTGGGGGATGTCTGCAGACATTTTTGGTCATAACTGGAGGGGAATGGTGCGACTGGCATCTAGTGGGTAGTGGCCAGAGAGCCTGTTAAACCTCCTACCCGGGACAGTCTCCCACAACAAGGAATTATTCGGCCCCAAGTCAATAGTACCAGGAGGGCAAGCCACGACTAGAGGGTGTACCCCTAAGCTTGGGGGTCTCCATCTGTTCACAGAGGGGTGGGCAACTGAAGGAAGCCCAGGGTCTTTCTCCGAACAAGACGTTCTCTTTATTTGGCCCCTCCTTTGTTGGGGCTGCTCTTACCGAGCACGGGGGTAATGAGGGACGTAGAAGCGAGCTCCCGGCCGGCAGGAGTGCTGTGGAGCCAGTGGGACCGCGCACCCGGCCGGTGTCACGTAACTTCCGCCGCTTCCCACACGGCTCAGCAAGCCCTGGGCAAGATCCTGCAGGCCTGGACTCATTTTCTTCCTTCATTTGTCAGATGTTTCGGGACATGCTTTTGCCCCAGGTTAACTTTCTTCTTCTTTGCCACGAAAAAACAACAACTGTTTATTCGGTGAGGAGTTATCCTTTAAGCGTTCACCTTCCTTGGAAGGGAAACACCTTGACAAACAGATTAGAGAGTCGTCCAAAGTCGCCATCACCTCTGGTCTGTTTGGAACCTTGCTGACGTGTGAGTATTTCTGTTTTCCTGAGCCATGTCTGCAGGGAAACAAAACCACTTTCATCAGTTTTCTAGAGTCAAAATGTCTAAGCGTTCTGGGGGCCAACTGTGGTCTGTGAACGAAGTGTAACCCAGGCTGGCCCGCTCCCCGGTTTCTGAGCCCCGGCTCCACCGCACAAGCGCCGCCGATTCCTGGGGCCGGGCCAGGCGGGAGGAGAGCGAATGGAGCACATTGAGGCGCAGGCGTGCGGGTTGAAGCCGCCTGCCCTCCGGCCTGCTTGTGAGCGGCCCCTGAGAACGGCAGAAGCGGCAGAGGCGCTGCTCCCCGGCGGGGCCGCCTTGTGCGTTCGCCGGGGGATGCTTAGCGTGGCGTTTGGCTGCAGTTTTGGACGCCGGAGCGTTAAGGAGGAGGGGCTCACAGGGGCCCCCAGGCCCAGCCTCTGCTTTCCCAATGGAGAGGTGTTGCATCCCCACCTGGGACAGCCGGCTGCCTCTCTCTCCGTCCCAGTTGTCCCCGGTCTGGGCCACACAAGGAGTGACACCAAGCGCTTGTGGAAGTACACGCTGCGGGTCCCACACCAGCCGTGCCAAAGCTCAGCGGAGCCTGGACTCTCTGGGCCAGGGGCCTGAGTGTGCCGGTGGGCAGCCGGGCCTGGGGCGCCCTTCCCGTCTGTTCTCCCGTCGGGCTGCCCCCGTTGTGTGTGAGCACCCCGAGCGAGCACCCCGAGCAGCTCTGTGGCCACGTGCTTCACGCGCTCCTTGGCACGCCCGCCCCGAAGCCCCCCACCTCATGGGGGCCTGGCAGCTTTGCCGACGTCACTCCGGCTGCCGCTCCAAATCGTACACCTGGCGGGGAGGTCTCAGGACGTTGTCAGCACTTGGCATGCTTCCGTTCAGCCACCAAGGGGCCTTCGCTGAGCTCTGAGTTTGCCCGCAGAGCCCTCGGGGGTGAGTGGGGGGCTGCTGCTCCGGTCCCACGAAAGGATACCTGGGAGCGCTCCAGGACCTGGGGACGTGTGTGCCGAGCGTGTCCTTTCCTCAGGTGGTGTCCAGACATCAGTTTTGCTGACTGTCTATGTTGTTTTTGCTCAGGGCCCAGCTCCCTAAGAGGAGGAAAGAGTTTGTTTTAAATTCTGTTGCCGCAGCATGGAGGAGTGTTACGTTCGTAGGCTCCGAATCTCCAAGGAGCGGCATTTCTCTCTGTTGTGTTCTGCTTTGTGCTCCTCGCAGTCCAGATTGTCCCTGCCTGGGACCTTGGCTGCCCCTGACTAGTCCCTCTCCCTGGAGGACTGTCCACAGCCCATTCTATTGTTTCTGTTGTCATTTGTCAAGACACGAACTTCATGACCCAGCGCTGACACAGTGCCTGGGAACGAACGGAAATCTATGAAGAAAGCTGAGGCTGGCTTGGGAGAGGGGACCCCTGCTCCCCTGTCTCCTCCTTATCCGAGGTCGGACAATTAGCTTCGCAAACTCATCCTAGAAAAAGGGCCACACACCTCATTGCTGAGTATCACTACGGTCACCTTCGAAGTGCCCCCTTGGGAAGCTGTGCACCGACATCAGCGCCTAGTCCACCCTTCAGAGCCGTTTTGGAGCTCTTTTTCTGGAATGGCCGTCAGAGCTGACATCGTACCCCAAATCTGACCATTAAGTTTGCGAACTTGCCACCGCGCGCTTACGTTGGCGGCGCCGCACGCGCAGCTCGGTAACTAGGGCTACGCGTCACTGGAGTCCATATGGATTTGAAATGCTTTCCCAGTTTCTTAGGTTTGTTTGTTTATTTTTTGTTTTTAAAAACATCATCGCAATCTGCCTAAAACAACCATTCCCCATAGAGGTTCCTATGACCCGGAGCTAAACTCCTATAATTCAAAATACATAGTGAGGCCATTTTATTCAGTTAAGCAGTGGGAAAATTAAAATCCTTCCCGCCCTGTCATGACACCTTCCCGAGTTGTTTGTACAGTGCCGCTCGGTGGCAAGTTCTCGAACTTAATTGTCAAATTTTGGAGACAATGACAGCTCTGATGGCCATTCCAGAAAAAGAGTTTCAAAACTACTCTGAAGGGTGGACTAGGTGCTGGCGTGGGTGCACAGCTTCCCAAGGGGGGGACTTTGCAGGTGACCGAGTGATGTTCAGCAGTGAGGCACGTAGCTGTTTCTAGGATGAGTTCGTTATATTACTTGTCCGACTTTGTATGTTGCATCTCCAGGGTCAAACTCAGGTGGGACCCCCTCTTCAGTGCCCCTGGGGGGACTTGAAGTCTGCACATGACATTGATTTACTCACCTGTTCATTCTTTCATCTGAATGATACTCACCGAATGCTCAGGTCTTCCTGCAGTCTCCAAGACTTCCTTTCTGCCTCCAAGAGTTCCTAAGCAGGTACAGGAATTCTTCTGCCTTTTCAAACCCATGCCTCCTTCACTAAATAAAACAAACAAACAAAACCCAAACAACTTCATGTTTTCTTTTATCATTGGTTCCCATAAAAACCAAACATGACTGCTGTGACTAAATGCAAATTAAAGCAACAATAATTTTAGATCATGCTGCTGATCATAGCCTTCGGTCGCCACCCCAGCCTTCCCACGGACTCCTCCAAATGTGGGAGGCTTCTGGGTGGGACAGCCCGGATTGGTTTCCTCTCCTCAGCGTCATCCAGAACCAACGGGGCATTGTCAAGGCCAAGGTGGCCAGGCCCGTGCCCGGTACGTGGCTGCTCAGCGTCATCCAGAACCAACGGGGCATTGTCAAGGCCAAGGTGGCCAGGCCTGTGCCTGGTACGTGGCTGGCGCTGCTCAGTGGTTGCGTAAGGACCCCTTTGTTTTCTAGCCTGCCTTTTCCTACCCGGACAGGGTAGGATTGACACCGAGCCTCCAAAGGGCTGGCTCATGCCTGCCCACTGTCTGGGGACCTTGGTTACACTCTCTTCATGTGTTTGTCCCTTCTCCCAGGTGGAGGGCGGGTCCTTTGAGGGAGAGGTAATTCCCATCATTTATTCATTCATTCACATTCTCCCCTTCTCTCTCCCCTTCCCCCTTTCTCTTTCTCTCTGCCTGCCTCCATCCCTTGCGCATCTTAGACTCCCAAAGCCTATGCTGAAATCATTAGAAAAATAAAAATGTAAAAATCGATGCCACAGTGCCCCCCGTGTCCTGTCCGATAGGATTTTGGCTGCCTTCCTTGCAAAGCAACAGCAAAGAGTACGTTGTCGTCCCCCGCCCCCCCAAACTTCCCCTTTCTAGCCGGGGAAGCGTGCGCCGTGCCTTTGGTGAGGCCCCGGGACGCCCGCAGCTGGGGGTGCTCTCGGCCGTTGGGATTTTGAATCCGGAGCCAAGGCTCTGTCATGGCTCTTGGGGACCTCCACCAGCTCCAGCTCCGTCAGAGGGCGGAGGCTGCGCTGAACGCACCCCCTCAGGCCGTGCTCCGAACACCCTTGTGGCGAGGCCCACCTGTGACCTTGACTGTGAGTCCTGGCAAGACATTCAACACCAGGGCTTTCCGTGGGCCATCCACGCGGCAGGGGCCCCCTCGGATGTGAGGGCCGGGGAGAGGCCGACGCGGCCCAGGGCTCTAGCAACTGATGCCAGCTCCCATTGGCGGCTGTCCCCTGCCAGGCTTACGGCGATGGAACCTCCCCACCTTGTCAATCTTATTTTTCTTCTGTCACCCCAGAGCCCGGTATTAAACGCTGTCTTTGGCATTTCGGGAAGACCCCACCCAGCACTCAGGCTGTTTGCTTTAATGTCCCTGACTGAGAGCAGCTCCCCTCACCGTGAGCCCATCCAGTGTGGGTTCCGTACCCGTGACTGTGTTATTTAATTTAATTTTAGTGATTATTTGAGGCAGGTATTATTGTACCCTTGTGCCGTGAGACCTCCGTATTGAGTAATCTCCTGGTTCGTGCCCCTGGAGAGCCGCCCAGCTGGGACTTGAAGCCTAGTTGCCTGACTCGGACGTTCTTGCTTTTTCCTGGAGACTTGACTACAAAGCACACGACGACTGTGAACAGCGTCATCAAGAGAAGGCTTAATCCTAAAGCGCTTCGGCAGCAGGAAACAAAATGTATTGCTAGCCGATGGGTACAGTAGCCCAAATCAGACAGCGTGTGCCATAAAGCATTTCCTAAAAGAGTGCTCTGTGATGCTAGCGAAGCATGAATTCTTGGAGTACTTGAGAGTTATTCAGCGACATGTCGTGAAAAAGCATTACTCGTGCAGACTTCCTTCTGATTCTGACTGGCCAGTTCCTGGGAGGAGGTGGATGGACTTGGCATTGACGGTCATCAGCTAATTCTTTGGGCCACAAACACCCTTGTTTGGCTTGTCAACGGGGTCGCTTAGCCCTGGGACTCTTTACCGGGTTTGCGGACGGATTTGGCTCCTCCCATCAGAGCTCATGTCGGCCCCTCCCCCAGCTCGAGGTCGCCCACGGGCTTGCTAAGATTCTCCAGGACGTGAGCCGCACGGAGCACGCGCTCAGTATCTGTTGAATAAATGAAGCCACGTGCTCATTTACAGCATTAATCAAAACGATGAACGGGACGGGGCTGAAATGCACAGCTCAGTACGTCTTGTGTCCCCATGACTGTTGACATGCAAACTTTGCGACAGTCACCAGCAGCTGTGTGACTGCTAAACCCAACCCAACGCCCTTGTTTCGTCTTCTTGTGTCTCTTTCTCTTTACCTTCACCTCCTCTCCTTGGTTAGGACCCAGGAGAAAATTGTCACCTTTTTTGGTGAACTACCTGTCTCATCTGTGTCAGTCTCTTTTGCTCTCGCTCCTTCATTGGTTACCCCATAAATGCAGGGGTTCTTCCCAGCTCCACCCCTGGTCCCTTCCCTTCTCTCTCTCTCTCCCTCCCTCCCTCCCTCCCTCCCTCTCTCCTCTCCTCGCTTTGGGTTCTGATCCACCTGCGTGGCCTCTGAGATTACATCTAGAGTGATAGCTCCCCAACCCATCTCTCTTCCAAGTTTTGGAAACACACGCTCAACTGCTTACTGAAATGTGTTCTCCCGGTTAGGAATCCCGCAAAAGGTGACATTTCCGAATCAGCTTTACAACACCCCCAACCTCAGACTTGAGCCTCCTTTGGAATTTTCTAGGTTGGCCGGTGGTATCACTAAATCTCTAATCTAGAAATTTCCTAATTGTCCAGAATGCCTCTTTTTCCCTCTGGGCTCTCCCATCACTGATGTTAGTCACTAAATCTTGGTAATTCTGTTCCAGAAATGTCCCAGTAAGGCAGCCAGCCCTCCCTCATCCTGAGTTCTGCTTCCGTTCATTCTCAAACTCGTCCTGCCCAGGCCGCCAGGTGGGAGAGGGCATCACATGACAGTGGAGGGGCCAGTGTTGGTTGCTAGTCTCAGCCTTCTCCCTAGTGAGGGCAGCCAGTGGGTGACTTTCGTTCCTCCAAACTTGTTAGGGATTGGAAGAGCCGTTGCGTCACCTGTTTAGACCGGCCCCTGCAAAGCGGCCTGGGACGGGCTTCCGGTTGGGCAGACACAGGTTGGTATTCCCGGGCTGGCGTCTCCCCTCCCTTCTGGGTGTGGTCCTCAGGTCAGTGTGGAAAGAGGAGGGTGCCCAGGGACGCTCGCACGAACCTGAACCCTCATCTCTGATCAGTGCAAATGGTCTTCCTCATGTAGCATTGTTTTCTCTTAGGTTAAAAGTATTGCATTGCCACTCTGTGGGCGTACGTGTGTGAGGAAGCGTGCATAAGTTAGTGTTCACGAGCATGAGAGTTTGGATTTTAATCAGCAAAGTGCTAATGAGGAAAAGCCAGCCCACATGGCTGGGAAGAGGGACTGGGTCACTTCATCTATTAGCATTTCCCCAAGAGAATTGCTGTGCTTTTAAACAGAAACCCCGGGGACCAGTCAGGCTGCTGCTGAAAACCCTCAGATGTTTGTAGGATTGAGTCTGACCCTTTGTCCTGGGGTCCAAGCCTCTGACCCTGGACTTTGGCCGCCCTCTCCAGCCTGATGTCCAGCCATTCTGCCTCCTGTGCCACACACACCTCATCTCCGGATAGGGGATGGCTCTCAGGACGTTGTGCCATGTACATGTCACATCGGTCCTTTGAACACCTTACCCTCCTTTCCCACCAACTCCTTCACCTTGGCTAAGTATCGGTCCTGCAGTGAATGTCCCCTGGTTCCTTGCCAGCCAACATCGGGGATGCCCAGTTAAATCTGAATTTCAGATGGACAACAAATAATTTCCCAGTGTGCGTCACAAATAATTTAGTCACTGTTGATCTGAAATTCAAAATGAACTGTGTGTCCTGTTTTCTTTTTATTTGTTGTATCGGACACCGCAATTTCTGACACGCCTTCCGCCTCCATGTTCCTAGAGAGCGTGGTGCACAGGTCTCATATAACTTCCCCTACGATGAGCTGATGTATCAGTTTGCCAGCTGTGTCCCCTATCAGAATACGTATCTCTGAGGCAGGAAGTCACTCACCTGTGGCCCAGGACAGCTTTGAAGGCAGCACGGCATAAAACACTACGAAAATTATCACGGGCATTTTTTTTTAGCTCATGAGCTCTCGTCAGTGTTGATGTATTGTACGTGTGGCCCAAGGGGACTCTTCTTCTTCCAATGTGGCCCAGGGAAGCCAGAAGGTTGGACACCCCTGCAAGGGACTAAATCTTTCTCAGTCACATCCCATGTGCCAAGCACTGTCCTAGGTGTGGGGGACCAAGACCATTAAGACCAGGGCCCTGTGCTAGATCAGGGCCCTGTGCTAGAGCAGGGCTGGCACACTATGGCCCTTGGCCAGGTGCAGCCCACCACCTTCTCTTTATGGGCCCAGGGCGCTGCCATACTTGTTTGTTTATGTGTTTATGGTCCGTGGCTGCCTTCATGCTACAACGGCCGCGCACGTGGCCTCTTAGCCTGCACAGCCTGAGATATTCACTATCTGGCCCCTTGCAGAGAAGAAATTGCCAGCTCCAGGTCTAGAGGATCTTACAGTCTAGAGGTAGGAGACAGACGTAAACAAATAAAAGCCAACTCATCTTTCATCTCTGTAGCTTCGTCTATGGCAACGTGTGGTCTGGGGACCACCTATCTGAGAGCCACCTGGAGCCCCTTACCCAGCAGATCCTGCTCTCTGGGTCCGGAGATTCTGTCCTTTTAATACGCCCCCCACGCGATTCATCCCTCGCCCTGACGTCTGCGCCTTGCTGCCCGGGTGCCTGCCACCCTGTCTGGGGTGGAGTCAGCCTGACACTTGTTTGAATGGGCACCAAGTGTCTGTTCCTTAATTGCACCTCAGTTCTGTTATGCAGGCACGCGTGTTTGTTGCATTGTCACAGTTTCAGCAGTCACAAATCCCTTAAATGGCTCTGGCAGAACTGACTATCGATTTGGGCACGATGGTCAATTCTGCTCAATACTTCCCACCTGACCTGAGCCCCACCTTGTCATGCTGAGGGAGCTGGGGGTGACTGCATCCCGCTCTGGAGCAGAGCCACCCTTCGGGGTGGACAACGGCCACCTTCCACCTCTGGGACCGCTGCTGGGAGCTGACCTGGACAGCATCACTCGTAGTCACGCAATCCAAATGTGCTACCTGGTTCCCACGTGTCCTCAAGCTCAGAAAGTGCCCCGTCTCCCTGTGGTGCGACATGATGGGCCGATAGAAAATAAATGGGAGTGAATTCAGCCCAGTAGTTTTGGGGAGGCACATGCTTCCTAGTGAAAAATAAAGCCTGTGATGCTGTGTGGAGACAGATGTTCACACTTGCTACTCTTGTTGGAGGACTTGAGAAAATAAATTCAAGATAAGCGAGCCCTGGGCACTTCTGGGGCTTGCGTGTGCCCGGCTCGTCACGGCCTTGCAAGCAGTGCTCAGAGCACACAGGGACCCAGACATAGAAATGATTTTCCTGGCAAGTCCATCTCAATTTCCTTGTGAGAGCCAAATAATTAGAGCTAATGGAATTTTTAAAAACTTGTAGAATCAATCACGTAATGGCCCTTTTTATTTTGCATGCAAAGAGCCAGACTAAATGTTCGGTTGCACGCTGGCCAGAGGGACAGCATTTGCACTACGCCTTGTATGGACGGCGACGGGCGTGACGACACAACGCAGCCCGTTGCACTGGCTTCTGCTGCTTGCATTTAGGGGCACCTGTAGTCATCCTAAGAGTGGTGACATGTCTGCACCTCAGTGGCCACTTCAAGGTTCTCTGTCACAGACATGAACATCCCTTTTGCATTCTTTTCGTTTGATTCATGAAGTTGTCAGTCACAGACATCCTTACGTGAGTGTTTGTTAAGACACATTCTGAATGAAATGCCATCGCATGAGTCATGCAGCCTTTGGGTATGGAAGTACATGAAAATCACCTTCTGTCTGACAAGATTGGGAGAAAAAAGTCAACCCCCCAAATCTCACTGTACTTCCAATCTTTGGATATTTCAAAAATCCAAACAACCTGGGGAATTCTGTACTCCCTGATTTCTTGGATTCATATATATCCCATGTTTATTACATTGATTCGATTCCAAGCCGTTTATGCTATACAACATCCCATATGTGATCTTATTTGATATAAAAACACTTCTGTGCCTTGTTATCATGTTTTTATATTTAAGCGCCCAACCAAATTTTTTCTTTTAAATATACACATAGTCTTAATAACTTATCATTTCTTTCTTTCTTTTCTTTTCTTTTCTTTTTTTTTCTTTTTTTTGTGCTTCTGTTGTTTACAGAAACACTCCATGGAGAGAAGCCTGAGTTAACAGTTGTCTTCTCATATTTTTCAGACGAGAGCCTTCAAATTGGTTCTAATTGCACCAGCATGGGGCTGGTTAGAGCCCCATGCAGCTAAATCATTAAGGGAGTCCCAATGAATTTTACAGGCAAGTCTGAGGGGTACAAGAAAAAAAAAACAAATCCTCACTTACCAAGTCACGCTGAGATGGAATCGCGTGTTGTTACACATCTAAGACACAAAATACAGGCGAAAAGCACGTCCCCCATCATTCAGCTATTTTGTATTAATAAGCCTCCATCCAGTATCAATTGCTGGGAGAGCTGGCCAGATGTTGGAAACGCACCCCACGTGTCACCCAGGTCACTCCTGTCGGAGTCGCAATTTAGTTAATTTCACTACTACAGTAGCTCGATGTCATTAAAGACTCCGTAGGTTGTGTTTTAAATGTGATTAAGTCATTTTGGGTGTTTAGGGGACCGGGAATGTTCCTTCATCTCAGTAAAGAGGGCGACATTCTCTTCACACAAAGAAGCCAATGATCTGTGTTTCAAACAGGAGGAGTCAGAGTGCCTAGCGATGAAATGCGATTCTCTGACGGCAATTAGGGAAATCAATAGGGAACGCCGCGGCACACACAGCGCTCTCTGTGCCCTTTCCCCATAGCAGGAGCGGCCGTGGCGGCACCAGCAAGCCTGTGCTCCTTAATCAAAGCAATAAAGCCTCTATGTCAGAGCTGCATTTTTAAAGATGCTCTTAAAAAATTTTTCTTTTTATGCTGAAGACTGCTTCTGAGCCCCCATCTACCTAATTTCTGAACGATCAAGGCACAACAAAGGGTTTTCCCTCCTGAGCTAGTTTAAAATAACATACAGCTATTGCTCCACAAATCTTTCAACGACTCAGCTCTGTTAGCAAAATGTGGGCCACTTGGAGGAAGGTAGGGGCTGAGTGCGACTCTGTGAGCAACCAAGCTGCTCAAAAAATATAAAAAATTATAATAGCATCAGAATCATTTAAATACATTGAGTGGATCAGAAAGGGGATCATTCAGAACCTGCTTTCCTAAGAGGGGGCCACTTGCAAGGTCCGTTTTGGTTCGAAACAGCCTGAGATCAGGATGCTTTCTAGCCTGCTGAGCTGCCTGACGTCATCCACGGACACCCCAGCACTGAGCGGCCCTCAGCTCTCTTTGGCCCTTTCAACAACCCCTCCGGGAGCACTGGCGAAGGGTATGCATGAAGATTTCCATGTGCTCCGTGTGCGTTTATTTATGTTTCGTTTTACTATGTAAGGACGACAGCGGTTAACAATCAGATTCGGAGACGAGTCTCATAAGTCAGGACAATGGCCCCCGAACGCCCCGGCCCCTCTGTTCTGTAACAAGGAGAGAATAGGGTGCCAAAGGAACGTGTTGAGTTCCTCTCTGAGAGCCGTTCGGGGAACCTCCAAGTTGCCACCGACACATCACAGGGAGATGGTGATGAGAGGTGTTGAGTGAGGCGGTGGTCCGCAAGGGTGGGTGCTTCTGGGTGGCGGTCACATGCCAGATGTTGGGGCCAAAGCCACTTGTTGGTTTAGATCTCGAATGTTCCAGGCACTTTGAGCGAACCCAGGGAAAAAAGAAAACACTAAAGAGAGTCCCAAAACCATGGCAAAGGCCTCAAGAGCGAGAGGGCAGTATGCATTCCAGGTCAAGGCTGGCCTCTGGTCACTGTCAGCAGGGAGACATCGAAGGCCCCAGGCTGTTTGGTTTTGGCCTGGCGTGGGGGCGGGTCCACGTGCATACCATGAATGACATCATTAGGCCTGGGAGCCTTCAGTGCAGCAATCTTGGCATGCATCTGAATGAAACTCCAACTGCACCCCAGCCTGGCTTCGGCAAAATAAGGAGATCTTGTCCCCTGGCTTCTGGGCTCCAGGCTAAATCCACGGCTTGCACGTGGTTGTTTGAGGCTGTCGTGAACAAGAGTGGCCTGATCTAATTGGAACCTGAATTTCTGACTTGATCCAATTAGCGTGCCAGGTTGGCTGAGGTCCTTTGGGGACGAGAAGGATTCTAGGGACCAGGGGCAGTGGAAAGTTTTTGCTTGGAGCTGGAAGTAAAACAGATGTTGAGTATATGACTGGCCGCCAGTGTTGATCCTAATTCACATGAGGATGGCTCCTTGCACATGTGTGGGCTAATCAAAGCCAACTGGCTGTCTGGTTTTAAATAGATCTGGTCTTCTTGCCTCATCCCCAACCCCGCCTTCCCCCACAAAAAAAGGTTCAACCTTTAAACGCATTTAATTGTAGCTCAACTTAAGGCTTCATCCATCTTTTACTGAGCACCTACTATGTGCCAGGCACCGTGCCAGGCAACGCGGATACACACAAGACAGTCAGTCTCCTCCTGGACAAGGCCTTGAGGGCCACCTATTCCCAGGCATACTCTCCAAGGGCCAATGACCCCCCCAACTACTGTCACTCTCAATTAATTTTGCCTGCTTTTGAACTTTTCTATAATCGGATTCATACAGTGCATGTTCTTTTGCATATGGCTTCATTGTGGTGGTGCAATTTAATCACCCACTGGAGGGTAGCAGTAACTTTTCAATGTAGTAAAGTATTCTATTTTGGGGTTCAGTATTCTATGTATGTCAATTAATATGTAGGTCGTCTCTATATCTGTATCTGTATCTGTTTATGGTCCCGTCAGTTTATTTGTTAAGATCATCTATGGTCTTGCCTAATATCAGTGTATCTACTTTCTTTGGCTGCCTTTTGCATGGTATGTTTCCCCAACATTTACTCTAAAGTTTTCCATGTCCTCATGTAGCTCTTGTAAGATATGCATATGAATATATATCTTCTAATGAAAATATGTAGACCATTTACATTTAATGTGATTATTGATGTGTTTCTGTGTATCTACCTACCTACCTGTGTACCTGCTTTGTTTCATATTTTGCCCACCCATTTTAAGTGTTTTGTGAATGTTATCTAAATCAGACCATGTTTCTTTCTCTGTTAGTTTATTACTTATACATTCTTACTTTGGTGGCTAATGTAGATATTACAACCTGCATGCTTGACTTCTAGAGTCTTATTGAAATTAGTACTTTCTCTCCTCCAGACAATGCTAGGATCTCTGAACATTTTAAAGCTGTATTTATCCCCCCAATTTCCTTTTTATTGTTGTCAGGCATTTTAATTCTACACATTACTTTCCAAGAGCTATGATGATTTTTATATGCATTTAGGTTTACCCACATGACACAAATGACCCTTTGCCTTTCTCTTCATTTCGTCCTGCAGAGCTGGGTTTTCCATCTGGGATCATTTTTTCTTCTGTCTAAAAACAAAACAAAAACAATGCCCTCTAGTATTTGCTCCAATATAGGTCTGCAAGTGATTAATTTTTTTGTTATTCTAGAAATGTCTTTATTTTGCCTTTAGTTTTGTCTTCAGGTTTAAAAATTTTTTTAATTGAAATATGTTGCAGATAATAAAGTACACAAATCTTAGGCTTATAGCTTAATTCATTTGCATGTATGTAGCACCCTGTGTAACAACCCAGTCAGATGTAGAATAGTTCCAGCACATTTCTCTCTCTGCAGCTGTGTCTACTCTTCTATTTAAGACTTCTCTTGGATTCTTAGTTTTGATTATTTTATGTCTGTAGACTTGCCATTTATTTTTACCTTTTTATGTACATTGTAGTTCTATTCTATTTTCTTGAACCTGTTAATTACAGTTACTTTAAAGTCTGTCTGGTGACTCTAATATTTGGGTTAAGTGTATTTCTGTTTTCATTGTGAATTTGTGTCCTGGTTCTGTTTCTTGGCATGATCAGGTGAGTGAAAGTCACGTGCCAAGCATTTCGGTATGAAATGTGCAGGCACTTTGCATAATGTCATGTTCCTCCAGGGAGAATACCCCTCATCCTCGGGCGAGCGGTGGAGAGGCAGATGATTTCAGCCCGCAGGGACAAAGTCTACCCGAGCCTGGTTTGGAGTCTTTGCAATGCGCGCTCCTCTCCTGGTTTGCTCCTGCTCCGAGGATGTCATCCTCTGGGCTTCCCAAATGAAGGCTTCCCGGAGCCCTCTGTGGTGGGTCTGGAGTTCAGTTTTTTGGCCTTTCCATCACTTTGAGATAGCCAAAGATTCTGTTCTGCTTTTACGCTCCTTTCTGCTTGGCTGAACCAGAAACTGCCTCTAGAAGAAACCCCTGCAGGTTGGTCTCGGTCCTGTGCAAGTCGCTTCTCTCTGGGGTCTCGCTCCCCAGACCTGGCCGCCTTGGCAATGCTGAACTTCAAGTTCTGTCTTTGCGAAAGCTTGTGGGGTTGCCTGAACTCTGCTGGCTTCTCAGCCTCCCAGCAGCTTCTTTTCTCCTTGTTTCTCAGCAAATGCTCCGAGGAAAAAAGAGGTGTGCAGAAATTTGGGGTCACCTCGGTGAAATTTCTTTCTCTTTGGGACATGCCTGTTAAGGTTCTGGATGGCCTGGCAGCTCTCTGCTGCCTCCAGACAGGTGGTTTTGTATATTGTCTGACTTGCCCAGTAAATGCTCCTGTTGAGACCTACTGTAAGCTCGTCCGTCACAGCAGCAAACTTGTACTGTCTCCAAGCTTTCATAGGCACATGCTAGGCGGTGCACCCACCCCAAAGTAAGAGACCCCCGCAGTGTGTCATAAAACAACACAAGGTGACTATATTTATCATTTTCTTTGCTGTCCATTGTGATGTATAATAGCTCCTGGAATGTCACAGTGTACAGGTTTTTGTCTTGTGATTGTTTATGTTTAAGATAGAAAAAGGAAGATTAAGGTGTTTCTTAAATATTCATTGAAGTGAAAGACCCCGGACATCGAGGAAGGGTAATCTTACTGCAATGAGGTCGCTGGGTGCGGGAAGGGACAGCACTGCGGCTGAAGAAGTCACCTGTGTCCTATGCAAGTGTGCCACAGCTTAGGCACTGATGTCATTTACGGGCTGAAGAAAGCCCCATGGCTTCGAATAAGCATCGCCCTTCGCAGCGGCCCAGGAAGCCTCCGGCTGCCAATCGTCAATGCAGGGATCAGAAGGAGCGGTTCCATTTGACCTTGACTGCATTTCAAAAAGTGCCACATGAAAGCAAGACAGGCAGGGGTTAAGTCTGTCTTGCTCAGAGGGCACCTCACCTTCAGAAGATGCCCACTTCAGATGTATTGAAGGCAAACGTGGCCACGTTCCCATTTTTCATTCTTTTGATAAATATTATGTACTTACTGTGTGTGTTCAGGTGCTCCGAGGGGTGTACAGGAATCCAAAACACGATCCAGAGCAACTCCAGCAACTTAACGCTCTAGGGAGCAAGCAGCCAGGGCCTAGCAGCCCGCTTGAGGGCGGACATAGTCGTTGCAGAAGGTACAGGCTGCGGGAGGTTTGCCGCAGGGGGATCTGCGAGAGGTGGAGGGACCCCGGAGGGCTTCCTGGAGGAGGCAGGGGGCATTGCTGCCAGTGCTCAGCAGCTCTCCTGTCCACCACTAGGGGTGATGAAACGGTGCCCACTTCTGCTTCATAACTTCCACCGACTCTTTCTTCTTTGGTTCTGCAGTCTGAACGTGCTTTGACCCCAAGGGGCACTTCAGCATTCTGTGGTTTATTCCGGGGCAAACCCCTCTCCAGCACAAGTGGAGGTGGTGGGATGTCTTCCCGGAGCTTCCTTCGCCTTGGACCTTGGCCATCGGGATGAACATCACCTGCACGCAGCCCCCTGCGCCGCGCCGCGCCTTCTCCTCGGAGGTCCGCCGTTGCCAGGGGGTGAATGAATGAAAAGGCGGGGTGCTCGGGGTGGGGGGGGAGATAGCGGCCCGCGCTGCCCGGGCGCCGTCGCTCGGAGCTTTGAGGGGGTTTCAGTGATTTAGCGGCATTGAGAGAAAATGCTTTTTAATCATTTCCTCCCTTTTCCTCATTGGCCCCGTGAATTTTTCCAGAAGGCAATGGCCAGAACTTTATGGAAACCAAATGACATGTTATTTGAGAGAAATGAAATAAAATTGGTTCAGAATATCAATTCATCTCCTCTCTGAAGTTCAGCGCAGAGAATTTCGCCCTCCTGTGTCCTTGGAATCCAAATGGGGGTTTGTTATTTAAGGCTGATGTTAATTTCTCAAGTCATTTAGCTCCAGAAATTGTTCTTTTAATAGGTTAAGGCTCCAACAAGGGGGCAGCCTGGGTGTAGAGGGAGAGCCCCCCGCAGGACTGAGGGGGGCAGAGACCAGGTGGGGCTCCTCGGGGCAGACCCCGTTCCCCAAGGTCTAGCTCAGGGGTGGGTACAGAGCAGGGCTCCTCGCTGTTCAGGCGACTGTTGGAATCGAGTTGCGTTCTTGCGCGGGGTGGTCGTGAGCTCTCATTGACATACCTCGGCCGCCCAAGACTGAAGGCCCCCTGGCCCGATGCCCGGCGCCGAAGAGCTGTTTGGGTGAGGCCTGCCGCCATCAGGCAACTCACTCGGCCATCCTCACGTCTGCCTTCCGGGTGGCAGCAGCCTCTCATGAAGCCCTGGGGGGACACGACGGACAGGTGGCAGTGAGGCGGAGTCTGAGCATCCACGCTGAGTTGAAGAATACCCAGGGGGTGGTGTCTGGGGGCCGCACCCTGCTGGAGGGACATCTCCTAAGGGTGCACAGTTCAAACTTGGGTTCTGCCCTTTGCTCAGGTTTATGTTTAATGGTTACGGGGAAGACACTAATGGCACGCAGAGGCCGAGGTGCGCTAACAGCAGGGCCACACGGTGCGTGTTGGGGGTTTGCGGGCTGTCTGGCCTCTGCTGGAACAGCTCGTCTCTGTCGTAGTTCGGAAGAACTGTGTGTCATACGAGGCTGTCCAGAAAGTATCCGGGCACGGAATATAAAAAATGGAGTGTGGCTAGATGGTTTTTCCCAAACAGCCCTCGTATATCAACAAATGAGCGTGGCTGTGTCCCAATAAAACTTCATTTTTGGATGCTGAA
This sequence comes from Lyroderma lyra, assembly GCA_004026885.1. NCBI lineage: Eukaryota > Metazoa > Chordata > Mammalia > Chiroptera > Megadermatidae > Lyroderma > Lyroderma lyra. The sequence continues at coordinate 59,943 of PVJL010001863.1, forward strand.
ATTTGAATTCCAGGTCATTTTCACTTCATGAAATATCATCCTGCTTTGAATTTGCCCCTTCCCTGCCACAGCCATGTAAACATGTGAAAGCCATTCTTAGCTCGTGGGCTGCCCAAGACAGGGTGGTGGGCTGGACGTGGCCGGCGGCCGCAGTTCGCTGACCACTGGTGCAGACAGGAGGCTGCTTCCCGCTACAGCTGATGATCGGTCCAAGATCCAAGAACCTTGAGCAACTTAAACAATGAACCAAATCTAATAGAAAAGAATGTGATGGAACACAATTCATTCATTCATTCATGTATTCATCAAGCAAATCTTTATTGAGCATCTATGATGTGTCTTTGGCAATATAACAGTAAACCACAAGCTCCTGGCCTCAGGAGCTTATGTTGTTTTGTGCAGAGCTGCTGAGAGCTAAGCACCTGTTGCCTTAGGAGACACAGATACTCCTAGGTTCAGAGACCCGAACCCACGCATACAGGACAAGGGCCCCATCTTGTTTGGGGTCTCAGTTGACTCAGTATGAATCAATAGTGTGTTGCAGCTGAAGCCGTGTTAATAGAAATAAGGGTGTCTGGAGTCAAGGCGTGATTTTCTTAGATTTGTTTCTTTCTCTTTCCTCTGGGCTGGTCAGACCCCGCTTTGAATGCTGGTGTACAAATGCTGTAACCCCTCATTCAGCAGCTATTTATTGAGCGCTTACTTTGTGCCAGACGTGAGACTGAGCAGCAATTTCCCCAGGACGCCGCGGCAAGTAAGGCTGGGCGAGGCGATTGTCCAGGGTTCTCCCTTTATTTCTGACGCCGCAGCACAGCTAGGAGAACAGCGAGTCCACAGGAGTCTGGGAAAGCACACGGCTTACCGAGTGGCGATAGCTGCTAAGGGCGTCCATTCCATGTGTCTGTGGTCGAGGTGGATACGAGGACAGAGCGCTGTTCTCTCCCCACAAGGACCGCAGGGCCGCTATCGGCAACGGAGTGCTGAGCTGGGTGGGTCCTGGGTCCACCGATGTTGGCGAGTTCTATTTTCTGATGAGAACCTTTTAAATGTAGAGGAGGCCCTCAGTTATCTGCTAATGGAATATTACGACTATATATTTAATATTATGTAAGTATAGCATATATATTTAATAATACACGATTACGTAGTAATCATTATTTATCATTTCCATTGTGTAAAGGACAACAGTGTTCATAATTATGACCTTGAATACTATGTATATCATTAAATCTATTATACTAAATATATAATTAAAGAATATGTAGTGTTTCATATTATCTTGGTATTAACTACTTGATGCTGTGTGGCAGTTGTTTCCTACATGGTACCCTTGGTATGAGAAATGTGACTCTTTATGAACCAGAGGGTTTAATCGCCAACCAATCTGGTAGCAGATTACTATTCTCCTTTTGGGTAGCTGTGCAGAGGAGGTACTAGTAAGCAAAGAGCCGTTGCCTGCCCTGAACAACCTGAGATACGTTTGCAACTCAAGAGTTTTCTGCAAGAACCAGTGGAGGGTAGGTGACCGGAAAATGTGTCATTTGAAAATCCTAGCATTCCGCACCAGTTCTAAGATGCACAGTCCTCCCTTCTCCCCCTTTTAATAGTTTCGAAATCATGATGCATCTTACAGTCAGTGGTGTCTTAAACATTTAGATTGTCTTTCTGTCCTTCCTTTTTCTCTTCTCCCTCTTTCCGGCTCTTAAAGTGAAAGTACATCTTTCAATTAACAGCATTTGACATTGATAAGATACGGTATTTTTTAATAAAGTGCTCTCGTCTTACTGGTGCTAACTTGGGGTGGCCTCGTGGGGGCAGGGCTTGAGGGCCGGAATCTCCATCCCCGTCTTCCCAAAGCGACCTTAATAAAAGCAGTTGTAGTTCTTAACAAGGAACACTGATGTTCCCTCGATCTCGCATAAAACACAAAGAAAGCATCTTTATTTTTATTTACTTGTAACAAAAACTCTAACTAAAAGACACCGCAGTGCATTGCCGTGCAGGTGCAATTGAAGTAAGGTTTCTGTGGCTGAGGCAGTGAGCATCCTGTATCAGGAAACGGGCGGTGCCCCGTTCAAAGAGGCAATTTCGTGTGAGCTGTGACTTCGTGTGTTTTAATAAAACAACCTCTAAATCCCTTTTTCGTCAGCACACTTCCTGGGGATGTATAAACGAGGCTAGGTACAAATTACATATATACACATATATATATATATTAGATAAAGGTTACTTTTTGGTCAATTGCTAACTGACAGATATGAATTCTCAACTACTCTTTTCATCTAAATCAAGACCAGGAGACTCACTGATGGGCTTGAACTTGATGGTAAAAAGATTATTCTGCGCTCGGGCTAGAGGCAAAGGAGACCTCACTCCCTGCGTTAGATCCCGGGAGTGAGCAGCGCGGGCCGTGTGACTGGCGATCTAAGTGCTTTCGACGCGTCTGCCTTCTGGTTTCCATTCTGGCCAGTTCTTTCCGGAGTTCAAAGACTCTCTCTTCCAGGCTGCAGAGACTTGGTGATATACGACTATCTCTAAGTTTGTCCTGCCTTCTGCTTTTCCCGGTAATCAAACCCCATGCCTCAACTTAATTTGCCTAAAAGGGCTTGTATTCTAACGGAAAGGATTTCTTGTGATGTCAAGGAAACGTCATTGTGTTTCTTGTCCTTCACAATGGGGGGAGTAAAGAACTTGACAGGCTTCTACAGAATAGATTCTTTTTTTCCCCCCTTTTCTTTGTGTTAGAAGTTATTTTGTACAGTTTCATAGTCCTTCACTTTCTTTCCTTCATCTTTAGTCAAAGCTTTGTGTAGGAGTAAATTGAATAGAAAAGCTACGTCCATGGACAGGTCTGCTTAACCACATAGTCTGCAAATGCCTATCACTTTGCTATATAGCATTTCCATGTTTAGTCTGGGAAAAACAGCAAAATCTATATTTTTAACACTTCAGTCTGTCATTTCTTCTAGCTCCAATTTTGCTATTTTGTTTTGCTCAATTGCAAACACAGTAAAAATTATGCAATTCATTCAAACTGAGATGCTAGCATTGTTTTCAGTACTATAAATTTCACTAAGCACCCCAGGTAATATTTTTTTCACGAATGTTTGGTTTGGGGGACATCTGAGGGAATTTTTTCCCCCGAAACCCCAGAGGGATCCCTCTTGCTCACCCTTCCCAAGAGTCTTGATGGTTCCTCTAGTCTGAGGACCTCTCCAGCGTGAGGCGCCGTTAGAATTCTGCTCGTGGGCCTTTACTTCCACCACGCGGGTCCTGCTCACGCACGTGGAATGTCTTCCCTGGAAATGTTCTGCCAGAAAAATATCTTATCTCTCCTGGAAACTGAGGTGCTGTCATAGTAGACAGAGAATCTTAAGGCCCCCTAGCTCCCTCCCTCATCCCCCATCACTCTCCCCTCCCCCTTTCTCTTTTTTTAAAAATTTGGCAGCCAGCGTGCTGCTCAGCAGTAAGTTTGTTTTATCCCAGAAACAACTCCCCCCACCCTAATATATACTCCATGAAGTCTTTGTTTAATCCCATTCTTAAAACAAATGTTGTCCTTTTATAAAAGTAACATTTGCTATAGAAATGGCTAAAAACCCCCCACAACCCTAAAAGTGTAATGAGGAAAATAAAATCCCAATTCCCACTTCTCAAGTGCTAAAGTTTTGGTGTATTTGTTTCCATCTGATTTTTTTTATTTATTAAAAAAACACTTTTTATTTAGTTAAGATTCAGTCATTGCTAATATATTCTGTATTCTGCACTTTCCACCTAACAAAATATTGTCTTTCCATGTTATTAAAATAGCCTGACAAGAGGTACCCTTTGCAACAGGACAGAAAACAACAGTACTGTCTTGTTTCAAACGGGACATCTGGTCAGCCTCGTCTCACTGGGCTACATTCGAGGTGACAGTAGGCTGACCACACGTCCCGTTTGAAACGGGACAGTACCGTTGTCTTCTGTCCCGTTTAACATGGGATGTCTGGTCAGCCTATACTAACATGATTTATAAGTGTAATTGTTGATGGCTGCGTACTGTATTTCCCCAACCACCCCACTGGTGTTGGTTATTTAGGAAGAATCTAATTTTTACTTCAGTTTTTGAATTAATATAGAGTGACCATGCCCTGGAAACACATCACTGTAAGCACTTCGTGTCTGCAAACCTTTCGGTAAAGGTCCAGGTAGTAACTATTTCAGGCGTTTCAGGCCCCAAGGTTTCTTACAACAACTCAGCTCTTCCCCTGCGGAGAGAAAGCAGCTGCCAACAATATGCAAGTATTAAATGGACATTGCTGGGTTTCAATAAAACTTTATCTACTCAAACAGGATTTGGCCCTTGCGCTGTGGTTCGCCCATTTCCTGCTCTAATGTATACAATTTTATGCTTAGAGGTCTCAAAACCTTTTATAAATGAGGCAGGTAATTAATTACACACCAATTGAGTTATTCTCTCTCAGTGAGTCCTTTAAGGTTAATATTTGGGTCCAGACCGGCTCCCTGGCAGCAGGTGGCAGCTGGCCTCCAGGGCAGAGGGGAGGTTCCCAGGCTGTGGTCTCCAGGCAGGTCGGATGGGCCATCTCCCAGGCGGTAAAGCCCCGGGGAAACCGTCAGCTGGCCCGGAGCAACTCTTCGGCTACATTATTTACCCACGTGCCACCTTTGTTTACAAAGAGACTCCAAAAGGCCTTGCCTGTGTTTGCACCTGCATCTGCCAGACCATTACGGGTTCTAGCCTCCAGCCAGCCAGGTGGGGAGCCAAAAAAGCCAAGGGAGAGGGAAAATGCGGTGAGACCGGACCTACAGTCTTCGCAGAGCTAAATCCTCCATTGCTTGGTGGTCAGATCCCACGTCCCCAAACCCACCCAGTTCCTTCGAAAGTGTGTGGAGAAACAAGCCGACTCTGAGAGTCGCTGAAATATCCTCTCTTCTTTGCTTATTTTAAGATGTTGTGTGTGGTGTCCCTCAAAGGGAGCAGATTTCTGCATGTTTCTTACATGGGTATGGGTGCAAACTTGTGGGCGAATTCCCTTGTTCTAGAAATAAGCACGCGGAGGCTCAGGCGTCCTGATGCCCACGTATGTTCACGGACACGCGAAGTACAAACGGTTGGCAGTACAATGCCAGCAGCTCGCTTTCTCCCAAGGCGGGAGGAGAGCTTTCGTGTGACCACGGAGGCGGCAGGCGTCACGTGGAATGTCTCCTAAAACACGAGACGGCTGTCCCAGACCCCTACCACCATTCAACCAACCGTAGTGCTGAGTAAAAAGCCAGATTGGGCCTTCATGGTGTAACCAGAGATGTGATTTTTTTCTTTTTTTTTTTTTTTTATCCTGTATCAGCGTTGTCTCAAGTTCTCTGGCTGTGAACTTCCAACTTCTTTATAATTTATTGTTCATGAGCAGGAGCTAATTTGGGGTGTTTTTAAAAAAATATTTTGTCCTGAAGCTGATATTTGAGGGAGACGTGGAATCGTGGCCCACCCACTCTTGGGGTTGCCAACACTAGATTTGCGTCTTTATCCTTAAAGTCAATTGAGGAATTGCAGAGGGGAGAAGACAATTGCTGGTAGAAAAATGTTAACTTAATAAAATGGACTAAGATCAGATTTCCCTCTTTCTGGCTGCCTCCCGCCTGGAATCCTTTCGTTGACTTCTCGAAACTTCCTGTGATTTATGGGACCCCTTTCCTGTAGGCCAAATGCCTTTTGATTAAGAAGTGAACCACAGCTCCGAAACCACAAGGACAGCTGTTGTTTGAATTACCCAGAACGCGTACAGCCATTTCCCACTTTGTTGTGCAAAGACATCACCTTAGCGCCCCAAGTCGCCCCAAGTGCGGGTAGGTGCTCCTCGTCCTAGACGACCTCCACTGTCTTTTCTGCCTTCTTTGGTGAGCAGAGGTCTTGATGAAGAAGGTCTGGGGCCTTCCTCATTGGATGTAATGTGGGAAACTGGTTGTCTACGCTGTGTGTTCTGATCCCTTCTCACCCTCAGAGGCTATGAGCATTTTAGACCCTGGGGTCCTGCGAATCATGTATCAGTTACCCAGAACAGTGATTCCAAGAGAAGGATTGGGGGGACCTCGCTTCCTAGAGGTCCCTATCAGGGTCTGGAGTGGTTGGGGTGGTGGGGCACGGGGAGGGTGTGTGTTGTGTGAAAACAAAGCATGATTACACCTGCTGGCCAGATGCTTGTTGTAGGTTTAATTTTAAATAACCTGAAAAGATATCATGACATTCCCATTGATCCAAGAGGAGCACAGGTGCAGAAAGTGTGAAAAGCACTCACGTGGACAACGAGGGGACAGGCCCACACCTGGGAGAAGTGATAAAGATGTGACTGAGCATCCTAGGTCTCTAATGGGTTAGAATTGCCAATATTGGGGCCCTGCCTTTGAGATAGACTGAACAATCAGACGAACCTGCTAAATGCACTGTGGCGCCTGGGGCGGGGGCGCCAGATTGAGGCCACCACACCCAGGAAGGTAGGGAGGGCGTCACCTTATCACTGAGCTGAGACAGCACTGGGACAGGGGCCAGCAGCAGGCTTTGACAACGGGGAAGCAGAAATGCAGCACAGGGGTTGGCAAACGTCGCCCCATGGCCAGGTGGACCCACCGCCTGTTTTGCTAAATAAGATCTGATCGGAGCTCAGCCATTGCATTCGTTTCTACTGGGGGTGCCCAAAACTGCGTGTACATGGTGAGCGCTGCTACTTCTGCGTTACACAAATACTAATGGTCACCACTGTGAGCGCCTCCCGTAGTGGCCGAGGGCGAACGTGACTTGTAGTCATCTTTTGTTACCGGTCTATATGGAGTATTCCAATTTTAATAGTTTTTTCCTTTCTTAAAATGTGTGTACATTTGGGGGTACCCTCTGTACACTGTCGACGGGCTTTTGCTCTGCGACAGAGGTGAGCGGTGAGACAGAGGCTGTGTACCCTGCCAAACTGAACGTATACGCTAGCGGGCCCTTTGTACCAGAACATGCCTGTCGTCTCCTGCTCCAGTGGACGGGTCCCCGTTAGAGGGACGTGCTCCAAATGGTCAGTACGCGGGAAGCCCGCGCACACCAGAGGGCACAGGGCAGCGCCGTGCCCAGGAGCGGGCAGGACGAAGGAGTGAAGGAGGAGAAGGCGGTTCTGGGTGCCCATGGCTTTTCGCTGCTTTGAGTTCTTTCACGTGAGCTTCCCTTGTTAGTTCTGTGAAGCGTTAGCAGGCAAGGGGCGGTGGGCAGGGTGGCTGTAGGGAAACCCACCCCCTGTTTGCTGCTCCCCTCTTCTGGCCCATGGAGACGGAATCCAGCCTGGGACTTGTGCGAAGTCCCCCGTGCTGAACATGACTGGGGAGGAGTGGGGACGTGTTCTCAGGTGATTCGTGTGCTGAGGTCATTCTATCTGCAAACAAACAGAATGGAAGGCACACCTGAGCAGGGGTGTCCTCTGCTGCTGCCCTCTGAAAGTCCCCGTGAGGAGCCAGCCGGGCTGTCACCTGCTCTGCCTCACCGAGCCGGCAGCTGGGAGCGCGCAGCCCGTCGGCCCCAGACGGCATCGTCCGGGGAGGCCAGCTCGCGGAGGTCCCCGGGGGGGACATTGCTCTGCCGCTTAGAGAGCGTAACGGAGCTGTCTGGCGTGTCCCTGGAGAACATGGGCGGGGACCTGTGCAGGGTTGTCATGAGCGCCTCCCACGATGCCAGCCGCCGTGAGCAGCTTGGAAGATGCTCGTCCCTTGGGGTGGGCGAAGGAGGGGGCCGCGCAGCCATCAGAAGGGCGTTGCCCAGGCCCAGGCCCGCCTCGGTGTCCCTGAAGCTCCAGTCCCACCTCCTGAAGCGGAACGAGGCGCCAGGAGGGGGAGGCGACGTGCTTCCTGGCCCCCCAGCACGCGGACTGGCTTGGTCCCTGCGTGCTCACTGGGTGGAGTTCGCCGTGAACCCCGCTTTCTGACAAAGGCTTGGTGACCTAAGGGGCGGGTGGGGATGGAACCCTATTGTGAGTCTCCTGTTCACTCCCCTCAGAGCTCAGTTACCATTTAGAGCTCTTCATCGTGAGCGGGACGAAGGCCCTTTTGCACCCATTCAGGAATTACACTGCAGGACTTTAGGGACTCAGCCTGTCACTACCGTCCACTTAGTCAGGGACATGTGCTTGGAGGTGGAGGGCACTTAAAACTGAATTTTGTCAGTAGCCAGCCCCCCAGATTCTACCACGTGTGTGTTCTGTCTTGAAAACACAAGCCGTGGCAGCAGCCAATAGCATGCAGGTCACTGAGGTCACACCGCGGTGTTTGCGGCCATCCCAGCCTCATCCCGCCTGCTTCCTCCTGACACTCTCTGGGGAGAGGGGGGCACGGTCCCGAGGCATTTTTTTCTGTTAAGGTTGGAGCTCCGGTCTGCATGCCCTGGGTTGCCTGGCTCTGCTGTAAAAGTTTGGTTCTGTAAGAACTTTCCCCGGGTTCTCAGCCTGGCCTCTGGGCACCTCGGGGACATGTCAGCCATAAATGAGACTGCGCGGTCCTGGCGTGTCTGACTCAGGGCAGATCCTGGAGCAACCTCCCTGTCACTCTCCTTCCTCTACTTCTTCTGTGGTGACTGTCCCATTTAGAGTCCTGTGGGCCTAGACAGCAGGTCCTCCGTCCCAATAGCCAAGGCAGGTGCCCAGCAGACCCCCACGGGGCTGACCACTGGGGACAACTCTGCCTTGAGAGGAACAACCCCCTTCCCCCGAGATGCATCTCCCAAGAATCCAGAATGAGCTGCGCTTTTGCCTGCACAGCGGAGCCCCCACGGCCTCCTCCACGAGACGTGGAGGCGCTGGTCTTTCCCATAAAACACATGGGAGTGAGTTGTAGGGGACATAGAAAGACGCATAGAGCGGGTCACGGCCACGACAGAGGAAGCTCGTTCTCCGTGAGCCCCAGAAAAGGGTCCATAAAGGGAGACTCCCGTCAAGCAGATGCTGCCGTAGCTGGGTGAGGTTACCATTCCTTGAACTACGTGGGCCATCTCCTTAAGCACAGTTGGGCAGAACTGCGAACAGGTGCTCTTTGGTGCTTTTATTGTTTTGTTATGAGTGCACCACTCTGCAGGCAGAGCAAAATCAACACGCATCCAGGTTATTTAGTAACAGGGAAAAGGCCACACACCAAATCAGGGCGAGAAGACAAACAGAACGGGCGCGAATACTCGCCTTGGACAGGTGGCAGGTACCAAGAGGGGTGGGGCCCAGGGGAGTATGAAGGCGGGGGGGGGGGTTTAGCCACCATGAGGAACTCTCCAAAACTGAGGTCGGAGGCCAAGGGCGTTGCTGGGTCTTGGCAGTTGGGGGGTGGGGTGGGCGGGGCAAATACAGCCACAGGGAGGAGTTCTCAAAGGAACAGCCGACCTGCCCATCCTCTGGGAAGGTGTTAGCCTGGTCTAGGGGGGTGGGGGAGGTTCAAATGAGTGGCCGAATGGGAAGGGGTCAGAGGGCACTTCCAGGTGCCCGCATTGTGAGTTATGGAACAGAGCTCTCAGTCCTAGGGAGTTGGGGTGAGTCAGGAGAAAGTGAGGGGCAGCCAGCAGAAAAGGCAGCTGAAGAGAGGCTCGACTGCCACCTTGAGCCCTGGCCAGATTTGTGACTTCCTTTGAGAGGCCGGCAGGGGTCACTGGGCAGAGGGTCAGGGACAGGGCCCAAGCAGACGCTACATCTGGAACGAGAAGTCACCTCTCCCAGTGAGGTGCTGGCCCATCGACCAGTGGCGCGGCCTCCCAGTGGTCCCGCTTTTGGCCTGAGGCTGCGAGACCCCCTGAAGTTTTAGGTTGAGGAGCTGAGTGGCTCTGCCCTGCCGCTGGCCACATTGCTGCATGTGCCACAGGTTTTCCTTAGTGCAGCATCGTGGGAACCAGGAGGAACCTCGGCAGCCCTGACTTGGGAGGATAATGGAGCCCTTGATCATTGGAAGAAGTCTGTAGATTGTCTCTTGCCAAAATAGCTTGTGAAAGGCCACCCCCTACACTATGCTGCTCCCTCAGGCCCTCCTAATGCTGCCCTTTGACCTCACTGCCCTGTGGCAGAGTGCCACCCCTTGTCCCTTTCCACCCCTCACCCCGCTATGCTGTTGGGAGTCATGGGCTCCCAACGGAGGCAAAAAGACAGGACTGAGAGGAGCAGGAGTAGTGGGGAGAGCAGGGGGGAGCCCCAGCATGTAGAGAAACTGTCCTGGCTGGGTGACTGCCTGTCCTACCACGTAGACAGCGAAGCCCACTTCCTGTCCTTGCCCAGCCTGGCTCTGCTCTCCCGTTTCAGCATCCAAGTATGATGCAGCATTACCTCTCAACTCCACTGGCGCTCAGTACCCTTCGCAGAGGCGGCACGCCTGGACTTCACGTGCCCGGCTTGCAACTAGCACCTCTGTGTGTGTTCAAGGGTGTCACGGGTGTTTGTTCGTACACTTACTCAGCAAAGATCTGTGGACAGCCCGTTCTGCACCAACTCCTTTTCTAGTCTCTGGAGGTGCTGTGCTGAGTAAAACCATCTTCTCTCCCCCTGCATCTTTAAAAAGTGAAGTAATAAATAAATGAATGAAATAGTTAAAGCTGTGACAAATGATGGGAGGGAAAATACAGAAAGCCATGAAAGAAAAAGAATAGCAGGAGGACTTTCTTAGATTGGGCAGTTGGGACAGGCCTCTCTTTGCAGAGGTGACATTTAAATTGACATCTAGAGATTAGGTGTCCAGACGGGCGTGGCATTGAGGAGGGCACTGCAGGCAGAGGGAACAGCATGTGAACAAAGTTTGAGGTGGGGAAGCGCTTGATGTGTGTGAACTCGGGGGGACCCAGCGGGCTGGGAGCTGGCTTATCCAAGGGAAAAGTGGTATCAGGTGAGGTCGGAAAGGCTGGCACGTGTCAGATCATGCACAGCCTGGGGGGCAATTCTTAAATTTGTCTACACAAATTCTCCGGTGCTCATCCCTCCAAAAAGTGAACCCCAATCCCCCTCCCCTTAAGTGCAGTCGGTACCTAAGGACTAGAATGTGGTGGAAGTTACGGTGTGCAGTGTTCAAAATGAGGACAGAAAAACACCCTGTGGCTTTCTACCTGTCCAGTTTTGGGTTCTCCAGCCCAGGTCAAGTCCCAGTCAACACCTTGATGGCAAAATTATGAGAGACTCTGAGCATCTAAGTGTAATCACCTAGCTCAGCCACTCCTGAATTCTTGGCTCGCAGAAGTGGGGAGATAACGAGTGGTTGTTACATGCCGCTACATGTAGCGGGTAGTTTGTTACGCAGCAATGGGGAACTGCTACAAGCTCGGTGAACCATGTGAAGGAAATTCCGATTTTGTAAGTGAAAAGAAAAGTCATTGAAGAGTTTTGAGCAGGGTAATTACATAATCAGATGTATTCTCTTCAAAGGAGCACTCCAGTTGCGGCATGAACAATGGTTTGGAGATGGTCAGAAGTAGAAGAGATGAGCCCTTTGAGGCTGAATCAGTCAAAATGCACTTGGCGGAAAGTGTCTGAAATTCCCAACCAAAACTAACTTAAATAATAAAGGCATTTTTTCCCCCTCATCTTCTAAAAAGCCCAGGTATTGGGTGGCTCTCAGGATGGTTAATTAAGTGTCCTATCAGTATCACTGGGACCCTAGCTCTTTCTGATTCTGTTCTGTCGTGGACTATTGGCTTTGTCCCCAGACCTACTTCTCTCATGAGGACCCGATGGATATAAGGATTCTAGTGTCAGATCTAGAGATGACGAAGTCCAGTGGAAGTAAAGGTCATTTCTGCTAAAGGACTTTTCTCAGGGGTATGGGAGCCTTTCCCAGAAGCTCTCAGAGGGTTTTCTCTCATGTGTCCTTGATCAGAATCACATCACGTGCTCACGGCTAATTGGTCTCCAGCAAGGGAAAAAGACCGCCATGATTGGCTCAGGCTAGACATTGTGGCCTTGCGATGAGAGGAAATGAATGGATTTAACAAATACTTTGGGGTTTCCCTGGTGGTGTAGTGGCTAGGCTTCAGTGCTCTGCCACAGCCTGGGTTTGATTCCCAGCCAGGGAACCCCTCCCCCACCCCACCCGCAAATAAAGAGAAATACTTTGTAGAAACCAGGAGAGAAAAACAGATTGGGCATGGGATTTTGGCATGAGCAACTGGGGTTATAGAAGTACCGTTTGCTAAGATGGGACGCCTGGGGAAGACAGCTTTGTGCAATGGTAAAGTAAAAAATGTGCTATTCCTATGGGCAGGGCTCATCACGCCCTTGTTACTGACGACCAGCATATACCTCAAGGATACAGTATCTTTGTTTCAGAGACAGAATCACCAGTGATAAATGCTAGCACCAGAGCAGGCTGGGTAGGGGAGTACATTCCATGAAGGAGGCCTTTCTAGCGAAACCACAAAGGCTGCAGCAATTTATTTTTACTAGTAAGGCTTGCTTTAATGATCATTGTTAAAGACTTTAATTGATAATGTAGCACGGGTTTCAGTGGGTGTCCTAGAATCATTTTCTCTGCAATGGGCACTTTCATTAACTCAGTTGGCAGCCAGATGCATTACCTTACAACTTCCATGTATAATAATGACAGGAGTATTTGCCTCTAGGTTATACTTTCTATTTTTAAAGCTCTTTTGTCACATTAATGGATTGATCCATAAATGTATAAAAGCTATGTAAAAAAAAATCCCATCACGTTTTCACATCCAATGTTATGTTAAATTCAGTTAAAACCCAAATTCTAAGTGACACATAATTTGATAAACATTTACTGAGTGCCTACTAGGTTCCTGGCACTGTCCTAGGTGCTGGAAGGGCAATAATGGCAGTAGGGTACTCCATCTCTACTGTTGACGGTGGAATGAATAGGTTTAGATTTGCTTAGCCCAAAAAGTGATAAGAAAGGCCAATGATCCATAAAAAATGGCATTCCCACCCCCCTTTTGGCACATTTTCCTCTTACTAGAAATGATGGCAAAAGAAAACAATCACCTGATTCCTGGGATTTTAAAAGAAAACTGCAAGGAATGAGGTCTGTGTGGCCCTGACTGGGTGTAAGTCCTGTTTCTCTGTAGGGTTAAAGCATGGTATCTACCAATCAATAGTTTAGTGTTTAGTGGTTATCTGAGGGTATAGGGGAAGGAGGGTGGGAGAGAAGGGACAGGGTCTCAAACATATGGTGATGGAAAGAGAAAACACAAAGCAAAACAAAAAAATCACACTGTCTACAGAGGTGCAAAACCATTAAGTCAATTTGAAATTTGGGGTCCTAAGAAGGAGTTCTAACAGCCTGACCTTAAATTGCAGTGACATTGGGTTTGTTTGCCTGGAAGTTTCATGCTTAAGTCTGTAGACCAACTGAATACATCCCATCGATGCTAATTTTTTGAATATAATTTTCCTTAATTTATTTCTTACTATGCGAAATGAACTTGTTTATTTATTTGGTTTTGTTTTTATTATCGGTTTCCTACTGAGACATGAGCATGTGGAACAGTGTTTGGCACAGAAAACAAACTTAACAAATACTCTTTGTGTAAGTGGAGCAAATTCCTCTCCTGATTGAAGTTTTTCTGAGCATTTAGCTCTATTTTTCCCTGGATTTCAGTTGTCCTAAATATTATATAGTAAGTTCTTTTTGTTTAGGACTTAACTATTTTAAAATTGGCAATAAAAGTTCATACCACACTGTAAGGTCCTTGAGGCCAGGAATCAAGTCTTGTACTTCTCCTAAAGCCAACCCCCCTTCCTCAGGCACAGTGTGTCTGGCCAGCTGATCAGGGCATGAGGCAGGAAGAAATTCAGGGAAGGCCCGCTGTCTCTGAGTCCCCCAAAACAGCAGAAAGCTGTGGCTCCTGAGGGGAAACGTAAGTCCAGTTTCCAGAATTAAAGTCACCCACTTCAAGACATTGGTTCTCTGCTGGGCAGTGACACTCAGCTCAGCAGCCATGGGGCTTTGTGAGTGTCATAAAATAGTTAGTTGTGCAGGTGGCTTGGAACTAAAGTTTTCTGCCAGTTCACACTCCCAGGAAATGGATAGTGGAATTCGTTTTTTGTATTTTTATGAAAAAGCAACAACCAAAAAAGAGGTAGGAAACTTTAAGTTAGGACATGTGCTCTCCACTCACTCAGGACGAGAGCAGACATGGATGGCGAAGAGATTGCTGGGTGGACACAGTTAGAGGTGGGAACTAAAGAGAAATTTCTACCAGAGCACAAGTCTGGTTGCTTTGCTTTTTGAAGTTGTGTGAAAAGAATGAGGGTAAATGTGATTAAAATTAAGAAGATGCTTTTGCAATTAAGTATCTTTGAGACTGTTTGGCTCACTCTTTTGGCATTCCGTAAGACAGAGCTGCCACGGTCTCCTGGGAGGCGTTAACTCATCGGGATTTGCCATTGATGAGCGGTGCAGAATGCAGAACGGGTTCCAATAGCTGGATTGTCAGCGAACAGGAAGGTCGAAATGTGGTTTCAGGGTCCCATGGATCTCACTCTCTAGAAAGGCATCCTTTGGAGCAAGAGCCAGGATGAATTATTGTAGCTACTCTGCTATTTGGGGCAAGTTAACTTAATTTTGGAGGAGCTCAGGAAACTGTCAAAATGGTTTTGGAGATGTCTTAAAGGGTTTTAAACTGATTTTAGACTTTCAGAAAAGGCACAAAAATAGTACAGTGAGTTTCAATATACACCTCACCCAGTTTCTCCTAACAGGAGCTTAATATATACGAGGGCTGTCCAGAAAAAATCCAGCCATAAATGCCCCTATTTTTCGTATTACCTGTCTAGACACTTTCCGGACAGCCCTTGTGTAACTGTAGTATCATTATCAGAATGAGGTAATGGTCACTAATTTGTATTATTGACTAAAGAAGACCTTATTTGAATCTCACCAAGTTCCCGCGAATGCCCAGGACCCCACGTTGCATTCAGTTGCTATTGCTCCTCTCCCTCTCCTCCAAGCCATCGATCCTCAGTCTTTTCTTCACAACGTTGACACTTGGGAAGATAATTGATCTCCTGTTTTTGTGGATTATTCCTCAATGTGGGCTTACCTAGCGTGACCCCATGATTGGAATGAGGTCAGGAATATCTGCAAGAAGCCCGCAGAAATGATGTCGCAGGCTTCTCAGGGCATCAGGGCACGGGGTTCTTGACGCTGACACTGGTGATGTTTACACCATTGAAGGTGCTGCCTGCCGGTTTTCTCCGCTGTCTTTTCCTTCGTAGCTATTGAGTACCTTCGGGAGGTACCTCAAGACGAAGCAAGTTCTGTTTCTCTTCTAACTTTCACTCGAATTTTAGCATCCCTGTCTCCTGTCTGCAACAATTATGACTGTGGAGTTTGCCTTTTATTTACCATGAAGTTTTCTATTTCCTGTCTACATTTTTTAATTGGAATTTTATTCTAAGGAAGAGCAGTCTTATCTCCCCCATTAATTAATTGATACGCTAATACACATTCATTAACCCTTTCACTGTGTTAATTGACTTCAAGTTTTTTTTTCAAAATGTGTCAAAAAGCCACACAAATTAAAAATTGATATTTGAACTAATTTATGCATTTAATAATAACATTTTGAGCTGCTTTGTATATAAATGACATTATTTTTATTTTAAATTTTGTTATATGGTAATATATTTATTATTATTTTGAATTTTAGCAAAAAATACTCAAAACACACTAAGTGGCATAATTGATCATTAGATTTAAGTAGAGATAAATTAGAATCTAAAGGCACTGATGACATAAAAAATTTATTACAAAATGTTACACAATATGGCGTACAGAACATCTTTGTTGTTGATAGTGCAAACCGCAGGAGAACATATTTTAAAATCTTGTAAATGGAGAAGTAAAGGGAATTTTTGTTTGTTTGTTTGTTTTTTAGCTCCTGGGGTCAGCAGATGGAAATATTCTTTCAGATATATCTGAACATTACAGCAAAAGGGTTCATTAACACATGAATGAGTGAATTCATTCCCTCGTTAATGTAACTAAGTTTGTGTAGCTCTAGATATTCTATTTAATGAGTTATAACCCAATGCTATCATTATTGCTGTATTGTTCCAGCTTAAGCCATTAGGCGCTCCCCTGGCCGGGCCTTTCTGTTCCATCAGTGAGCCTTTATCATTTTTTGAACACTCCCTTAGTTCCTGGCACCACCAGATGATCTTGGCTCATCTTGTACTTCCCCTGCCCCAGTGCTGTGGTTGCTGAGGGACTTTTAAATGGGAGTAACTATGGGGCAGCAAGTCATCATTTTAGCCTTGAACTTCAGGTCCAATATTATAAAACAATGAACCACTGGGAGACTAGATGAACTGTCACATAGCAAGGTGTTCCAAAAGATAACACTAGTAATGGGAAACCTTGAACCCACTTATGAAGGCTGGGGGATCTCTCTCACAGCACAGGTGAGGGAGAGAGCTTTGGGCACAGGACGACCTGGCTTAGGGGCATCTCAACCAGCTCTTTCCTGCGTGTCCTCACGTAAGTCACATTGCTCCTCTGCAGCAGGACCAAGTCTGACTGAACGTACTACTCGTGGACTTACTATGGGGATCAAGTGAGCCGTGCCCGCCAATGCCTGAAAAACTAAAAGGTTGTAAAAATGTGAAGTGTTGGCATTATTGCTTCCATAAACACTTTTTTGTCATAATTGTGGTAAAGTTAGAATGGACCTGAATGGTTCTCCTGTGTTTTACAGGAAGAGAAGCAGAACCCCAGGTGGGGCAAGTGGTTTGCCCAGGTCTTCCAGGCCTTCGTCACTCATGTTCTCGCCGTTACAACCTCCACCAAGAGTCTACTCTGAGTTTTCTTTGTCATTCCTCCTTCTAAAGCAGACTTTAGATAGACTAGGAACACAGGGGGCCAGTTTTGCCTTTTGAAATGTTACTTTAAGTTTTTCCTGTATTAATGTTCACTCCTTACGCTTGGTTCTCTAATGAGGACAGAGCTCATTCATTTCTGTAAGAAACAGCACAAGATAAGGTCTCTCTGTCCCCAGAAGAATGCTCTCTGAACCCAGTTCTGAGAAGGGATGCCAGCTCTGCCGCTGGAGGGGACCCCTCCTCCCTGTGGTGGTGACGGAGTGATGCCGGACATCTGGGCATTTAGCGACGGGCTGACTGCCTCCACGTCGGCTGTTTTCATTCCAGATGTTTGCAATGATGCAGATATAGTCTCTGTGTCTAGTGCATCAGAGAAGAAAAGTTTTTCTTTTCTTTTTTTAAAATCACATTTGCTCTCATAGTAGCTCAGAACAGGGTTTTTTGTTGCTGTCCTTTCCTGGAATATTCTTTGAGAAGGAGCTTGGAATGTCAGAAATCTTTGCAGCAGAGAGTCCCAATTCTCAGAATGTTCAGCTAAAACCACATGGTGGGTACCTGTTGTAATCTGGTGTTCCATAGCACCCGTTCCATCGGGCGGTGCTTGTCTTGTGTAGACCTGGGGTGATGGTTAGCTGTGCTATCCGGCCCGCCTGCTGGCTGCATGTACATAAATGATCAAAATCTTGCCAACCTTGGACCCCATCTCTGTCTATGGCAGTTGTGCTGCACTGACCATAATATTTGTATTTCTAGACCCAGCTGCACTTGGACCCCAGGACTTCATAGTCAAGTGAACTGACACGTCCTTCCTTCGTTTCAACTCACTGAAGTGGGTTTCTGTCCCTTGCGACCACAAGGGTCCTAACTAACTCCAGGTCCTTCTCTCAGGGACTGTCCACTTTACTTGTCCAAGGCAGGCAATCAGTAAATAACGTGTCAAATGGGTGAGGTCACTGGGGATAACAGAGCATGGGATTTTTCAGTCCAAGTAGGTGAGTTTCTAGTTTCAACCTCTTTTTTAAATGGTCACTCTTCAGGATACAAGAGAAAAATGGGAAATGGAGCAGTTTATTTTTGGATTAGCAGCAAGTGAGCGGTGACAAAGGACTCAAAGGACAAGAAGAAAGACAACGGAGGCACCTGAATAATTCACAAACCGGATAATTAGCCTGAATGGTTAGCAGTGCCAGAAATTCCATGGCTCAGGATCTCTTTGTTCAGCCAATAGTCACAACCTGTCTCATTTCATTACATCAGATTTTTAATGAGAAGGGAAGACGGGGAAGAAAGACACTCATTTGTTAGAGCTCCACCACATGCCAGACTCCGGGTGGGGTAGCAGGCTGTGACCTGTGAGTCCCACTGGGCCCTGGGCTTGGAAGGGCCCTGAACTTGCTTTAATGCTCTATTGTCACCAACTTGAAATTTTTCATAATTTTGGGACAAGGGTCTTCCACAGTTTCACATTTTGCTGGGTGGGCCTTGCAAATTCTGTCACCACTCCTGCTAGACAGCTCGTGTGTGTTCTGTTAGTCCTCATATCAGCCAAAGGACATTGTGTCCTTTACCTCATCTTTCTAGAAGGAGGAACTGGATAAATGACTGGCCCAAGGTCACATTGCAAGAAGCCGAATTTGGCCTGTCTGTCTGGCTGGAGAGCCTCGAGCTTTCCTCTTACTCCTCTGCCCACGAACAGGTAATAAGAAGGGATCCTACCTTCAAGGGGCACCATCTAATCTTAGGGAGATAACACGGAAAGCATGCGGCCAAGTTTACTGGAAGGTTCTACCGTATGTGTAATGGAAGTAGAAACTTCTCGAACTCTTTTTATTAATTCATCTGGCCAATAGTTTTTGATAGTTTCATAAAATATTTGTCAAGCATTTTACATGCAAATATTCATCCAACAACAGATACTCAGTGAGCTCCTGTCCTGTGCCAAGTGCTATTTGAGGGCCTAGGAATATGGCCATGACAATGTAGGCAAGATCCTGGCTTTCATAGAGGGCATAAGAGTGTGTGTGTGTGTGTGTGTGTGTGTGCGTGCGTGCGTGTGTGTGTGTGTGTGTGTGTGTATTGGGGTTGGAGGGACTGGGGAAGTGACAATAAATAAGTCAACAAATAAATGGGATAATTTAGGATGTGGTGATTACAGTGAAAGCAATACACAGGATGTCTGATCGAGGCAGGTGAGGAGGGAGCTGTTCTCCAGGGACCAGATAGGTGAGCTGAGACCTGAAGAACCCAGTCCTGGGGAGACACGCTCCAGCAGCTCCCAGGCAGAAGCAAGGGAGAGTGGAAAACGTGCTGGTGCTGCACATAGCTCAGTGGGCAGCACTCGTCTCTCCAGGAGCACGGGCAGGTGAGGAGGCAGACCTGGGGAGGCAGAGAAACTTCCCTGTGTCGTCGTGAGTGGGAGACTGAGGATTAAACTGTCTCTAGAGCTGGTGCGACTGATCACTCCACCCTGGCCTCCCTGAAGCAAAAGGCTGATGAAAGAGTTTGTCTTAGATGGTGACAGGCTTGGCAGGGACAGACACGTGAATCCAAACAGAGACCCCTCTGACCACATAAATATTTATTGCAAACTTGCATCACATACTCTAGTCTCCTACTGCCCGCCCCCCAGCCCCAGCAAAACCTGTATCCCAGGGACCCGTCAATTCTCGTGGAAGGCTACAGTTTGATTTGGAGGCCGGAGTGGGCATAGCGTTGAATGCATGTCAAGTACACTACTTGTCCCACCTCACCTGAGAACAGTGGCTCCTCACCTGGAATTTAGGGATGCCGGCACCCTGAGAGATGAGGCCCTCAGCTCCAACAGAATGACCAAATGTCTGTCTGGAGCCATTTGCATTCAGTGAGATGCTTTTAACATCCAACTCTGATAAAGGGGGTGACCCATCATCACCTCAGATTTAGACCACGCCCTTGGAAAGCTGTGCCCAGTCCCTAAGTGGATTAGCAACTGAGCTAGGCTGGTGATAAGTGTGACCCTATTACCACATTTGAATAAAAGAAAAAGCCACTACGAGTGCTCCACCTTGCTTGAGGTGCTGTAGAAGCAAGAAACTGTTGAGTTCATTGCCTTGCCTGAAGTTGTCTTGCGTGGATTTTAAAACTAGTTATAACTAATAATTGCTAGGTGTGTTTAAATATAAGACACATCCACTTAAATGGTGACGATTAACAATCAGCATACGAGGTAATCAAATCTTTTAGATCTTCCATATGGACTTGTGATATAGCTAAGTGCACTGAAGTTGGCGTTTGTGCTTTTTTGAAGCCACTAACATAGTTAATGATTGGGTCGTATCGTTGCTTTAGGCTAAAAGGTTAAACTGCAGCAGGAGTAACGTGTGACTTTTTTAGCATAAGTGATAAAGATGCACGCATCCCAAAGTCAGGGTGGATTTCTGGATGTAGAAATGGCTATTTCTGATAGTTTCCTAAAAGATTTGGTATTTTCCATCACAATGCTGGTAAGTGACCACGACCCCTGCCCCATCCCACCCCCAAAGCCACCTGAGTTTCAATGAGTGCAAGTGGAAAAGAGGCTCCGAAAGTCACGGCCGTGACCGTCGGGCCGTTGATCTCTTCCGGCATTGTTCGTGGGCGGGCGGGCATGGATTTTGTCCTTCACAAAATGTCAAGTGTGCCGCACGTCCGTGGTCCAGCTCGGACTGTCTAACGATAGTGGGGGGGGGGGGCGGGTTGTGCAGCTGGAGTGCCGGCTCTGTCACGTTTGATTGGCGTTGGGTCGGGGGCCTCTCTGCAGGATTGAACGTTTCTTGAAGTTGCATTGTTGAGAGGGTCCTCGCACCACGTACAGCTTTTCTAGGGGGCGAGGGGTGGGTAGGTGTCAAAAAGTGATTTTACTAATATACTTTCTTTTAGCCTCACCCCACCCCACCACATACATCATCATCATCATCATCATCATCACCATCATGGTAAGGTTTGCTTTGCATTTGGGTGCCTGACGGCACCGCATCTGAGCACCTGCTGTCATCGGACGCAGGCTAATTCAGGAGTGACTCCTCCAGGCAGGTGGCAGTCTTACCTCTCCTCGTTTGGGTCCCTTTCTACCCTTTACAACGTTTTCCTCACTGCATCCTATGCCTTTAGACCTTACCCTGCTTGCAGTCGGCTCTGTGATGATGATGATGTCACGGTGACCTTGCAACTTACCCACTTGACCCAAGTTTCAAGTAACCACACTTCGTTGGGTGGCAGTGCAGGCTCACCCCAGCCCGGGCACATGCACGGGCAACGCGTGACGGCTCAGCTTCATGAGAAACGGAGCTGCTTTGCACAAGTGAGAGGAGGCTCACCCGCACCCCGGCCCCGGCGCCGGTCGTGGTTATGGCATCAGAAACAACCGGAAGTCTGCGGACAGTGTCACCAGGCCATCTCAGCTGAGGGAGTGCACAAAAGTGTCCTAGGCTGGCTCCCTAGCAAAACCGGGAATGTTCTGCTGAGCTTGCCCAATTAGCCCCTTCAGGAAGCAAATTGGCAATAACAACAAATGGGGTCAAACATAGTTTTCCTTAAGTTCCTCTCCTTTCCCAGAGAAATGGAGAGGGAAAACGTGCAATAACAAAGGACGAGGCATCGTCTTTGCACGAGCTGAGAGCCCACCCGCTCTAAGTGCCCGGGCCACAGGAGACGCTGTGCTCGGCCCCGCGGTGGCCGTGCCAAAGTGCCTGCGGGCCCTGTCCCTCGGCGGCGCGCCCAGTCCACCCTCTCCAGGTAATGGCACGGCGACTCCGAGCGGTGCCCGCAGTGGTTCTTTCCCACGGGCTCTGCTGTTTTGGGGGAGAGCCCTGGTTCAGCTGCACGGCGTCAGATCAAGGTCGTCCTGTGTTGCTGGCGCTCACGGGTTGACAGTACCCGCATGCTCTCTGCTCCAGAGACCACAGTTGTCCCTGATTAAATCGTATTGTTGCTGTTCAGTCGGGGACGTGACGGGGACACACGCCCCCTCCTGCAGGCCGTGGAGGGGTGTGAGTTTCTGGGTCAGTGGATGGTGTCGTCCCTTTGCCACGCCTGGCAGGCAGCCTTTGGTGGCGGCTGCCGTCACACGGACGCGTTTGGTAACTTGAGGACGAGATGGGGCAATCAGTTATCTGCCTCAGGATCGCGCCGCAGGCCCGGAGTGGCCATCTTGAATTGATTGCTTCAGCGACAGAAGTCCAGCGAGCGGCGTGCCAGCCCCGCCTGCCAGCAGATGGCTCCAAGTGAGGTCATTGTTTTGACAGTTTCACAAAAGAGCCCCACACGGCCCGAACCAACCCTCACGCGGGCTGGAGCATCCAAACTCGTTGTGAGGTGAAAAATGAATCGGGACCACAACGCGGGGAAGTGGAAGACCACCAAGGGTTTCTCGTTGGCGCTTCCCATCCAGGGGGACCCCGAGTGGTCGGGTCCCCTCCCAGCCTGCCCTCTGCCCGGGGCGTCAGGACCGCTTGGGTGGCGGTGATGATCTGATTAGGGGGAGACAGTGATCTCAGACCCCAGTGATTGCGAGCTCCATTGAGAAGCGTCTTGGCAGCCTGACGCTGATATTCTTGGAACACTCTGTTGCCAGTTCCCGGAGTGTATGTGTAGCAAGTCATGTGACCCCAAAGCAACATTGCAAATTCATAGAATTAGGTGGTCCTCCGGGATGACTTATCTGCTGGGTTGGGAACTGGGGCAGACATACATCTTCCAGAGTTCTTTCACGGCCGGCCACGTGCCCTGGCTGCCGGGGTACGCATCCCCTGACGGCGACGCTCCACACCTTAACGCCGATCTGGCGTCGCCTCGTCTCTCCAGCTCGTTTCCGAAAAAGGGGCAGTTCCCTGTTTTAGATCTGTGTGATCAGACCTGGGGTCAAAGGGTCACATTTTCCTCCTTCCTCTTGATGCAGAAGTGAGTTTTCTACCCTTAGGTTCTAGTGCCACTAACCCACGAATGCTAGAAACCAGACTTGGGGTTGGTGTTGGTTTCCTATAGCCGTCATGACAGTCCCACAGGCTGCACGGCCAGTGTATCAGAAGGTACTCTCTCATAGTTTGGGAGGCTCGGAGTCCAAAATCAAGGTGTTGCCAGAGCTGGTTCCTTCTTGGGGGCTCTGAATCTGGCCCTTGCCTCTCCGCTGGTGGCTGCCGGAAGTCCCTGGTGTTTCTTGGCTTGGGGTAGCATACCTCTGACCTCCGCCTTCCTCTTCACATGGTACTTTCGCTGAGTGCGTCTGTGCCCACGGTTCTGATAAGGACACCGGTCACTGCATTAGAATCCCCCCGAACCTGGTTCGACCTCATCTTAACTAACTATCTATGCAGGGACGCTATTTCTCAATAAGGTCGCATTCACAGGTACCAGGGTGAGGATGTGAACGTATCTTCTTGGAGGACACAATTCAGTCCACTGCAGGGTCTGACTCCCAGGTTCGTTCTCGGCGCCAGCCGTCTCTTGCCATGTGGGCCTTTGGCAGATCATAGAATTTCTAGGCCATGGAGGAGAATGCTGACCTGGAGGCGATGTCGTGCTCTCAGCTTGTGTGAGCTGTTTGATGGGGTTGTTGCCTATGTCCTAGGGCACCTTTGTCAGGGTCGGGATAAATACCAACCTAGGAAAGACTCGAATTTTAAATGTGGATTTCAAGTTCTTTCACTAGATCACTCCCAAACTAGACAGCATGGGTGAATCGGAGACCATCAAAATGCTAGGTCTTCGAAGTCGTGCACAGAATCTATCGTAGGCATTCACGATACAATACTGTATGAGCTAGCACTCCAATATTTTCAGGGCCCCCACTTAGAACGAAGGGCTTAAAGAAGAACCCCATGGTACTAGAAAGACAGGCTGGGGCAAAGCGACACTCACGGGGATTCTGGGGCGCGGAGTTGGCCTTGTGGGTGTGCCCCACAAGGAGGTCAGAACCTACAGCTCAGCCCAGTGGGGTGTCCATGTTTCCTGACGTCAGTCCCTGCTTTCTCACTCTGCAGAGTTGCTCATTTCATCATTTTAACTTCTTCCTTATTCCCACTCGTAGCCCGGGGATCGCCAAGCCCCACCTAAAATCTCCTAACGTGACTTCCTTTTCCTGCGGTTCCCACCCCGCTGCCCTCACTAACGCGCGCTTCATCACGGCGCTTCCTTTACTCCGGGACCTGCTGCCCAGGGTCCACACGAGTCAGGGCTACTTGTGTGAGGCATCAGCCACAAAACGTGACAACGGCACAGACACTTCCTTCAAGGAGCGCCCGGTGCAGAGGCGAGAGGTCAGAGGGTGGAGCCCGCCCAGGAGTGCCATTGGGTTAGCTGAGCGCTAACCCATCCGGGACCCAGGAGGACATGCAGGAGGAGGAGACAAACGATTCACAGGGAATGGGGCCTCGTCCGCGGGTCTGTTAGACGGCGAGGCCCTCCAACTAGAGATGGGGACAGGAAGCAGTGTGTGATGTGTGGTTTCTTGTCAGAGAGCCCTTCCCACATTCCGAATTCTCAGCTAAGGGGAGAGGCGGTGGTGCACATCTGTCTTCTTCTCATAGCACTTCCTCCAGTTGAACTTGGTCTTAGAGCTGACTGTGACGGGGAGGGGAGGCTGGCTCCCGGCGCTGGTGTGATCCACTCGTAACTCTGTGAAGCATGTGTGTCACATGAAAGAAGTTAGAAGCCACGGGGTGATTCATCTTCCTCCGTCTGAAGTCACTTAGTGAAGAGTGTGGCTTTGCTTCTGGATGTTATCACGGGGGAGGCCGGTGGCGCAGGCCAGACGCAGGCCTCCAAGTGCCTGCCACCCCGGTGGGGGCGTTGACTTGAAATAGGGACAGCCTATGGGGGGGGGGCTGGGGAAACCTTATAACCCTCCCCCAACGAAGACTTCCTCTACTCAGCGAGCCTGTGGGCTCAAGTCTGTCCTTGACTCCGTCGCCCAGGCAGTTAATCTCATCTGGCCAGACCTGCCCTCCCTGGCAGAAACTTTAGCAATTCTTCAAGGCTCTGCTTGCTCCGCGAGCCCTTTGCAAATCCCCCCAAATCCTCCAGGAGAAATGAATGAGCACGCGCCATGCTTGGTATTCTCTTGGCATCTTGTTCCTGATAGCACCGCCTCACCGTTGTTGAACTTGATGCCTGACGTAGCTGTGGTGCGTACGTGCGCTGTCGCCGGTATCCTGCCCGTGATGGCCGGGGCGAGGGCCCCTCAGCTCTCCCACCACCGGCGTGAGCTCTTCTTCGCAGAGTCCATCACCATTTATGTCACTGCTCCCAGGGCTGAGTCTGGCAGGAACACAGGTGGAGAAATGTGGGGTGCCCTCCGATGCACAATGTCGACCCCCAGGTGCCCCACCAGCTCACCGAAGCGTTGCTAGAACTGCCCAGCTGGCTCAGACCCTGCCTCGTCCAGCCGTCCTGCCTTCCTTCCCGGTCCCCTCCCCGGGGCAGACCTGCGTTGCGCTCTGCCAGCCTCCCGAGCCCCAAACCCCATGCCCCCATGCCCAGCAATCTCTAGCACAGCTAATCCTGTCTTAGTGCCTGCTCCTCAGGGTCCCGAACGGACATACCCAGCAACCCAACAAGGAAGGCATTTTCTCCCCATTTCCCTGATGAGGAAACTAAGCTGAGGGCGGCTCGGTTGGGTTTTGAAGTCAGGTCTCTCTGGCCCAACACCTGCTCCTTCCACCCTGCCGTGTGTCCCCCCCCCCCCCCCCCATGGCACTTGTCCTCATGGGTGGAGAGTTAGTTCTGTTTAAATGTGTTTCTTCCAGGATCCATGCTCTGCCGTCTTCGGAAGCAGAGCTCCTAGCTCAGTGCCCTGCATAATAGGTGCTAAGTAGTTGCTTGCTGAATAAATGCACCCAAACACCTGCTCACTGAGGTCTTTCTGGTCCCAGCTCTTCCAGAGAGCCGAGCTTTGTCCCCTCTCACACCTCGGTGACTGCTCTGCCTTGGTCTCCCACTATTGGACTTGCAATCCTCACCCCAACAGGGACTTCACTGTTCCCTATAACAGTCTGTGTGTCCTTTTCTGTGGTCTCCAAATCGAGTCACCCAGCACCTCATCCTTGAAGGCAGGGATGGTGTCTGTCTGTTTCTGTAGTGTCCCCACACACCTGCCAGTTGGGGACATCTAGTAGACATTTGATAAATACTTTTCAATTGATAGTAATTAATTAATCATTAAGCTTGGGTGCCCATTTCCCTCTGTCCCCATCCCCCACCCTGATGGACCACCGGGCTCCAGAGCCTTTTAGCTTCTGGGATTTGTTCTATTCTGGTGAATCTTTATGTTCTAGGACATGTGTTCTCAGTTCATATTTGGAAAAGTATTGCCCCAAAGAGGACAAAAATTAGTTCTTGGAGGATGAAAAAACTCTTATCCTTTAAATGGATAAGGTACAGATAATGTACGAGATAGGCAATATATCTGCGGTATTAAAATTTCATGGGAAGTAATTAAGAAAAATGTCTTCAGTGGTTCCCCGGGTGGGGGTAATGATGGCGAGGAGTCAGGCTGGATCACAGTGCAGGGGCCACGTCTGGACCTGATCTGAGCGGGAAGCTTCAGGCTTCGCACCGGTACTGTCATCTTTAGGGTTTTTGTAGATAATCTTTATCAAGTTGAGCATGTTTCCCTCTATTCCTAGTTTTCTGAGAGTTTTTATTGTGAATGGTTGCTGGATTTTGTTGAAGGCCCTTTCTGTATTTATTGATATGATCATGTGATTTTTCTCTTTTAGTCTGCTGATGTGATGGATAACATGAACAGATATTTAATTGTGCCTCTGCACAAAGTTATTGGCAGGCTGAGCATCTTAACTAATTAAGAGGCCCAGAACATCACAGCCCAGACTCCTGGGGACTGAAGGGTTGAGTGATGGGGGCCCAACAGAAGAGCCCTAGTCCTCGCTGTGGGCCTCATTGGTAAACTGACGTGGAACCACACAGGAAAGGGATTCTGGGCATTGTAGTTCCCCAGTACTTAGAAAGTATAGAGGCTGATACCTGTTGACAGGACCATTCACTCCAGGTGGGCCTTTTTAGTGTAATGATTACAGGCAGCAGGTCTAGGAGCATTCGTTCATGTCGTACTTTCCTCCTTCAGTGCAATGATATCCCTGAAAAGCATCTCCTTGTGTCTCGTCTTTCTGAATCCTGTCACCAGGAGGCCCTCATCTCCTTGCCTTGGGTTTTGCTTATCACTTAGCTGTGGACTGACTTGCTAACTGGTCACCTACCTTTTCTTCTGGGAGGACGACTGATGTCTTATAGAGCACCTAGTGCAGGCCACATAGTAGGCCCTGAGTAAAGGTAACTTCCTTTCTTCCCTATAGCAGCTTTATTCACCCCAGGAACCATCACTGTCCCACTCCATATTCACGTGTCCACGTGGTTTGGTTGGGCTGACCACTGTTTTGCTTCTTTTCTACCCACCCCTGCACCTGCTTTGGGGGTGGGCATATGACTTGGGTTTGGCCAATGAGTGTTTCCTATCCTTCTGGTCCTCATGATTGACTGAGAGATGGACACATGACTTAAACCGATCCACTGAGAGTTAAACCTAGATATATAGGAACTGTTGGGAAAAGGACCTTTGTTTTTGACTGGGGTTGATCAAGACGGTGAGATGTAAGTCTAGAGCTACTGGAGGGTTCCTTGTCTCTAAGAGTTGAGAACCTGCCTGAAATGAAGCCATCGCAGAGAAAGCAGAGTCCAGGAATGGAGACAGATTCTGACAATTTTCTTGGGCCTCTAGATTCAGTTGAGTCTATGGCTTGTGGACGTTTGTGCCCCAGACCAACCGCTCATCTGTAACCCTCAACCCACAGAGATTCTGGAACCAAAGGCAAGACATTCTGAGAAAGCAAAAGAGAGGATTTCAAATCAAGAGTAATGCCACTGAGGGCTGCAGGAAAACGGGCAGGGGCGTGGTGAAAAGTTGCTTTAGACACAAAATACCAGCGCCGTGCATGGCTCACGCTTGCTTGAACCTCCCCAGCATCTTCCTAGAGTCCATGCCTAAAATCTTTAACCACCTCTAAGTCCACTTCAATAAAACTTACTTTACCTCAAACCTTGGAATTTAAGAGAAGTAAAACATATCATATTCAATAATTTTCCTGTAATAATTAATCGTATGAGAACATGCCAGGAAATGACTCTTTATCTTCTAAGACAACATTGGGTATTCTCTATGTTTAAAGGGCTTTTATGTGCTTAAAAAATGTAAGTCCTTACTAACGTTTTGCACATTATTTCCAACAAAATGTATTATAATTATGGGAGGGCCATAGACTTGGTGATAATGACCTGCAAATATAATTATCATGTAGTATAGTATTTTTTATTAACGTTTTGATTTCAAATAATTGGCCTGCAAGTGAAGTTTTAGAATACAAGCTTTGGGACAGACTTTCCTCACTGGTTTAACATTTATCGCAGAGGACTTTATCTATGTATGCTATGCACTAAAGAATGCAAGTTCAATGTTTTTAAAAATGCTACCCAGAGGAGCCAAAATGTGCATGCCTTTGAGCTGTGATAATAGAAGTCCAGTGTCTGGCTCAAGAGAGGTGACCCACTGGGGTGGTCAGACCACACAGAGCAGTGTGGGGTACAGTCAACTGCATGGTCAAACCACAAGGAGAAGTTCTGCTATGGAGCCAAATTCTGATGATGCTGATGAATGGGAGGTGTCTAGAGGAAAGTAGTGGAGTACTGGGTCATCGGAAGCCCTGACAGATAGTCAAAGGACCCCAGAATGTTTAGTCTGGAACACAAGGGCTTTAGGAGGACACGTGGTCCTTCAGTGGGTAATGGGTGCCTGGAATCTGTGTTGTTCTGAGTGCTGAAGAAAGCCAGTGAGTGGAACATAAAGGAAGGCAGAGTCTAGAAGTCTGGGGTTCATCACGGTTGGAGCGGTCAGCGGGACCTGACTACTAGACTCGCCTCGCGGAGCAGTCGAGAGTGACAGCTCTGGGATTAAACACCTTCGTTAGGATCCTGCTTTGTAGATGTGTGACCTTGAGCAGATTCCTCATTTGTAAATTAGAACAATAATAGTACCCACCACATGGGGATGGTTCCAAAAGATAATGCAAACGTTTTCAAGAGATGAAATACAGTAAGTGCAGAGACCACACCTAACACGTTGTCAGGCATAGTAGATGAAGGAGCTTAATAAGCTGCTTGTTGACTGACTGACTGGCTCATTCCTAAGGTCTCACCCACCTGTGAATCTTGGTACCTCATCAATGTTAGCGTCATTTTCTTTCTCTTTGATATATATCTACCCTATTTTTATGGGTTTTAAGAAGACTATATATAAAATATTATATATTATATTTAATTATATTACTCATAATAATTATATATAAATATATAATAATTATATAAAATTATATAATATTTATATATAGTTGAAAAATATAGAAAATCAAGAATTGGGGGAAAATAAAATCCAGTATCTCATCCACCAGAAATAACCGCTAACATTTCCTTCAGTTCTTTCTTTTTTCAATGTATTTATTTACACAGTTGGATTGCACTATGTATAGATTTTGTATCCTGTGTGGTTTTGCTTTGTTTTTTTGTCTCATGATAGTTTGATTGCTTTTGGAGATGCCTTTTAGTGCTTATTTATTCATTTGCTGCTTCAATCCTGAGCGTTCATGGAGCACCTACAATGTGTTCAGGTCTAGAAATTGAGAAGGGGAGACCTCTTGTTCTCCATTAGCCAACACGGGTGCTAGATGTAAGGCTCGTAATGGCAACCCATTGGATGTCAAGCAATTAAAAAACCCCCTGTCCTGACCATTTTCAGTGAAACTCTTGCCCCAAATGTATATTATCAATAGTTAACATGTGTTTCTCTTAGCTGTGGACTAGAAAATCTCCCCCAAATAACCATTTTTCTCTGCCTTCAACAATGCCTGCCTCCCCGCCCGGAACCACCGGGGTGGCTGGGAGCTGCCAACGCACACACTGAGCCACTAGACACGTTCCCAGACGACGCTTAATTAAATCCTTTAATTACTAGCCACTCACCACATTTGCAACATTCCCTAGTGCTTAGCACCAGGATTCAGTTAGGGGAAGAAGCCAGCCTCCTATCTGTCCAAATGGCTGCCTAATTAGAGTTTCATCAGATTCAGGAAAGTGGGAATTCTGGAAAAAAAAAAAAAATTGAACTCACCAGCATTGAGCTGGGTATTAAGCAAGTCTTTGTACCTTGAAAATGCCCTTTCTCCAAATCGATAAGTTAACCTTCGATTTTAGGTTGGACCCAAACATAGGCACCCTGTTTGGCAACCTATCTCTCCGGCACACGTCACCCCCGGCAGGCCGGGCGGGTGGGGGAGCAGAGCTGGTGTTAAAATCTCCACGCTGCACGTGGGGAAACGGCCTCAGGGTTTCTCCAGAGGACCACCGACGCCTCCCTCAGCTCATGCGCTCAGCAACATGTTTCAAAGCAGAAAACAAAGCAGAGCCTGTCTGCCCCAGGTGCTCTGTCCTTGTCCTTCCCGTGAGAAACCCGGAGGCCGAGACCTGGAGCTGGGGCTGCCGCAAGGCCGGTCCTCCCAGAAGGGTCCCTCCTCAGGGCCCTCAGAAGTCGGTAGAGGCAGCACCCATGGTGGCCTGTCCACGCCGGAGGGTGGCAGGGCAGGTGAAATAAAAGCTCCCACAATTGCTTCTTGACATCGCCACCCGGATGGCCACTTCAAACCTAATAGGGTACCCACTCCTCACCCCAGGAGAACTTGTTTCCCCTTTCAGTTGTCGACCTTCTCGTCACTTCTTTTCTCAGTGAATCAAGTGCCACTTACCCAATAGCCCAAGCCAGTAACCTGGGGTTGTTCCTGATGCCTCACTTCTCTGAACTCGGATTGGTAACCACTTGGTTCTCGGTATCTGTGTTGAACCCCCTCCCTCTGCTGTCTCTTCTCGCTCAGCCTGCCTTGTCTCGGGTCCTCACTCCTGGCCTGGACTGTTGCGATAACCTCTGAAGTGGCTTCCTCGCCCCCATCTAATCCATCCGCCATGAGCTTCTAGAACTGGCCTTCTGAAACGCTCAGTCGATCAGGCTCCTTTCTGGGCAAACCTCTCCACCGGTTCTGTGGCTTCCATTGGCACAGTCCTCGGGCCGTCCACGCCCTCTCCAGCCTCGCCATCCTGTCCTCTGAGCTCACACTCAGCCATTCCAGCTTCTCCAGGAAGCACCGCACGCCACGCTCGGCGCTAGGCCTGTGGGCCTCTGCTCTCTCGGCCTGGACCGTGTTTTGGGCAACACCTTCTCCCGAGCGCCCCTTGCCGCCTCCCAGCGAGGAATCGGCTTCAGGAATCCTGACCACAACACCCCACCTGCCCTGACTCCAGCTGTCTCTCTCCTAGACCAGGTTGCAAACACATCCAGGGCACAGTTATTGCCGTAATCACTTTTGTAGGGCTTATTTTTGGCAGTCCATTCAATAAAAATGAACAAACGTGTCATGTTCTTGTTTGAAAGCCACATTTGTAGATAAATTGGGGCAGATGATGCCTCGCCTGGAGACATCAGTCTCCTTATGGAAATTGTGAATTTGATAATCTCTCTTCCCTTCTAGCACTGAGTGTAAAGAATTGATTCAATCAATGGGATTCTGTATCTACAACAAGGAAAGACCTGGCTTACATGCTTTTATTTTCCTTTCAAGGATTATCATCTTAAATTGGAGTTTACATAGTAAGTATTTCAAGTAAACACCATAGCAGCTGGTAGAAAAAGACAAAAACCTTAAGAGGT
Source organism: Lyroderma lyra (assembly GCA_004026885.1). Taxonomy (NCBI): domain Eukaryota; kingdom Metazoa; phylum Chordata; class Mammalia; order Chiroptera; family Megadermatidae; genus Lyroderma; species Lyroderma lyra. Next base: position 91,536 of record PVJL010001863.1, read on the forward strand.
AGGGGCTTGGTTTTTAGTTAAAACATGTCGCATGACTCCGCTCTTCTGAGTCCTTTCCTCTTGAATCATCATTTGTGACGACATCTTGAAAACAGCTCTTGTTTTCACTTGAAAGAACGCGGGAAGGAAGGGCATGAGCACACGATACGGAACGACTGTCCCAGATCAGAAGCCAGCCTTGACTGGTTTTGACGGCCACCGCAGATTACTGCCCACCTCCTCCACCCAGGACCGTACGTTAGCAAGGCCGAGGGCAGGGCTGTGCTGGGCATGTCGGGGCAGGGTCCCCTGATGGCTGACGGACGCCGCCTCTTGGAGGGTTAATACCACATGGCGCTTAATTCCTGCGCCAACACACAAGTGCTCCCTTCTCCGCATCCTCGTTCCTGTTTCCAGGGCGGGGAAAGACTGATGAGTGTCCTGGAGCACTGCTGGTGATGATGGCCGTGCCACAGCACCCTGCGAGGGGCCTGACATCCAGGCACAATTGGTTAGGTGCGGGTGCCTCACAGCGCCTTCAAATGATGAACTCGGGGAGACATTTGACACCATCCTGGGAAGTTCTGATGCTGAAAATCGCCATCGTCCTCTTCACCGCCGTCCTTCCAGACGTGTTTTGTGTTCTCGGTGCAGGTCCCGCCTCCCAGTTGATCGCGTCTTACTTCCGGAGTTTGTCTTCTCGTGCCTGACGCATTACGTACGTCTATGGAGCTGCTGATGTTAACTTCTCATGACTGTGGGTCTTGAGGGCTGCGGCTGGGTTCTAGAAGCAGGGATGCTAAATCAGACTGTCGGACACTCTGGACTCCAATGGGAGGCTTTCCAGGGGAAGCCCCCAAGGTCATGAGCGGCTCGTTCCGTAGAAAGCCCCACCGTGTGATACTTTTTGTGATGATGATTCTCCTCTCACTGACATCATTTATTTTCTCTTTGTAACAAGTGAGCAACTTGAAAAAACTTGAACAATCTTTCCTTTCACATGGTAATAATATTCTGTAAAGATGTTCAGAAAGGGTCATTTATTGAGTACTTACCAGGCCCAATTGCGTAGTTTTCTGTAACTGAATGGCAGTGGGTTGTTCTTTCTTGGTGGACTCCAGTGACAGCTGAGTCAGGGCTCCTGTGTGGATGGGCACACGTGCGATTGAGGCAGGTGTGTACAGGGCCTCAGTATCGGAGGATACTTGGTTCTAGAAAAAGTAAAACCATTTAAAACTGAGACCAAAATGGCTACAGTGCATAGTGGGAAAAAAAAAACCCAGAAGATATTGAAAACTATGAAAGTAGGTCTACTTTATGTTGGAGTAAGCAGAATGTAGGTTATTGTGCAGCAATGTGCTGATTTCTTAGTATGAACAAAGAATGTATCAAATCTTGGGGCACTGGAGGCATAATTTTTTCTGACAAAATTGTCTTGTACCAGCACCTTTCCCTGTGACTTTCACAGCATTGGATCACATGAAGGTCATTTGGGCAAAAATATAAGAGGCCATTTCTATTCCTCCTGGGACCTTCTTTATCCTTGGCTATTTATATCTCCTGCTTCCAACCTACTCGTTGTGTCATCATTTTGGCTTCTTTTCTTTCCTTCGATTGTTAACTGAAGCTATTCTACCATTTCCTAATCCATCAGTGACAATGACTCTGATCCGAGCTCTTCTAATTTTATCATAATTTTAGCATTAGATATAAATGATAATGCAATATATTTCTAATTTTATAAATAGCTCATTTTGTCAGTTCATACATGAATAGTATTTCTGTGCTCCGACAACTTTTCCTTATTCATGGAATCTCCACACAGAGAGAAACTAAATATAGAATATCTGCCCACCCTCCGAACCGAAAAAGAATGGAACACCAGCGTGGGCTACTTGTTAAGTGAGTGGTCCAGACGTTTATGCTCTGGTTTGGAGGAAGAGGTGGGATGCTACCTTTGTGTGATCCTCCTCAGGGCATTGTGTCCTGCTGACACAGTGATCAGAGACGAGGGATCCATTTATGGGTGCACCTGAGAGGGTCAAAGCGACTCCCTCACAGGAACTTGCTGACCTGGGCTGGAAGGCCAACATAGGTTCTTGATTGAAGGGCACTGAGGGCGGCTCGGAGGACGGCGGCAGCTCGGATAAGGGAGAGAAGGGAGCGATTCTATGTTAGGTGGGAGGGGCCTAAGGTAGACAACGCTGGGGATGCACAAATGCTGAAAGCTTCAAACAAAGCAGTAGCTATGGAAGATGTAAAAGGGATTTTGAACTTCGTGTGTCACATCACAGGGCTTTTAGTATGTCACGAAGGAATCTATCTGGGCAAGCTGCTGAGACTGTGGTCTTTATCTTTACTTCCCCGACTGTGGCGAGTCCCATTGTCCCCGGCCCTTATCTCCTGTAACACAGGCTGGGCAAACTCTTGACGTTAAATGGAAAATGGGCTTTTCATCCTGCAGCAACCAGCCTGCCAGATAGTATCTAGCTAGGGCACCCAGGGCCTCTCAAGTGCTTCACACACAGCAAACGGTTTTTGGCAATAAAACCCGTCCATGTAGAAAGAACTTTGGGGGGAAAAATCTTTTGAATTGTTATTTTTCCCGGAGGTATTAGAGAAAGAAAGAAAGTTTACTTAAAGGGGAACATTTTACCATAGACTCTCGTAGCTTGTAATTTGGGCCTGTAAAATGGTATTCCAATGACAACCTGCCCCAAATGTCTTGAAAATCACTTTTGACCCAGGGAACTGGCTCCAGGAAGCCACTGTTGATATATTTAAATGAATCCAGCTGTATTACTCTGATATATTGATCCAGGGGATGTGGTAGGGAGTCTGGGGGGACAGTGCTTGAAGCTGATCCAATGCATGCTGAATAAAAGTTTATTTTATTGCCACTTTTATTAAAAGCCCTGAGACAGCTGCTGCAGCGGGAACCTCAGACGCCGGGCCGCTAGTTCAGCCCCTCCTGGTGCCTCCATCAGCGGGCTGAGCACGGGCCCTCCCTCCCCAGGTGCTGGCTACTTCTGTGCGCTGCCCTTTCAACAACCTGGATCGGAAAGAACTGGGCAGAGCGCATGCTTGTAATCATTCCCGTGAACATCACTTGAGAGCTTCTGGGTTCTGGAAACCTCAGCAGAATCACAGTTACCTCCTTTCTACTTGCCCTCAGGAGGCCGGCTGAGACCTCATTTCCTCCCCAGCTGGCCTTAGAGTCTGACCACTGTCCCTCCCCTGCGTGGCCCAGCATCCCCGGAAGGGGTCCGATGGCAGCCTGTGTGTGCTGACCAGGCTCCCTGCAGGACACCGTGTCCAGGGCCCAGGCTGGCCAGCCAAGCGGAGCCCTTTGTTTACCAGCAGGGGGCAGGGCCAGTGCCCAGGCTGAGTGCTGTCTTTGTGTGTCACATGGCTTCTTTTGAAGGCCGGGGCTCTTCTTCTCTGAGGACAGTGTCAGCCATCAGGAATGATGGGGAGCACAGGGCAGAACTTTGTCTTTCTCAATATGCCAACCCCACCCCCCCGCCAACAATAACACCAAACAAAACCCAAAACCAACAGTCCGGCCCACTGTGGACAGACCACTGAGATGTGATGAATGTGAGGGTTCGGATGCTCGTGAGCCAAGAACAAGTTGAGGAAAAGCAGAGCTGAGCGGGAGGCCAGTAATTGACATAGACAAAAATGGCCTTTGTGCAGCCCGCAAGGAGCCAAGTGGGGAGCCATTGTGGCCCCGAGCAGGAGCACCCGCTCCGAGGCAGCCCATCCAGATCTTACATTCTGGAAGAATCCTTAGCAAAGGAATGAGGCCCTGACTCCAGGGGGGTCCGGAAGAACTTTTTAGGCATGGTTCCTCAGAGGTGTCGGGAGCCAGGGATTTTCTGTTGTCTGGGGTCTGGACCCTGGTTTGTAGAGGGCTCTATTATGAAACACTCACCATCCCCTGGGGGATGGGTGGTCCCAGGGAAAATGAGGAAGCTATCCTCAGTGTGCCTGTCGGAGTCCACAAAGGCCACCAGGAAAACACGATGGGGCATAACATGTTCCACTCAAGTCTTAAGTCAGCCATGCAGATAAATCAGAAAACAACCCAAGTCCAACTCAGATGGCCTGATTCTGTGACTGAGTTGCATTCAACCTGTCATTACTGAGGTAGCCTTGTCTTCACGCAGAGATGTAGTACAAATAAGATCGGTACCTGTCCCCCGCCCCCGCGCCTCCAGCCCCAACCTTCCATTATTGAATGTGGTGGCTGCAAAGAAATTTTAAGAGGTTATGTTGTCCACAGTTCTTTAGTCGAAGGAGAAATCATTACTCTTTGGATAAACATTCACTGAATCCCTACTGTGTGCCATGAACTGTGCTGGATGTGGAAATGACTGCTATCTTCTAAGGACTGTAGAATCAGTTGAATAAGAGGGATGTGTAAGCAATCCCAATGCCAGGTCATAACCGCGTCATAGACCCATGATCAGTTTAAGTGGATGTCTGTCTCCCTTCTTTCTCAGATTCTCTGTCCCAGGAAGTTCCCTCTCCCTTCCTTGGGAATGCAGGCAGATACAGCAGCAGGCCCGTGGGCTGCATGTGTCCTGAACTCGTTTCTAGGTCTCCTGTCTGTGGCTGATGGGTTTATGGGTTGAAGTTTCCTCATCAGGCCAACAACATATATTCTGTTTTTTTTTTTTTTTTTTTTGACATTTTACTTGTCACAATGGACCAGATGAGAAGCTAAGGATGAAATTTTTGAACTCCCCCTACTCTGCCCCCAGCTCACAGCTCACCTTGGGGGAGGAGGCAAAGTGAACTTGGTCATCTGCTGTGTGATTATTATACAAAGGCCCAAGGAGGTCTGCCTCTACCCGGCACTATGTCCTTAGTGGCTCAGTGGTTAGCTTTTGTCTTTCTCTCAATACTTTGAACAAAACGCTGGAGTCCCTCCAATCTGAAAAGGAAACTTGGTTGCTGAGGGGGAAAACGAATTTCCTGAGTTCCACTGATCTGCATGAAATTCCGTGGTCAGATGTGCTGCATTCATTTGTCTTCTCTTTCTGCCATTTTGAAAGCAGCCCAAGGTGAAACCCTGCTGACATACCAACCAACATCTCCACCCTTGGCTGCCACAGGAAGGGCGTTCTCAGGCACAGCTCCCTCTAGGAGAGGGCTCTTAGGCAAAATCGGGAGCCATGCTGCTGCAGAGCCCAGCCCAGCCCAATTCCTGGCCTCTTCTCCACAGCACTAGTTGATATTTCCTGTCCATTGTCATGCCGGATTGGACCTGCAGCGATTTAGCGCCCTGTCTCTTCTCAACGTGCTGAAGGCATTTATGCTGTTGCAGTGTGGGGAGGGGGAGTCACAGCTAACAGTCTACAGAAAGCCTTCCAAAAATAAAGGCCAAAGCATGTCCTAAGGAGCTCTGGCTCATTCTGTTGGCTCCCAGAAGATGCATCTGAAGTCACCCCCTAGTTAGCTGTGAGGGATGCTGGAGACTATGGGTCACTTGTGAGGTCTTCGGATCCATTATTTCTATTGCGTGTCTTGGTCTTCAGTGAGCAGTATCTCTTGATTGTCACAAGCATGTTTTCCCCTAGCAACAATTTTGTCAGGGTTTTATTTGATTATTTCCTTAACAAGGAGCCTAAATGTTGATTCTGAAGATATTCTAAGATTATTGTTATTTCCCTGTGGAAATCTGAGCAGTCTGCCTTCGTTGACAGCAGCAAACTATTTGGCAACAGGGATTTGCAGCTTTAGCTAGGCGCAAATGTAAAGCTTGTCTCTGCCATAAGAACTTCATTTGTTGGTGAATGGTCCAATTCATACACAGAGTCAGAAGCTAGTATTATCCAAGGGGGATGGTTCCACCTTGATTTTCAATTGATTCTTTTTTTCCTGGCTAGAGATGATTGTCTGTGATGCTTTTTATGTAACAGAAATAACACTTTCTAATACTGTTTCTCTGAGGGAAAGGTAAAAGTTCTGTGTAAGAATTTAGATGCTATAGCACTCTAGGAAGTAGGACACTTTTAGAGCATTAATTATTACCAAGGCTAATAAGATATCATAAGGTCAACTTTAAAGCAAGTTCAGAAGCTATCCTATTAAACAGGGGAACAAGTCTTTGGTAAAATAAAGTGGTTTGGGACAATGATTTTCAGCATGGATGTGGCCAGATTCAACTAGAGCAATTCCACTTTGGTATGTATTAAATTGGGGAGTTCCATGAAGATTTAACTTTAAAAAGGGTTCTGCTTAAAAGCATTTAGTAAAACAGTTTCTATAGACTATTGCTTTCTGCCTTGCAAAATTTTTGTATCACCTGATTTCTCTTTTCAAGCACATACGCCCATTTCTAAAATATGCAATTGAATCCACTCCCTCCCATTCTTACATGCCTTAAATACCCAGCCCTCTTAGCCAGCTGAGACTTGGGAAACATGGGCTAGGTCAGACTGTGAGAGGACAAAACACGTGGTCCATGTAATTTGTTTGGCAGGAAGATAGGCTGAGGGTACAGACTGTACTTTGCTAACAGGAACACCAAGCTTCAAAGAAAGGAGGAGGAAGAATTTCCCCTTAGAAAGAGGTCTCCATCACGGGACAGTTTTACTCACTGGTAAACGAGCAAGATAAGAGTTTAAAGAACCATCTTACCAAAGGGTTTTGACGTCCTCACAATTTTAACCTTTGTCAAGGTCTCACTTTTTCCAAAGTTGCAGCCATTTCTTTTTGAGAATTGCTTTCAGCATCTATGCTCACTAACGCCATACTTATTGAAAGTCCAGCACGGCTCTCTGATAAGACATTGAATTTCGGGGACCCACCAGACATCATGAAGAGTCCAGCTGGGCAGAAGAGGTGGTCATCAGGCTGGGTAATGAAGTTAAGGAAAAAGATACGGAGGCCAATTTTTCCCTTAGAATTCATTAGCCAGTTCTGAAGAATTTATATGAAAAAAATCAATTTATTCTTTCAATCACTGTTTACTGAACCTCTTGCCCAAGCAAGTAATTTCTCCTCTGTTACTACCTCTTACTCTGCCAATTAAGCATATTTTGCCACTTAGCCAGCCTTACCCATTGCTGTAGAACAACTGTTTCATTCATTTAGAACAACTGTCACTCAAATGAAAATCGACTATTGCTTGAATGGCCTCAAAGCCTTCTTTAACCTGCCATATTTAAAATCCAGGCTCCAGAAATGCTGCTTGCATTCCATAATATTTGGGAGGTTGACCACAGTTCGCAGTGTTTCTGCACTATTTTTAGAGTGCAAGCTGTGCCAACACATTATTTACACTGGTCAAATCGGCTGGCTACCTGCCAGGTGCCCCTTTTCTTTCTGATGTGCCTTCGGCACCTTCATTCTGTTGATCAGAGGAAGGCCAGGCTCCTTGGGGCACACATTCTGTGTATTTGCAAAAGAACAATAGCTATCTCAAGCATCTGCTAACATAATCCATTCCTTTTTCTCAGAAAGAGCCACAAACACAAGCTGAAATTTTTGCCTTCTTTTTTTCCTCCTGTTTCATGATGGTAACCATGTTGCCAGACTCCCGGGGTGCCAAGTAGAGTCAGCTAACCAAAACACAGCACGAATTCTAGGAGACCAGTAAGGCTGTCAGCTGTAACACCGTTCCCTTTGTTTCCATAGAACTCTGTTCATATTGATGGTTTGCTCTAATTTTCTTGCTGGTAAAAATAGGCGGGAGAGACCTGGGCCTGTTGGAGGGAGGGAGACAAGATTTCCAAACTCGGGGAATGAAATGAGATGGAGATTGTGAAAGCACAATGCACGGAGCGGTTAAATGGCTCCGCAACATTTTCTAGCTGACCAAGTGTTTTAAATATCAAACTGGGAACGTTACCCAAAGTTTCAACACATTTCAGTGTATTATACACTACATGTCATTATTAGTCATTTCAGAACAGCTTGAAAAACTGCACAAAGTTCAGTGGATGCCCCAGTCACGTTAGAGTAATAATATGACTTAAAAAATTCCTCCGTGCCTCCCTCTGTCATGTGAGAGCCTTATTGCACTTTATAAATTTGACTTCGTTAATCTTCACGGTTTCACTGCCTGCTTGACACGTTAGGCAGTGTTTCAGATGTCTTTCCCCCCGCCTTAGGTAAGTGTGTAATATCAAGGCCTGCATTTCAGAAAATGGATGCAGTCCTTGACTTTGGCCCATTCTAATATGATCATTAAATAACCCTGGAGGAAAATGGAACACTTTGAACAGCGATGTGAAGCAGATGTAGCTTCAGAAGTAACATTTAAAAATGTGCATTGGATCTGACATCTATTCACATTTCAGAAATCGCCAGCACAGTGGATTGTTTAAAATATATGAAGTGAGATGTAGCAGCTGGGGAACACTTGTTTATCTACTTCATAGTGTTAAATCCCAATAAATGTTTTGAACAATGATCTGGTATGTAACATTACCAAATAACTCTTTCTATTAAATAAAACTCGTTAGATCCCCTGGCCCAGCTGAGTTCTGTAATATCAAAGGATTACGGGCCACATGTTTATCCAGGATAACATATAATCACATAATTATTATAGACGTATTTCAGAAGTTGTTAACTTTAGTATGCAACTTTATTTTCTATGTTATGGTGAGATGTGTCCGATAGTCTGGAAGCAGGGCCAATCAGAGAGCCTTGAGTTATGGATGAGAACTTCTTGCTTCAGTCAAACACATCAACTGAGGAAAAACAATCAGAAGGCCTAGTTAATGTTTTGTAATCCAAACTATCTGTTTGGTTGACCAGTTATTCATTCTTCATCTTGTTAGGTTGGCTTATTATAAATCAGGACTAGTATGGTATCTTGGGTTTTAGCTCTATCATAGAATGTAAAAGGCTCAGATACTGCTGATCTGACTCATTGCAGTTCATATGTGGGCCCTCATGTGGTGGTAAAAATTTATCTTCCAATTTTATTTTCCCTGGTTCTTAGGTAAAGGTTATGAAATTCTCCCCTCCTGGGGCCTATGATATAATCTGGGCACTCTACCCTAAAAATTAGTTTAAAAAAAGCAAACAAACACAGAAACTAAAGTCAGCAGCAGGTATGAAATTCAAGTCACAATCTGAGGTGAGAAATATAGCTTCTTTATTTTTCTGATCGTGGGTTCATCTTTTCACCCTGGGTTTTGTCTAAGGAGATGGGAGGGGTCTATATCTAAATTCCCTTCTACTTGGCCATCTCAGGTTCTTGTTGCTTTCCTGCCACCCAGAAATCATTTTCTGAGTTGCAAAGCATTTGGGGAATCAGATGTTTATCAGGTTAAGTCTCCATCTACCCAGAAATTTCACTCTGCCATTTTTTTTCCTTCTGGGGCCCTTCTGTTCTTTGATTTCACAAATATAACTAGGGATCGAGTCCTTCATAGGGTTGGATTACAGGGAGAGCATCAGGGTGTTTATCCTGAACCTTTCTGATTTTTACCTCTTACCTGACTCTTCTGGTCTCCAAAAAGTCTTTACTACGCTTAGAGGTAGTGTGTGCTTAATCATGAAGTATATTCTTTAAGGTATATTTTAAGGTTAAGCATCTTCCTCAAATTATTTCAGCTTTAGAAGGTAAAGGCAAATTGAGAATGAGAAGAAAATTCTGAAGAAAAGTACTGTTAAATATTTCAAAACATTATGCTGTTACACAAGCATAGAAGCTAGGCTTGTATGCTCACAAATAATATTTTATTCAATTTTTACTACCTTATAAAATAGGCATCTTGAGTTTTAAAAAATATATTGAATATATTGTCCAAAAACCCGTAAGCAGGAACAATGAGATATGAACCAGACATTTCTGACTCCAGAGACCCAAATCTATTCCCTAAAATAGTGGAATCCTTAGAAATTCTGATGTGACTGGTCAGTGGGCAGCCTCATCATCAGAATTTTTGTTGCCGTTTCCCGGGAGGCTTTCTTCAACCATATTGGGAACCATGGGCCTAATCTCTGTGCCCCAGAAATACAAGCAGTATTTCATAGCAGTGACACCCTGCTCCATGCTTTCTACTTGGGATGGGTCTCTTGTCTACGGCCACATCACCCTGAACATGCCTCACGTCACCTACTGGGGGTGGGTCTTTGGTTTCATTCCCTCTTGCCTCTGAGAGATGAATGGGCTCTGAAAAGGAACTACAAGTATTTATATGTATTTATTTTTACATATTTCAACTTTAGCCACCATCAGTGTATTCTTGGCCTAATGCAATACACCCATCGAGATGTTTTTTCCACTGCTCAAAACAGTTCTCGAACTCCTGGATTTCGATGCCTTTTAGTGCTTCTGCCTTTTTATTTTGTTTTGTGTCACCTCTTCCACATCGGCAAAACATTTCCCTTCGAGGACTCTTTTCAACTGGGGAAACAAAAAGAAAGTTGTTGGAGGCGAGACGGGGTGAATAGGGAGGGTGGGTCATGGGGGTCATGAGGTTTTTGGTCAAAAACTGCTGAACACTCAGTGCGGTGTGAGCAGGGGCATTGTCATACCGCACGTTGTTGGTGTAAACCACCCATTATGAAATGGGCAAACGTGTTGAAAGAGTCTCTCCCCCCGCCACAAAAACAAAAACAAAAACAAACAAACTTCACTGAAGCTGAAGGCAGCCTCTCACCGCGCCAGCTGGTGCACTGATGCAGATGGGCTCCTAGAACAGTCACCTAGTGGGGACAGTCGGTACTACAGGTCCACCCTCCAGAAGGTAGTTCTGTTTGTTTTTGTGTTTTTTTTTTGCGGGGGTGGGGGGGTGGGGGGGGTGGTCCTCCCTCATAGAGCTAGAAGAAGCATGTATGTCATTGAGATTTTGAACCATGGAATGTTTTTTTATTGCATAGTTTTTTGGGGGTGCCCCAATGATTCCTAAATGTTAGAGGTTAAGACAAACCTCTGGTCATCTTGGAATTCAGTGGGAAAGAAAACCTTCCGAGTAAGTACATGTTTAGATTTCAGCTGAAGTTCTCCGAACAGAGAGAGAGGCTGAGCAGCAGTACTCTGTGATGTCGCTTGGAAAACTTGTTTGGAAAAAACCATTCTTTGGAACATGTACTGAGGGAGTGGGTGAGTGGGAGGGCTATTTTTACCACTCCCAATGAAACTCATAAATGATCTTCTTCCAGAAGGACTAATTTCATAGGAGGCTGGAGAAGTCAGTAAAGGCCTTAAATAGGTTGAACTTCTTTAGCTTTCGCTTAAAGGCCATACTCAATTGTAGCTCTTGTTAAAAGTTAAGCTGAGAAACGTCTCTGAGGAGAAATTCAAGCTTTGCTTCCAGCTTGGACTGGTCATGAATGGTGATTATCTGACTGTAATTCGAATCATATGTGCTGCCCGTGTTTTTTTATATTTTCTTTCCCTATTGACGATTATTTTTCCCCTTTTAAATCAAGCAACATAGTCCTTGGCTGAAGGCAGACCTATTCACATAAAGACGCGAAATAGGATTGGTATTCCAAGACCTCAAACTGCAGACCAGATTTAGAAATCTCCAGCGAAGGTGAGGCTTGTGATAAACCTGATAATCTTCAATTCTGCTTTGCCCCTGTGACTCACCAGTAAATACATTTCAAAACATGAAACTAAAATGGATAGAAAAGCACAAATAGGGCTAAAGAGAGTCAAGTGCTTTACTTGTGTTCTAGCAGCAGGGGCTCACTTTCATACAGATGGGCCTAACGACACTTTTGTCTCTAAGCAGATGAATGAACAACTGATGTGTCAGTAGGAGTCTTTCCCAGTATCTCACCCTTCAGTGTCCCGGTGGGACAGTGGGTGCAGGTAATTGGTTTTACGTGTGTTTGGTATCTCTTTAGCTGGAACTTTCAGGCCAAGGGAGGCATTGTGGCCTGGCAGGGAGAACTAGTCCTGACAGTCACCACCCAGGGGTGGAGGTTCTGCTCTGTCACTTTTGGTAGTGATCTTAGCAAGCCAGCATAAGAATTTGACGCTCAGTTTCCTTGTCTGTAAAATGGGAGCTACTACTTCAAACCTCACGGGGTCATGGTGAGGTTAACAGAAGGCGGTGGTGGGTGGGACTTGCAGAGCATCAGAGAAACACTAGCTGTTGCTGTTACCGGAGGTCATTTGGAGGGTGCTGGGGGCTGCGAAGGACAGAAAAATGTGTCTTGAAGAGGGAGGAGTGAGATCAGTACCCCAGCCCCCACCCTCCGCCCTGTTCGGCACAGGTGCTCAGCCATCAGGAGACCCATCAATTACTCACCCTTCCCCACTTGCCTTTTCATTGGCCTTAGAGTTTGCTTTGGTTTTAAAAATAATTTTCACTGATATGTACCAGATTTCTTTAAAGGGTCCTCAGTGTTATAAAAATTTAAGACCTTGTTCTAAAAATATATGTTTTCTCCTATGTTGCCAAAGGCAATTGTTTCTTCCCTCTGGCTTGCTCACGTAATAGCAACTAGACTTTCTAGAATTTGCCTCTAACCTTATTTTCTATTCTCCAGCAGCCTGTTCAGCCCAAGGCCTTACACAACCCCCCTGGTCGTGTCCTGTCTCTGTCCTGTGTGTGCACAGGAGCTATGTTTATTTGGGGGTAGGTGCTTGTGCCTTGCCCATCACCCTCATATGTTCACATGGTTGAATCAACACAGCAGGAGTTACAGCAGACCTTCTGGCTAGGACCTTATACGACTATATTTTGTAATAAAATGTTATAACGTACAGGGTTATTTTTAAAATTCACCTACCTGGCAAAGTATTCTTCTGACAGTCTGCCCTAATTGGCACAGGACAGCTATCACTGAAACAATGAAACCATCGTCTGGTTACTGCCTTTCACCTATTGGGGTGCAAACATGCCCCTCCCGAACTGTAGGAAGAGAAGAAGGGACAACAAAGCAGCCTGATGCCAAAACCAAACCAAAGCATCATCGGGCACCATGCAGGAGTCTTAGAGCTGCCTGTCCCATGAAGGTTTTAAACTGAAGCCTTCCCCTGTGTTAAGCCTCAAGTTTTTCCTCTGCTTTGAAATCCTGGTAGAACCAAGAAGCAAGGTGGAACAACAATCAGGTGGAAGAAACACCTCCGTCATTTTGGGGGACCCTTCCCATTGTTGATCTAACAAAGTTAAGGAGATGTCAGTCCACAGCGGGGTCTCAGGTGACGCTTCTTGTTTCGCAATTTTGAGGATGGGAAGAGGCGGGTGGGGCTTAAAGCACAAGCTTTTGCTGAGAAGTGCTTCCTTGGGAGGCACCTTGCCTGTTTCAGGTCATGAGGGCACCCCCATAAGCCACTGGATTTTTTTCCTCATGTGTGAAGACCGTGCCTGGGTGTCTCCTAAATTATTTAACTTCCCCCTGGAGGAATGCCTATCTGTAATTTCTAGGATTTTCTAAAATGAATTCCAGCGCGCTTTGGATAAGCAGAGACCCAGGCACTCAGCAGAACACATTTAGCCCTTAATTCCTCTACTGTGGAGTCAGCAATGGCCCCGTCCAACCTGGGGGCTGTTGGTGAGGGTTTTTGAAAAATCTCATTTAGCACAATGGATACATTCCAAAGAAAGAGCGGACACGCCTGGGTCGTGTTTGTTTTTCCAGCGTGAGCCCTGACTCTCTGTTCAAGAGTGACAACAGAGGCATCTGCAGCTACAAGGAACATTTTTGTGCCTCGTTCCAACCAAAATTTTCCACCAGATTTTACTGTAATTTGCGCGCCCCCCTCCACCCCACCCAAGGAGAAAAATCTGCTTCCAGGAGGACAAGTCAAGCTTCGGCAAAGAATAATAATCTCTTTGCAACTCAATTACATATAATTAAGAGGTGGTTTCTGTGCGGTAAATATTCAGCGTGCCGCAGCGTAGGGGCTACCAGGCCCGCGACAGTGAGTGTGGTCCTCTGGCGTCTGCGGTGACAGCTTCTCCCAAAGGAGCCTCCTCAGGCCACTTTCTGTGATGTCAACGGGCTCCTCGTGTGGCTCTGTGTGCAGATATCAGGGCACCGGCCCTACCTGTGGGGAAGATAAAACTTTTGCTCCTTTGGAATAAATGGATGGGATAGTGTGATGCGTCATTGCCATTTTCAACTGGGCTTTTCACACAGACGCTCAGGTGAACACGTCTTCTCAACTGGAAATACAGTAGACTCTCCGTTAACCAGAACTCTAGCAACTGGCACTCTTAAGCGATCAGTAGACTTTTTTTGCAGGTTGCTTGAGTTCTGGTTAACGGAGAGTCTACTTACATTTATCTGGTATCTACCTATCCCCATTGGTTCTGGTTAACTGAAAGTCTACTGTACCAGTTGTGTCCATGGAGGAAACATGGAGACGGCGTTCTGCTCCTTCCTTCATAGCTTGAAATGACACCAGATAATGCTTAAAGTGGGAAGAATAAAGGCCCCATTTTCTGTTTGTGTTAGAGAACACTTTTGGCAGAGTTCTAAAAGTTATTACATTAATTACAGTTAATGCTGGGCCCCATCGTAAGCATTTACATGCCTCATACTATTTACTTCTTTTAATGTATAATCTAGATTGAGTCTCAGACTGGCTCAACCTTATGCAGCTAATAAACCAAATCAAGAGTCAAGTCCCAGATTCAAATTCAGGCCTCCACTAAGAGCGCTTTGCTGAGTCTGTTCTGCGGTAAAGTGAGGACTAAGCATCCCAGATTGTCAGTGGGACTCTGGCACATCTGCAATTCTCGGAACCATTCTGTTTCATCAGGAGGGTGGCTGAGGGTAAAACCTGGGAGTCCATCTATTGGCAGAGCCTTTTGATTTCCATTTGGACTTTTATGTGAGCCCGATTCTCACAGCTTCCTTTAACTCAGAGCAACTGCTTGAACCCAGCCTGTGCGATCCGCCCTGGAGAACCAGGACAGGCCCTGTTTAAGCAGAGTTGAGTTGGTTGGCATGACCTTTTCCAGTAGGGAAGTAACAACCTGGAAAATATGCTCCTTTGTGGCGTATGTCCTTTCCCCCATTTGCAACATCTGCATCATTTATTAAAGAAAGAAGTTGTTCTTGCCCTTGTTGTCCTAGGACGGTATGTTCTTCAAAGTACAAAAACAGTGCAAAAGCCAAGAGACTGAGACCCAAGCCAAGTCACCCCAGGACACCTCAGATAAAAGCCTGAGGTTCTCTCTGTCACCCAGGTGCCAAATGTCACAATCGGCTCAGAGGAGATCGGACAATTAAATTCGCAAACTTGCCACTGTGCACATATGTTGCCAGCACTGTACAAACAACTCAGTAAGGTGTCATGACCTTTGTCTACCTGTGTCTCACAGCTGTGTTCGTGTTGACGTGTGGCAGTGTCTTGCTGAGGGGCATTCATTGTTATTGTTGTGTGTTTTTGTGTGCTGTTACAAGAATATCTGAGCTTGAATTAGAGCAACGAACAAGCATTCAATTTTTTATTAAACTTGGCAAGAATGGAAGTGAAATCAGGGACATGTTAGCCCAAGTTTATGGGGATAATGCCATGAAGAAAATGGCAGTGTGCAAATGAATTAAATGTTTTTTGTTTTTTTTTTTTCTGAGGGGAGAGAAAGCATCACTGATGAAGAGAGATCAGGGCAGCCAGTAATGAGCAGAACTGATGAAAACATTGCAAAAATTTGTTGAATTGTGCATGGAAGTCTTTGGCTAACTCTGGGAAGCATAGCAGACCGAGTAAACATTGATAGAGAAACAGTTAGGAAGGTCTTAACTGAAAATCTTGGCATGAGAAAGGTGTGTGCAAAAATGGTCCTGAAGGAGGTCACTGATGAACAAAAACAAAAGAGAGTCCAAGTTTGCCAAGACCTTTTGAAGAGGCAAGACGATGTTTTGGGCCATGTTATCATTGGTGATGAAACATGAGCATACCAATATGACCCTGAAACAAAACATCAAGGTGCACAATGGATGTCAGTTCTGTCAGTCCAAATCAAGAGTCAAAATGATGTTGCTAATGTTTTTTGATATCAGAGGGATTGTTCATTATAAATTTGTACCAAGTGGCTGAACAGTCAACCAAGTTTGTACTATTTGGAAGTGCTGAAAGGGCTTCTTGAAAAAGTTAGATGAAAATGACCTGAACTTTTTGCCAGTAACTTATGACTCTTGCATCACGACAATGTACCAGCTCACATAGCATTGTCTGTGAGGGAATTTTTAACCAATAAACAAATAACTGTATTAGAATACCCTCCCTACTCACCTGATCTAGCCCCCCAGTGATTTTTTCTTTACCTCAAGATAAAGGAAATATTGAGAGGAAGACATTTTGATGACATTCAGGACATCAAGGGACATATGACAATAGCTCTCATGGTCATTCCAGGAAAAGAGTTCCAAAATTGCTTTGAAGGGTGGACTAGGCGCTGGTGTCAGTGCATAGCTTCCCAAGGGGAGTACTTTGCAGGTGACCATAGTGATATTCAGCAATGAGATATGCAGCACTTTTTCTAGGATGAATTAGCGAACTTAATTGTCAAACTGTGTACATGCATAGAGTATGTGCGAAAGAAATTCCCCACTTGAACAATGGCAATGAAGTGGCTTTGATTAATGAGTGTTATAAAATTTGCTGAGCAACTAATTATGTAAATGCATAGTCAATACATTCATGTAATGTAAATTCAAAACATTCAAAAGAGCACCCAGTGGAAAGGCTCCTTCCCACACTGTCTGAAAGTCAACTCATTTCCCCTCATTGGGAGCACAAGGATGTGACCAGTTACTTCTTCCCTTCTCTCTCGCTCTTGCTCTCTCTCTCTCTCTCTCTCTCTCTCTCATCCTTTCTTTTATTTCTTAAGTGTCATTTTCAGTTTTACTGAAGTGATTGGGATTAAAATCATCATAGATCTCTCCATAGAAGGGTAACGTTTGCTATTAAGTTGTTGAGCAGAGTACCACAAGGCATGTATTTCACTTCTATTAACATGTACTGTGTTCCAGAGTTTGAGACAAACAGCTGACTCTTGTCATAAATCATAGCTGCAATTAATGTTTAAAAAACTGACTGGTAGTTAAAAAGTCTAATTGGAAACTAGAAAAATTAATTAGGAAGAACAAATAAATAACAGTGGCCAAGAAAACCCTAAAAAAGAAGAGCAATGAGGTAGATACACCTCATCAAAACATAGTAGAAAACTTCTATAATTCAAACAGGTCAGTAGTGATGTGAATAGACAGACTAATGATGCAGAGCAGAAAACCCAGATGGAGATCCATTTGTAGATAGAAACTTAGTGTTTGAAAAGGTGGCCTCTCAAACTGGTTGGGGAATGACTTTTCGGCACGTGGTGTTCGGATAAATAGGTAGACATTGGAAAAAAACAAAATTGGATCCATTCCTCACACCATATGCCAAGTTAAATTCTAAGTGGGTAAGAGAATTAAATGTAAAAACTGACACTATAAAAATGTTAGAAGAAAATATTGGCACATTATTCCCTAACCATGGAGAGAATGAAACTTTATGAACTCTGACTCAAACCCAGAAACAATAAGGAAAAAAAATCGATCAATTTAGCTGTATTGAAATAAAAAAAAAATTATGTAGAAAAAACAAAAGAACCACCATGAGTAAGATAAAAAGACAAATGACAAGCTAGTAGGGCAAATATTTGTAACTTAAAGAGAAGTGGTTAGTAGCCCTATTGCATAAAAATAACTTCTAAAAATATAGGAGAAAAATTCCAACGATTCTATAGAAAAATGGGCTAGAAATATAAGCAGACAATTGATGGAAAAAATGCAAATCCCTCTTAATAGTAGGAAAAGATTTTCAACTTCACTTGTAGTACAAGAAATGCAAAATAAAAACAACAGCAGATATAATACCACTTCTCATCTATTAGATGCCAAAATCTACAAGGTTGACAACATGCTCTGTTGGCAAAGCTGGGAGGATGCGAGCACCCTCATATGGTGCTGGTAGGAATGTGAAATGGTATGGTCCCTGTGAGGAGACTACAGCACCAGCTCATGTGCATTTACCCCGTGGTCCAGCCATTCCACTTCTGGGAGTCTCCAGAACACCTTGGCAAAAGTATGAAAAAAAAACAACAAAAAACCATGCACGAGGCTACTCACTGCAACACTGTACTTGTACATGAAAGCAAATAACTGGAAATGATACAAATGCCCATCAACAGGGAACTGGCTAAATAAACTGTGGGACATCCTCATCCCTGAGCAGCGCACAGCTGTAAGCAGGAATGAGGATGATCCTACATACAGCCATGGAGGGATTTTCCCAGAATGTTACGTGAACAAAGGAGGGCGGAGAAAAGAATGGTATGCTGTCATTTATCACGTTCTCATTTACGCTATTTGCTTGTGTTAAGAAAAGGAAGAATTAACCATACATTTGAGCAAATGACTCCTTTTGGGGAAGGGAGGAGCTTCTGTGTAGAGACTAGAGGTGAAAGGCTGACCTCATTAAGTATATTTTGTTTTATACACTTGACTTTGGAACCATGCAAATAATTTACATAAATATAAAACTGGATTATAAAAGGAAAATAAAAAAGAAAGCAATCTCTAAAAGTTGAAAATAAAATGAAACGAAATGACCCTACCTGGGCTGATGGCAGAAGCAAGGACAGAGGGAACTCCACTGAGTCACTTGTATTATAAATGGAATGTGACTGTACATCTCGGGTGAGTATATCCTTGAAGGACAAGAAGAACTGCAAAGAGAAATCTTAAGTTGTTTTTAGCAACCCTATTGTTGGTGCAAGTGCTTGTATTATTATTCTGAGACTAAAGTATGGTGTGGGAGAAATAATTGTGTTCATGTCGCTGAGAAGTGGGGGTTGGGGCATAAAAATAGATATAGTTAAAAGATCTAGGAATTCAAGTAAAATCTCACAATCCTGATTTTGAAATAGAAGTATGAATTCAGATAGATAGAAGATAGACAGACAGACGGATTTTTTAAAGCTCTGTGCACTCAGAAGGCCTAGAATCAATGCCCAAACCAGTAGCAGTGAGCACCCGGGGCGCCCAGGTTGTGGGTCTGCTAACAGGTTCCACTTGCCAAGGCTTTTTGGCAAGGTGGCAGATTTCAGGGTTTGGAGGAAATAAACAAGGTGAGCCTGGGGCAACTTGTCGTAACTAAAAGCAAGGAAGCTATCACTGACTAGAAGGGACATGTGGAAAGAACTCAGGAGCCAACTTGCAAAAGCTCCCGCAGGGCAAATATTTTATCATCAACAAAGATAATAACTAAAATGGATTGAAACACATCAAATGGGTTTGACTCCATGAATTTGAGGTGCTGCTAGAAAAATCACTGGTGACCTTTGGAGAATCCTAGGAAATCACTCATTAGTTTGAAAATTGGTGATTAAAGAATACAGTATTTATCCTGTTGTTTCTATATGAACTGTACCCCGGGCAGCAAAAGAGCTGATCGGAGGAAGTTTTTCATCAGAGAAGTTTTACAGCTAATGGAGGGGAATGACAGGAGTAAGGAAGTCAGTGAGATGAAAGCCTCAGCTTCTGTGCCCTGCCTGGGGACACAGGCTGCAGGAGGCAGGGCCATGCTGCAAACCCTCATGACTGAATGGATCTAGGCAATGCTCCTCAATGGCTGCGAACATCACAGAAAGAGAAATAAAACAACTGAAGGAAGAACACCACCCTATTGTGAAGCAGTCTTGCCAAAAAAATCAAACTTGAACCTGAGTAAGACTCAGCTACCGAATTCCAGGAAGTACAGGGGGGCCAGCAGGACATGGTAACTCCCTGGGGATGCAATCAGCCAAGTGCTGGGTATAGGAATGCTACAGGACAAGTGACCCAGTTTTGTCAAAACATTTCAAGGACAGGAAAAAGAGAGAAGAGGAGGAATCCATCCATTAAAAAAGACTCCTGAGTCTAACAACCAATCACACTGTATAAGACCTACTTTGGATACTTCTTCAAACAAATAATTTAATAATGTTTAGGAAATCAAGGCAATCTGAACACTGGGCTATTGACTAGATAAGTGGGTGGGGATCATAACCAATTATTACTGTTAATTCCTTTTAGATGTGGTAAAATTATAATGTATTTTAAAATGTCCTTTTAGATATGCAAATTGAGACATTTAAGGATGAATTGCTTCCAAATAAATTGTGGTTTGAGGAGGGAAATGCCTGGAGTATAAATAAAATATAAATTGATAACTTTTGAGGCTACTGATCATACCTCTAGTGTTAATTAAAAAAAAACTACTCTCTCTCTACATTTGTAGACATTGAAACTTTCCATAATAAAAATCAAAATGAATAGTAGAGGGGTAAGGAGACAGTATAAAATGGCCTTTCCTTCACTTCAGAATAGTATTATGTGGGTATAATTCATAGTCCACACAAAAACTAGTTTGGATTTTATAATTTCCCTGATGGACAGCTAACTTAAACCTTAAAAAAAATTCAGGGATCTTTATTTCAGGTCACCTCCAACTAATTATCATCACAATGATTTTTTTTTTTTTTAAAAAGCCAAATAAAGCACAAGATACCTGAGAATTAATTCTGAAAAGGTGATGTCAGCACATTTTTGAAATTTCCTTTTCACAGAAGACTCGGAAATGTCAGTGCTAAAAAGAGGCAGCTAAGCATCAAAATCATTAGAGTTCCTCCGTCTTCCCTTCTCTCTGTCCCCCTTTGCTTTATTTTTTGAGGAAAAAAACTAGTTTTTGAATTTATAAAGTGCCATTGATCAGACTGTATTGTAATAATTAACAGTATCAGAGTTTGGAGGGATGTGTAGAATAATAATGGGTTCACCTGTGTCTGGAGTTGAATTTTTAACTTCAAGTTCAGGCTTACCCGTAGAGTCCATGACCCTGTGGACAGAAGTGCGTTATTCAAGAGTACGGTATGAGGCACACTGTGACAGCCAAAAGAAGGACACGTTTTTGTCTCCATCTGTTAGTTTTTATGTGATGCACTTACAAGGGAAGGTCTTAGTTCATGACCTGAACCAGTGGGCTTCAAGGTCGGTGTCCCAGAGAACATGCACATGTCAGTCCCCCGGGAAAGGAACTATTAGAATGTCTAGTTGCAGGTTTTATTACAAGTAAGAAATTAATGTTACTGATACTTAATGTGTGGGTTGATGGTAATATACATAGATTATTTCAAAGTCAATGCACACATATCGGGGTTGTGTGTTCACATACTTGGCTTGCATTCTGCATGGATAGGCCTGGAGTATCACATATTTTGAACCACAGCCTGGGTTGTGGGCTAGCTTGAGCTTCTTGTGTTAGATTACGAGCAGGGCAAGCCGTTGAAGAGTTTTGAGCAGCTGAGTGGCACATTCAGTGGTACGTTTAGAAGGATCACTTGGGCTACCAGATGCCATATGAGTTGGAGAGGGGCAAGAACAGGAGTGGGGCGACCAGTTAGGAGACAAATCCAACACTCCAGGGACTCCATAGTGGTGAGGTAAAAACTGGGGCCAGGGGGACGCAGGTAGTGTAGACTGACCTGTGCTATCAACTCGAAATCATGTCTGATGCAACTTTTTTTTTTCTGTGTTATGTGTACCTTGAAGCTTTATGGCATCTAGTTGGGTGTCCAGTACTATGAAGGGATGAGTGTTATGGTTAGTAAAAACTTGCCCTAAATAGAAGGCTTCTTTTCTGAGAATTTGAATAGATAAAAATCCATTTAATCCTCAAATTTTACTTGTTTGCTGCCAACAGAGCCTTTGAGTCATGACTGCGACTCAGCGTTTGTTGACTTGCTTACTGTTGGTCTTTCTAACTTGGAATGTAACGGCAGAGACTGCCGATCTCCAGCCCTGGAACCGACTCGAACACGTAGGAGGAGTTCAATAAATCTTTTAACTGTGCGCAGTCTGGACTTGCCCGTGACCATCAATCATCGTGGTTCTGAAACCTCCCTGGCCCGTGTTGTGGGGGCAGTCCCCTGGCTGGATGGCAGAGTTCAGTGATCGGGCCCAGGCCTTGTGCAGTTTGGTAGCTCTTTCATGTGCAAAACAACCATCATTTTTGCAAACATTTTTCTGACCGTGGGGAAGAGAAGTGGAGGTGAGAAGTCAGTGTGTGACATCCTAATGACCCACGGGCTTGACCACGAGTCACGGGGTTGTGGCCCCTGGACAGGTCTGGTGAGGGTGGCAGGGGGAAACCCACTAATGAGGAAAGAGGAGGTTATGTGTTTTGATCATGCATCCATTATGCATTGCACTTCTATTTGGATTTTACTCTAATTTAGTGTTTTCTTAAGGAATGATTTGAATAGTAAGCACATAATCTTGCCCACCCCCCTCCTTCTGTCTCGCCAAACTTTCTTTCTTTTGATACAATCGTTTGTTAATTTAGGTGGATCCCAGCTTAATAATTAAAAACAGTAATGGCTGACACTTATTGAGCTCTTCCTACAAGCTGGGTATTGTCCAAAACTCTTTAAAAGGCTCAGGTTGCTCACTGAAGGCTAACAATAACCCTGTGGGATGCTGTAATGAGCCCCACTTTACAGAGGAGGGAACTGACAATGGTCGGAGAGGTCAGAATAACAGTGTGCACTCACACAGCTCAGAAACCATGGGCCTGAGACCTGTACCCCAGTGGGCTGACTGCAAAGCCCACAGGCATAACTCACACACCCTTCCCCCTCCTCCTCTACTCTCATTTCACTTTTGCTTTCCTGGAGAGTGTCATTTCACTGTGGCCCCCCAGGACAAAATTTCCAGTCCAGTAGACTTACTCACAAAGGCGCTGAGGCTTAACCTAGACTCTGGAAATCCTGGAGAGAAGGGCTTGTTCATCTGCATTCCCTTATGCTTCCCATATGATAGGGACTCAATACATACCCACCTAATGGAAACTGCATGACCTCATTCCTCTTTCCTCTCGATTCTCAGATCATCAAGGGTAGTAGCAGAAAGGATTTGAAATGTTTTTGGACTTTCAGGAAATGTTAAAGCTCAGAAGCACATGGCACTGTGCCCATACTGTCCTTGAACGCAGACACAGTATTCTGCTATATCTCTGGGTGCATCTGAATAAGGCTTATCTGGGCCATGGCTCAGGATGGACCTGCCAACAAGGTAGAATTCCGCTCTGGTGAATAGCATGAAAATCAAGTCCCAACAGAACAAGGATTTTATTTGTTTTCATGGCAAGTGGAATTTCCTGGCTTTTTCTGCCTGCCTTTCTGTCACCATCCCATCACCCTACTCCAAAGTGGAACACAAAGGCTGGTGATGTGCACCATGGGGCATAGAAACATGGCTGAGACTTAGCTCGCTAATGAGTTCTAGTTGACCATGATGGCCAGCTCCACCATGCAGCTGGGCAGCACAGTAGGGCTATCCATTGACCTCCTGCCTCAAGATGTGTGGCCATCTTTAACTGGGATCCCACAGAAGCCACTGGGGCGATGTATCTGTTCACTAATTTTTTTTTAAATTTCTGAACCATTCAGCAGCTCTTTTTATGGAGTTGTTGAATGGGTTAAGGAATTCCTTGTCACATCAGGGTCCTCCTAGGCCTCCCTGCAACATGGCATCAGCATGGTCCTCCAGGATCTGACCTTTGGGACATCCATATGGTAGAGAGCATTGAGCAAGAGTCATCCAATTACAGCCCAAGATATCTCAAGGGATAGAAATCCTAACTTGCTGACAAGAGGTGACAAGCAATTGGACCCAGAGCACAATTTACATTGCATTATCAGGGGAAGGGTTACACATTGGTTTTAAAAAAAACAACACTCAGTTTTTCTGGAACTGTTGTAGCATAAAGTAGAGAACTATTGGTGGCGTAAGAACTACAGAGCTAGTCTTCGCTCTGGCGATGGCTTGTATTTTATGCCCGTGCCTACTAGCCACTCAGTGTGTTAAGAAACACCTTGGACCAGGTATTTAACTTTTCTGGACCATTTTCTACATCCATAAAAGAGTAAATGTGGATCACATGATTTTGAAGGTCTATCTCAGCTTTAACTACTGTGGCTGTGATTCCTTTAGTAGGAAGACACACTGAGGAGAGAGCGATTGAATTCATTTTAATTTTAATTAATTAAGTCAGTATACCTTGGATGAGATCAGGCAACTAAGGCATCCTTTTCATCTATAACTCTTAAATGGTTAGTTGGCAGTGCCTAGGGAGTTTTAGGAACACCAAAATTATCAACAAAAATTCAGGGGTCACTGTGGTCAGAACTTGGCTGTGGAAATTTAGTCCATTGTGGGCAATGGAATTTCACAGTGAGAATGTGGATCCAACTGCCTGGGTCTGAGTCCTGGTTTGGCACTTAGTATATTCTTGGGCAAGTGTCTCCTCTTAAATGTTCGTTTATGTAACACGGTGATAATAACATACCTTTCCTCATACCATTGCTGGAAGGGTTGAATGGAAATGTTGCCAAGCACGTGTTTGGGGGACAGATACAGGGCATGTTAGTGTCTACCCTGTGTTGTCCAAAAGACGTAGCCAAATGGTTTATGCTCCAGTGTCCTCCAGAGTTCTCCAGCTACTCAAGAATGGGGAAGAATGATTCATGATATTTTTTTGTGACCGAGATGCATTGAGGATACTCTGTATTCCTTTGTTTTGACTCAAGAGTCACCCATTTTCAATGTGGTTTTCCTTATTTTGGGGAGGAAAGGCACTGACTTTCCATTGTGACCATGCCAGTCTTCTAACAGTTTGCTGTTCCTCATTGCAAATCCACACATTGGTTATGTGCCAGTCTTTTGTGAGTTCAGTGACTTTGAGTTCCTCTTCCCAGGTTTTCTTAGCTCCAGGAACTAATCAAACCTGCTAAAACAGGGTTCCTTAAGCAGCTAAGTGGAAGGCCACATCCTGGACTGAGGTCTGGACCTTAGGGACTGGGATGGCCTGATGGACACTTGACTCCACTAGAAAACACTGAGACCACATACCCTTTGACCCTCTAGTTGCCTTTTCTAAGGAGAAGAGTCCTTCTCTGGGACCACTTAGATTATAAAAGCCCCAATAGATACAGTCCAGGTGTTGGGTCTTGTCACACTGGTCATGAGCATCCAAAGGCCGAACTTAAACATGCTAGTAAATGAAGCAGGGACTCTCACCTTGGCGTTAATACTCTCCTTGTGTTGTTGGTACTAAGACGACATCATTGCATTTTACTATAATTATGTGATGAATACAGAAAACATATGAAATATTAAGTAAGATCACAAACTTCAAAAGGATTGCAAATTCCGGGGCAGTGGTTTGGAAGGAGCTGCTCAAAGTCTCTCTTCCATCCCTCCTTCCACTTAATCCTCACAAATATCCTGGCATGGGGGTGTAGAATGAAGGTATCCTCATTGAATAATAAGGGGCCTGAGGGTCAGTGAGGCTGAGAAACATCCCCGAACGCCTGGCTGTTACAGCGCAGAGCTGGGGCTCAAACCCCGGCCTTTGATGTCAAGCCTGGATCGTTCTTTCTTTGCATGACACTGTTGGTGTTCTTGTCTGTACAAATGTATATTATTAATAGAATACACTGGGGGAGTGTTTGTGAATTATATGGAAATGCCAGCGGCAGAATTCAGAAGATTATTTTTACTCCTGTAAAATAGCAAAGAATGCAGTTGGATATGCAGGAAAAGACACAAGATCTATTATGGCGTGTCCTCAGCCAGGTTAAGTTTATTGTACCCAGTTTCCCCAATGTATTAAGGTTAGCATGATGGTGTATTGTAAACTATTCCTCTTACTTCACTTGGTTTCTCATGTGAAATTCATTCAAAAGGCTACTTGAAGAAAGAGAAAGGTAACACATCTTTACACATTGACTTAAATGTGCATTAAATGATGATCTGTCTACCCTATAAGCATGGTCTTGACTTGAACTAGGGGCAAGACAAAGGGACATACAAGGATCCCACTAGCATGAAGGTCATATGTGGCTTCCACACACAGCCTGAGTGAGAACACCTCAGTATGGCATCAGAGGAGCCAGCAGAACACTCGCCCAGGGATTTTTCTATAAGGAGAAAGAAATAGTTCACATGAAATTGCCTCTTTGGTTTGTATGAAACAGTAGCAAACTGTTATTAGAACTCTTCTTACACATCCCTTCTGAATTAGCATGTACCAACCTTGTTCATTGACAAGTTTCTAATTTCACCCACAAGACTCCAACAAGCACACTCTTGCAGTAGCATAGTTTTGTGTTTCAAACAAACAAACAAACAAACAAATAAAAAATGAAACAACAACTAAAAACTAAAAACAAAAACCAAAACCAATGGTATGTTGTCAGGGGGAAATTGTTCTGGGTTTATAAAAAGTATTTTACTTCCTACCTTTTACCTCCTAGTAGGGAAGATATGAATCAATGTCAAATAATGTGCTGTCTCCATCAAGACAGACACCACACCCGTGACCTGTGAGAAGGCACAGACGCCCGTTCAAGGCTGGGCCATTCCAGCCCCACGTTTATCATTCCAGAGCCACAGAGCGTGTGATGGTGGCTGGGAGGGGGTGCCTCAGGCACACCAGGAGACGCTTCATAAAGAACGCAGCACACACTTTCCTCTGTCGTCACCAGGGCTGACTCTGAACGCGAGCTGTAGATCCACAAATGGCGTAGGTGCAATTCAGGAAGAACTGGCTCCTCAGATCTTCATGTTGACTTCTGCAGCACTTACTGGCCAGGATGAAATTGAAAAAAAGAGTGTCCAGCCTACAGCATGATGCCACCCTTTCCCTTGGTTGGGAAAACTTTGCCAAGGAGTCAAATATTCCAGAGTTACTGATGAGCAATGCATTTAGTCAGTGCTCTGGAAACCAAAAAGGCAATTTCGTGTGAACTATTTCTTTTTCCTTTTAGAAAAATCCCTGGGCGAGTGTTCTGCTGGCTCCTCTGATGCCATACTGAGGTGTTCTCACTCAGGCTGTGTGTGGAAGCCACATATGACCTTCATGCTGGTGGGATCCTTGTATGTCCCTTTGTCTTGCCCCTAGTTCAAGTCAAGACCGTGCTTATAGGGTAGACATGTCTTTTAATGTATATTTAAGACCTGCAGAGAAGGTGGGCACAGAACTTTGTGATCCTCACCAGCAGTGATTTCTATTTTGTGCTTCACCTACAACTCGTTTATTGAACCAATTAGTATTTACTGAGTGGTCACTATGTGCCACAAAAATAGTGACAACAGTAATCTCAATAATACAATAGTGTCTTAATCTTTAATGCTTGTAATATTTTAGACAGATTGCTAAATGCTGGACATACACAATTTCATTTAAGTCATATAGCACTACCCAAATCTCCAGCCCACAGGCAGGGGAAGTGATGATTGCACAGATTAGATGATATGGTTGATACATAGCCAATCAGACACAGATGTCACCTTCAAGGAGATTCTATCATTCCACAAATCTTTATTGAGCACCTAATATGTGCCATTAGAGGGACAGGGACCCTGGGGAGACAGCAAGGTCCCTGACCTCAAGGATTTTCCTTCTCATAGAATATGAAATGTGCCTCTAGTATTAAATGGCTCTAGTGTTAAAGAATATGAGAAAATATTATTAAGTAATACTAGAAAAATAACTCTAATATTAAATGGCTCAAAACCAAGTCATCCTCCATAGAAACCACATATCAAACAGCATCTGTCAAAAACTTCATGTGCAATTCAGATCCCTGAGTGTTTCACAGCAGACTCAACAACTGCCACGGCCCATCCCTCCTGCCTCTGCCTGTTGTCTTTCTGTCTAGCCCAGTATCTGTACAAATCTGTATTGCCATGAAC
Organism: Lyroderma lyra; assembly: GCA_004026885.1. Classification (NCBI taxonomy): domain Eukaryota; kingdom Metazoa; phylum Chordata; class Mammalia; order Chiroptera; family Megadermatidae; genus Lyroderma; species Lyroderma lyra. Next base: position 119,241 of record PVJL010001863.1, read on the forward strand.
TTATCTGTAGGATGCAAGATGGTCCATTTTCTCCTGTTCTAGAGAGTTCTTTTTTGTTTGCTTGTTTTAATAGCTTTGTTGAGATATAATTCACATAAGCAATAAAACATACAATACAATGGTTCTTAGTATAGTCACAGGCATGTGCAAATACCACTAGACTCAATTTATTTTTTATCACCTCAGAAAGAAATCTGGTCTCCATTAGCAGTCATTCCTCTTTTGCCCCCATGTCCCTCGAGTCACTAATCTATTTTTTAACTCTGTAGATTTGCTTATTCAAGAGATTTCATATAAATGCTATCATGCAATATGTTTGTTTTGTGAATGACTTCTTTCACTTAATATAATTTTTCAAGTTTCGTCCTTGTTGTAGCATGTATCAGTACTTTCTTTTTTATGGTTGAATAATATTCTATTGTCTGGATAGAGCAGATTCTGTTCATCCATTCTTTAGCTGATGGACATTTGAGCTGTTTCTACTTTTTGGCTATTAGGAATCATGTGGCTGTAAACATTCATTTACAAGTTTTTGTGTGGACACATGTTTTCATTTCTCTTGAGTATGTACCTGGAAGTGGAATTACTGAGTCATCGTTTTATGAGTTTATTGGACATTTGTAAATAGTCTTTGAAAAAAATGTCTGTTCAGATCCATGGCTAATTTTTTAATTGGGTTTTGTCTTTTTTACTACTGAATTGTAAGAGTTCTTTATGTATTCTAGACACAGGTTTCTTATAAAAAATGTGATTTGCAAATAGTTTCTCCCATTCTCTGAGTGGTCTTTTTATTTTCTTGATAGTGTCCTCAGAAAAACAAAAGTTTTTAATTTCAAGGAAGTCCAATTTATCTATTTCTTCTCTTGCTACTTGTGCTATTGGTGTCATATTTAAGAATTCATTGCCAAATCCAAGTTTATGCTGTATCCATGTTTTCTTTTTAAGAGTTTTATCGTTTTAGCTGTATTTAAGACTTTTATTCATTTTGAGTTAATTTGTATATGTGATATGAGGGAAGAGTCCAACTACATTCTTTTCATGTAGCTATCCAGTTGTCTCAGCACCATTTGTTGAAAAGACTGTTCTTTCCCCATTGGATAGTCTTGGTACCCTCCTTGAAATCAGTTAACCATAGACACATAGGTTTACTTACAGAGCATCAGTTCTATTCTTTACGTCTATCATTATGCCAGTACTACACTGTCTTGATTGCTGCTGCTTTGTAGTAAGTTTTGAAATTAGAAAGTGTAGGTCCTTCAATTTTGTTCTTCTCTACTGAGATTGTTTTGACTATTCTGGGTCCTTTGAAATTCCATGTGAATTTTAGGATCAGTTCGTTAATTTCTACAGAGAAACCAGCTGTGATTCTGTTGCGTTCTGCATGACAAGAGCTGTGAGAAAACAAGAAGGGTGACGCAGGGTGAAAAAAAGACAGTAGCCAAGAATAGAGTGCAAGTGGGGTCAAGGGACTCAAACCTCAGGGACTGAGTCCCGAATCGGGCCAATGCATAGCTTTTATTAGTGGGCATACAGGGAAGTGAAACTGATTTTTTTCCAAGGTTTGTGAGTTTCGTGTCTCATGGCTGCTTTCCTGAAATCCCCATTGTGCTCCAACACGTACTGTGCCTTCACACACATGCACAGCCCCAGGGGATGGAGTCCTTGTTATGGTGAAACCATCTATTAAGGGGGAATGACCGATACCATTCCATCTGGTCTCAGTTCACCGAGACACCCACTCAAGGAAGTTTTACTGATGTCATTCCATCGGGTCTCAGTTTGCCGAGACACTTCCTTGTGATGCCATGGGAAAGGTGCAGGGGAATAGACAGTTCAGCAGCTATAAGGCAACAGGATTCTAATAGGGATTGCATTGACTCTATAGGTCACTTTGGGAATTGTTGCCATCTTAACAATATTAAGTCTCCTGATCCATGAACATAGGATGTTTTTCTATTTGTTTAGATTTTCTGTAATTTCTTTCAACAGTGCTTTGTAATTTTTAGTGTATAGATTTTATACTTCTTTTGGTAAATATATTCCCAACTATTTTATTTTTTTAGATGCTATTTAAAATAAAATTGTTCTCTTAATTTCATTTTCAGATTGTTCACTGCCAGTGTATGGGAATACCTTTATTTCTTTATATTCATCTTATATCCTGTAACCTTTATGAACTCATTTATTAATTCTAATAGTTTTTTTGGTGGCTTACTTCAGATTTTCTACATACACAATTACGTCATCTGTGAATGGAGATAGTTTTACTTTTCCTTACCAATCTGGATGTCTTTTATTTCTTTCTTTTATTTTTTAAAATTGCCTAATATCTCTGACTAGAATCTCTAGTACATTGAACACAAGCGGCTAGAACAAAGATCTTTGTCATGTTTCTGACTTTAGGGTGAAAATATTCAGTCTTTCACTATGAAGTATGATGTTAGCTGTGAGTTTTTCATAGGTGCCCTTATCCAGTTGAGATAATTCCCCTCTATTCCTCATTTGTTGAGTATTTTTATGATAAAAGGTTGTTAGATTTTGTAAAATTGTGCTTTTTTTTGGTATATGTTGAGCTGATTATGTGGTTTTTGTTTTCAGTTTATTGATATGGTATATTAGATTGGTTGACTTTGGGATATTAAACTAACCTTGCATTCCTGGGATAAATCCCTCTTGGTCATGGTGTATAATTCTTTTTGTATGTTGCTGGATTTGGTTTTTTAGTATTTTTATTGAGGATTTTTGCATCCATATTCATAAGAGATATTGGTCTGTAGTTTCTGTTTTTGTCTTTCCGTGATGTCTTTGTCAAGTTTTGGTGTCAGGATAACACTAGCCTCATTGGAGGGTTCTTGACCTTCCTCCTTTATTTTTCTTTCCATTGGCTTCTATAGGTCTCCAGGGAACCATAAATCCCTGTTTGTAAATATCTGTGGCTGGTGTTTGATGCAAACATTGCACTCCATAGGAGCCCCAATTTGGACTTGCTCTCTCTAGTCACCCCTGTAGCACTTTGTAGGTTGATATCAATGGAGAATGAACCCTTATGATTATTTTCCTTTAAAGGGATCACAAATCTAATCTGTACATGAGAACTTCCTGGGAAATTTTTTAAAAATAAAAAAAGAATTCCAGACCTTCAGAATCTCTGAAAGTGGAGCTCAGAAACTTGTATTTAAAACAAAAACAAAAACAAAAACAAATTTAAAAAAACAAAAAACAAAACAAAAACAAAAACAAAAACCCCAGAATATTCTGATGATTGGCTAGGTTTGTACTTACTGTTATGAACATGGCTGAGCAGTGGGCAGGGCTTCTCTGCTGGGCTCTGAACTCAGTTAATCTGTCACCTGCCGAGATCTGTGATCTGCAAACTTTTACAAACTTGATTCATAGCATGGGATACACTTTATATCCTGACCCAGTAGATAGTAAATGTATTCGTGTTTATGTGTCTGTAAACTGAAACAAAAATTTCATGTAATAATACCTACCCTTATTCCAGAAAATATACTTGGGTTTTTTGTCTTTTCTATTTTTTTCTTATTTCTTCACACACACACAAACTGATTAACCAAAACTCACTAATTAATTTTATAACCTAGTAATAGATACTGACCCACAGTTTGACAAGTGGTATCTTAGAAGGCACCTCAGAAGCCTAGGCATTTCTCCTAATTGCCTCAGTTTCCCCTTCTGTAAAATGAGAAAGTTATTAGATCAGATCATCTCTAAACTCTTGGGTTCTGTACATGTGTTAGATAGCAAGTATCTCTTTAGTTGTTCTTTGCTGCTATCCATATCCTTACCCTGACCAGATGTGTTTTGTTTTCCAACTCATCATTAGTTTAATCTCTGTACCCTCTCCAAGTACACTGTGTCCCTTTTACATCGGGAAGGCCAGAACTGACTCCAGCAAATGTGTCCTATACCAAGGCTAACTCTATAAAATCAGGCATCTTCTTTTTTATACTTTTGTCTGCTGTTTGCTGTGTTTGAAGCATTCAAGAAAAGTAAAGAAACTGCATATCAGTCTGCCCAAGAAATACTCTTCATTCAGTCATTCAGCAAGTATTTGTTGAGTGTCGGCTATGCGTGTAGTGATCTGTGTGCGTTGGGTAAATAGAAAAGCCTTCAAGAACTCCTCTGTTCATAACTTCCTTTTCTTCATTCACACATGGAGACCAAAGACAGAATGGTGGTGAGCAGAGGTTGCCACATCGTGTTCCAGTTATGCAGTGAACTGCCAGTCTTTATGCTGAGATGGAGCGTGGGGTGGGGATGATGATGTAATTTATTCTGTCTCTCAGTTGGGAGGTACAGTCTCAAATGTCAGCTTCTGTACCAGTACAGGCAGTCTCACAAATACTCCCAGCTCCGGTGTCAGGATTCTTTCAGTTGAAAGTGAAAATAAACCCAACTCAAACTGGCTTAAACCATACAGGGAACTTTTTGATTTGCATCCCCCAAAGGTTGAGGGCCCAAAACGGTGGGCCTTGTCCGTGGCTGCAGCAGAGCTGCCCTTAACCTTGTAACTTGATCAGAGAAGTGGAGGCATGAATACTGTTTCCTACAAGGACAAAAGCTTAAATGGGTTTGAAGTTTTTCAAGATATGCATCATCCAAGAAGAAAAACAGGGGGCTACACCTTCACTGAACCTGGAATCATCTAGGGCAACCCAGGGGCCGAATCGACCCTGCTGCCTGCTTTTGTGTGGCTCGTGAATAAAAATGGTGTGTACATTTTTAAATGGTTGGGGCATAACTAAAAAGAATAATATTCTGTGACATATAACGATTCCATGAGAGTCCAGTGTCTGTAAATAAAGTGTCATCAGCACACAGGCACGTCCATTTAGGTATTGCCTGTGCCTGAATTCATGCTGCAATGACAGCGTTAAGTAGTTGTGACAGAGACTGTCCGGCTCACCAAGCCTAAAATATTCACTATCTGACCTTTTACAGAAAAAGTTGCCCACTCCTGCTCTTGAGGTACCCATCTTCAGAAATTTGAGTCATTAATGTCATCTACATACCCCCAATTCTTTTTCAAATATTTTTTAAATGGAGGTGATATCACTGAATGCATTGCTGATAATACCACTAAGCACTGCCAAGGAATCCTGTGAGTCCATTCTGGACGAGGACACTGTCTTAGACCCAGATTCTCTGGGACACTGATAAACCTCGACCTGGACCCAGGCATTTGGTCACTCAGATGTTCTCATGGTCACTCTTCTCATAAAATGCACTGGACTTTAAAACATCAATGATAGGCCTTCCCCATATTTTGTCTAAGTCCTTGACACTTGGTGTCTTTTTCATTTTATTATTTTTTGGCCAGGGCAAGCTCAGAGGAATCAGCCAGCGAAAGGCAGAGCTTCGGGGAGTGGCTCCTCCTTCTGAGACGTCTGGCTCTTTTGTGGATGACAGCGGCTTTCATGCCATCCACACCGTGGAGGCACGTTCTCTGCTAGAATTTTGCCCTGACATGTATGCTGGGCTCTGTCCCAATCGGTGTTTCTGAAACCCTGTCCCATGAAAGAGTCTGAGCCCCATTGCCCCAAGGGCGGCGTGAGACGCGGACGAGGTCAGAGAGAGTTTGGTTCAAACCCTCTGCTCGCGCATTTACGGGCGGATTGTTCTTCACAAGTTCTATGATCTTTCTGAGCCTCATCAACTTCGTCTATGAAACAAAGGTGGTAACACTTCAAGATGGTCCTGTCAGCCTCACTAGCTGTCAGGCCCTCCACCTGTGTTAGCTGTTATTGTGACATTCAACACAGGGGCGTCTCCTATTTCTGTGGGCTGTTTTAACATAGTGTGTGTGCATGCATGCGTACACACACACACACACACACACACACACACACACACACTGTTTATGCTGGGAATTGAATCAAAAGAATTTTTCTTTGAACTAGTTCCTTCTTGGTTGAATGAATCACTGCCCATTATCTTTATGATATAATAACGTGAAATGCCAGTGAAAGGAGTCGGTGTTTGTTTCAATGGACCATTAACTCTTCAGATATGAATTTTCCTTGTCTTGCTGTTGCAGTTGGCAGCACTTTAAAATTAAGAAAATATTCAGGTGGTAATAGCCAAGATAAACAACAACAACAACAACAACAAAAACCGAACAAACAAAAAACCAAGCGCTCTCGTAGTCCCACGGCCGTCCCGGGAAGCGCGGGGCCCCTAAAAGGAACAGCTCGGTCTGCACAGACCGTGGGTCACTGTTTGCACAAGGGCTGCAAGCAGGTGCTCGTTCACACTCGGCCGTGAGGAAGGCCTGGCCCTTCCCGGGTCAGCAGTGGGGGCTCAGGAGGACATGGTCCAGTATGATATCTGAAGTCCAGGCTTCCAGATGCTGGTGCTGAATCTGCCATCTTTGAGTTCTTTTTTCCTTGCGGGTTTCCTCTGTCGAGTTTTGCTCACACTATCCACACGTCAGTAGGAGCAGTTCTTTTTATCTTGCTGAGATGTGTCCCCTGGCATATCGTTGATGTGACCCTTACCTCTGAATCATTGTCCCCGCCACTTCAAGAGGGAGTGCTGCAAGGCCATTCTCAGCCCGTCTCTGCCCTGTTGAAAATTCCTCCAGTCTGTGGCAGTTTTGTTTTGTAATTTAATTGTCATGTTAAGTAAAGTTATATATTAATATTGGCTTTGTTTGTTTTTATTAAGGCAAATAGCAATGCTGGTTTCTAAGGAAAAGCAGATGCCCTCTACCCTACCCCTCCCTCGCCCCAATTCCTCTCCCCAAGAAGAGAGGTTTTCCACCCTTTCACCGTCTCTTCTCGCATTTCCCAATAACAGATTTATGCTCTGTGCTTGGCAGAAGAATGGCCCCCACAGATGTCCACGTCCGGATTCCCGGATCCTGTGGATGTGTCAGGTTCTGTGGCAAAGGGGAACTAAATTGCTAATCAGCTGACCGGAAAACAGAGGTGACCCAGGATTATCTGGATGGGGCCAGTGTAATAACGAGGTGCCCTAGAAGTGGGAGAAGAAAGCAGAAGGTGGACGTTAGACCTGCCCCGTCATTGCTGACTTGCAAAGTGGAGAAAGGAAGCCACGGGCCGAGGAGGGTGGGCAACCTCCAGGGCTGTGAGAAACGAGGAAATGGATTTTCCCCTCGAGCCTCTAGAGGGGAACTCAGCCGCGCTGACACCTCGGTTTTAGCCAGGGAGGCCCAGGTCAGACTTCCCACCTACGGGACTGTCAGATAATAACCCTGTGTTCTTTGTAGCTACTAGGGTTTTGGTTATTTGTGACAGCAGGGATAGAAAACTAATCCACACTTCCATTTCTTGATTTCTGTATTAGTTCTAGAGACTGTCCTTTGACGTACTGTCGTCAAAGGTGAAGACGTAACCACCTTGCACGTTTCCCCGCCTCCATCTCTGTGCACCCCTCTGTAGGCGGCGGATGCTTTTGCCTCTGACAGCGGGCACCTGCGTTTTTCTTTGGAGAGTCTCCCTGGGATACTGGCTCACTTTGCTGATATGTGCAGAGCTGCAATGCCTGCGAGTTTCCCTGACCATCCCCGCCCCCAGCCCAGGGGGCTGCTTGATCAATGCTTCTCAGGATGGGGGCATGAGCCCCCAACAGCCTGGGCTCAGGGTGGGGCAACTCTGAAGCTTCCTTTAACTTTAGGGTTTTGTGGAGCTTTGCCTGAAACGTCCCATTTGCTTGGCTTCCTCCCTCCTTCCTTGTCCTGCACTTCCTTACTTGTCACTCCTGAAACCTTTACTGTGTCACTTGTATCCCAGGGACTTTTCTAGGAACTTGATCTAAGACTTCCCTACTTCCATGCGGTACCTGTGCCTGAAGTCCCTCTCCACGTCGACTTATTCCAAACGTCTGAAAGCCTGTCAAGTGGGAAAAAAGTTACACTTAGACTGTGCAGCTCCAAAGGACAGAGCTTAGACCTTACATGGGACTTCTCAGGATGCAGAGTTCCGTTCGTTAGAGGCCGTCCTTAGTACATAGTAAGTGCGCCAGCCAGGAGGCACGCTCGCTGATGAAGGGTTTGCCTGGGGTGCACCCGACCCACAGAGGCCGACCTCAGAATCCGTGCCACCTACACTTAACCGTAGGACCTCTTTCATGAAACAACGGAAGGTAGCAGCCTCACTGGGGGAAGCAAATTTTCAATTTTGAAGTTTTGTGTCAGTCCCGGGGGGCGGGGGGCGGTGCGCTTTCGAGTTTGTGGGTGTAATTAGAGCTTGTGAGGGTGTGGAGAGGTGCTCGTGTGTCCATTTGCCTGCAGAGTAGTAAACCAAGCAGGAAAAGCGCGCCCACAGTAAACGCGGTGTGTGTTCTTGGCGTTTCTCTGCCTCACATTCCTTAGCAAGAGTGTAAGTCAATTAAAGATTCCCTTACCTCCAGGATCATGTGCCTGCAGCTCACTGCTTCCGGGCTCCGCGGGTCAGCATAGCCCCAGGAGACAAATCTGCTGAGTCACTAACCCAACTGGGCACTGTCCTCCACCGTGAGGCCAGTCCGGCTGGGCCCCGGGCAGAGCGCTGCCCATTCTTTTGTATGGTTGCCAAGACTAAAGGTGCGTCTCCAGCAGTGAAGACTGAGATTTGAAGCTCAAGGTCAGGGCCAGAGATACCATTCATTGTCTTGGTCAACCCAAGCTGTCCCTCACAGCTGCTGAGACATTGAGGCAGGAGAAGTAACTCTATACGTGGCACTCAGGCCCTTGAAAGCCGGGGCCGAGGAAACACGGACAACCAACTTCTTTGAACCTTTAAGAAGTTTCTCTTTCAGGAAATAAATATTGCTGTCCCCACTTCTTAAAAAAATTTGCATTACAAAACAGTATGACAAAACCACGAAACAAAAAAACAAGCAAGCGAGCAGACAAGAAGCTGTGGGCCCCTCGGTCCTGGCTGACTCCAGAGGCACCAATGCCAGGAGAATGTGCAAAGGGGCACTTGTACTGGGGGACCGGGGGGGGGGGGGGTGTAAAATGGGAAAGGATCTGAAAGCACAAGTGTGTGAGTGCGATCGAAAGGCGGCCTTTCGCTCTCGGAGGGTCGTCCCCGTGGGCTCCGCGTGAGCCGCGCGGTCCTCTGGCCCCGTCTTGCCCAGGAGCGAGCTGGCCGCTCTCAACAATGCCGCCTTGTCTCCCTCGCTATCAACTGACCGGCCCGGGAACCCCGCAGCCTCTCTGACTCCAGCCTTATCTCCAAACAGGACACCCTCCTCTGCACATCACTGAGCTGCCTGTGATGCCAGCGCCAGTCCTCAATCGGGCTCTGTTCATCTGTGACCTCAGGCGGGCGCAGAGCGGGGACGGGCCGGCTCCCCCCTTTCCACCTGAGTGACTGCGGTATGAAGCCCCGCTTTGGGACACTGAGATGCCCCGAGCCTCGCTGGGCTCCTGGGGCCCCCGCGCCCCTGCATGAAAGGCCCTTGTTGTTCGGTGGAGTGCGGCCGACTGTGCGATGGCCTCCGAGGTGCTTTTCATGTGGCCGCACCCAGGTGCTCCGTGGGCGTTTTAATAGCCCAGTTAGAGTACGTGATAGACAGACGTGCCCGCGGCTGGGAGGGGGCCTACGCTCCTGGGTCCCGACGTGCAGTTTAGTGCAGCCAAAGCAGTTTCGTGGTGAGAGAGACCGGGAGTCCCTGGGCTGTAACTTCTCCCGCCGTAGTTTTCTGGTCCATCCCCTCCTGGCCACGTGCGGCTTGGCCGGGGACCCCCAGCCGCGGGAGGCAGGTCCCGGGACCGCCGCGTGTCGTCTCACGGCGTGGCTCCTGCCCTCCGCCCTGCTCTGTTGGCCCCCAGGAACGCCAGGAGCTGGTCAGGGTGAGCGGTGCCTTGGGGAGGGGGAAGGCACGTGGAACCTCCCCGTGACTCGTGTTGGGTGCTGCCGTTGCCCGTGGAAAACTCTCCCAGAAGACCCTCACTGGGTGACCCTGAAGCTCAGATTTGATCCCCGAATCTGCAAGGGGAAGGCCTCTGCCCGCTGGGACTCTAGGTCAGCTGCTGAAAAAATGCATGCACGGTTTGAGGTTCAGCTTGCTCCCGGGTGACCAACTGCCCAGGTTCACCTGGGACTGAGAAATCTCCTGGGACCCTCGCAGCTGGCAAGTCCCCGGCAAAGCTGGACGCCGGTCACCTTATCACCAACAATTCTACCCACTTTCCTAAATACACTTGTTAGTACAAACCACAGGGCTTGTGTAACATTTGTGTTTTGGTTGGTGGAAACCTGCGCGCAGTTAGGGGTGACACTGTTTTTCGTGCAGACGCCGCCGGGGTGATGGGGGTCACTGCTGTAACAAGATGCTGGAACTGAGCCTCTTCAGCAGAGGAGTTTGGTTCTGTCGGGGCCCAGGGAGTGAGTCAGGCACGACGGTCTGGGATCTGGGAGGCCAAGGTTCTGCAGGAAGAGGGATTTCTTTCCTGATGCCGGTCGCGTCCCCGCCGAGGAGCGCCAGGTCTCACTCCGGGATTGGTTGGTAGCCCAGCCCACTGGCAGAGTGCAGCCATTCCTGGGGACGGTGGGGAAATGGCGGCATGGAGGAGTGGTGTCTCTCCATTTACTCATGTATTTTAGAAAATATTTATTGAGCACGTACTATGTGCTCTGGGGACAAGGTGGTGAACAAGACATGTGCCCTTTTCGTGATGCTTATAGCCTGACAAGGAACGCAGCACCAAAAGCTGGGGACTGCTGGGAGGGAGGAAATCCAGGGTGAAGGGGACCCCAGGGCAGGGCAGCTCTCCTCACCCAGAGACAGTGCGGAAAGGAGCGGAGGAACGGGCTGTCCCCGTGGCACCTCCCCCTGGGACAGCTACCAGGCGTCTCATGGGGAACAGTTCAGAATAATGCACCTGATTCCTCCGACCCTGCTCGTTCCACGACCTTCCTTGTCACAGCTGATGGCACTACCACCCTTCCCACTGCTCAGGCCAAACTGTTTGGAGCACCCTTTGCCTCCCACCCCACACCCAATCCCTCAGCAAGTTCGGTAGGACAGACCGTCACAACAGAACCCAACCACTTCTCCTGCCCTTCCCCGTTCCAGCCCCTGCTCCACACAGGGGTGCAGGGGCCCTTTGAGAGGACATGTCCCACAACAACAACAACAACAACGTGAATCATGGCACTGACAGCACCTAGTAGGCACTTGCTAGACGACCATTGCTGTGTAGGCGCTAACTACTGCAACACTCACAATAATCCTACAAGGTGGGGCCTGCGGCCAGGTCTGCGATGACATGACGACACATTGCTGAAAACCAGGGTGCTATGCAAAGTCACAGTAAAAGAAACGACAGGGCTTGGTGTCGGGGGAGCGGGGGCATGCAATCAGGAGCATAACACTCAAGAACGTCATCAGTGCGACGTTTTTAAAGAAAGACAGAGAGGAGGAGGGGAAGCTAAATATAAGGTGATGGAAAGAGACGTCACACTGGGTGGTGACCTTATTATACAACAAGCTGACAATGCACTGTGGAACTGTATGCCTGAGACCTATGTAGTCCTTGCTAACAGATGTCACCCCAATAAGTCTAACAATAAAAATGAATTTAAAAAAAAGAAAGAAAGAGAGACAGGAGCCTAATAAAAATGGCAGCACAGTCTTACACATATGAGTGATTCAGAAATACGTACGTGCTGCCCTAGATCAGGCGCTTCACCTTGTAGAGGGTGATGTTTGCTTGTAGAAGTGGGTACTGGAACAATCAAACAGGGCCAGCTTGGGAGTTACTGTGACAGGGTGGAAGGAGGGTAACTGAAATGGGTGGTCGCGATGCCACCGGGGAGGGCGTGGCCCCTGACACCGCTGGTGAGCCAGGTAGCTGGGACGTGCTTCAGGTGTGTACACGTACGTTTGTGTTTTCCTACAGGACTTGATTCAACTAGGTGGGGCAACGTTCTGTTACGCTCGGTTCGCGTTTGGCAGTTGAAATGACACATGGCCAAACGTGGATTTTCCAAAATAGGCTCCGACTGTTCCCTAACATAATAAAAATCTCACTAGGACAAATCCGTGTTTTCAAAACAAGGGCGGTCACGTCCGGACCATACTGACAGCCCCACTTAATAGGGGAGGACACTGAGGCAGTGCAATGTTGACACCGAGGGCTGAGTAGCTAAAAAGTGGCAGAGCTGGGTTTTTCACTTGAATTGGATTTCAGAATCTCCGTGCTCAGTCTCCGGAGTCACGTCACGCGGGTTCGGATCAAGGTCGGGGTCTTTTAGTGACCTTGACTCTGACTAGACAGGCTTGCAATTCACTCCCCTACAGAACAATCTCTCGGAGTTTATTACCAAACCTGTACTGATAAAAGTAATAAGTAATGTGCACGCAGGTATGATGCACGTGGGGCTCTCATCGGACCAGACACTGGGGTTGTCTCTGTATATTCCCAAGGTAGGATTCGAAGAGCAGAGGTGGGGACCTCAATCCTCAACATTTTGTACGTGAGGGGAAAGCAGCACAGAGTGGGTCAGCTTGCCCAACGTCACACCGCAGAGCAAGGGTGTGAATGTGGGTGATGTAATTTTTAAGGCTGCACGCTCGCCAAATCGCCACACCACTTAGGATGCCCACCCCCCTCCGTGCGGCAAATGGAACAAATTTCAGAGCCTGGGGACTTCACTGTCATGTGGGCCATTTTATTGTTGAAGGGAGTGGTGGGGGCTTGCCCAAGGCCATGCAGCTAATACACAGAATGTCCCCTCTTCCCAGGCCAGCACTGTGAGCTCTCCCACTGCACCTGCAGCCGTGGTGCCGGATGCTCCTTAAATGGGCAACCATGTAAGGTGGACTGAGATGATCCTTTTATCTTCAAAGGCTTCACGATCTGGGGCACTTTTCCAACAGGGAAAATGCTTCTTGACACCCACAACATGTGGTAGCAATAACCTGCACTTTCTGAGCACGCTGGACATTTGACAGATCTCGGGGTAATCCCATCATTTGGTAGACGGGCATCGCCGACTGGTCTCGGAGGCATAACTCAATGCCGATTCCTCCTCATGACCCTGAAAGCGTCCCCAGCCAAGCCAGGGGACAGACCTCTGAGGGCACCTGCTCTTGCTATCATCGCACCTCACACAAAGCAGCCAGCGCAGGCATGGGATGTGTGGCAGGGAAGGCTGTTTAGCTCAGAGTGTCACTGCGCTGGGTGACTTGACCCCACGGGGCACTATGGCCTCCGTGGAGCAGCAGTGGCCCAGCTGGCCACACACAGTCCATTGCCTACCTCGGCGGACAGTGAGACACACAGCCCTGGGAACCTGCCCCGGACCCCTGGGTCCAGCGGAGCGTGGCCGCCAGGGGCAGGCGTGGGAGTCAAATGGAGTCTACCAGCCCCCAGGGAGAGATCGCACACATATCCTCGGCCTTCTTTGAGTCCTGGTCTCCTTACCTGACAACAGGGAGCGAGGACAACCTACCCCACAGGTCACTGGGAGTGGTTGAGGCTACCTAAAGGACCAGATACTGCTACTTTAGGTTTTGCAATCTGTAGGGCCATGATCATGGCCCAAAGTAGCCAATGACAGTGTGAATGGTAAAAATGGCAACACGTCTGTGGTATACCACACACCAGTCACTCTTGTCACTTCATACGTATTAACGAATTTAAGGCTCTGATAGATTTTATTATCCCATTTTGCAGATGAAGAAACCGAGACAAGACGATCTGAGTAACTTGCTCCGAGCACGTGGTGGGATTCAGAGCTGGATGATACGGCTTCAGAGCCCAGAGACGTCTGTGACCACGTGGGAAGCACTGCCTTGTGACAATTTAAGATGTGAGTCTATCCTTGCTTTCTTGGACTCTCCTTCGAGCGTGATGTCTTCTGGAGGATTCAGGGGCGCTGGGGTTGTGTGGCGTGGTGAAGAGCTGGCCCCCTGGCCTGGTCCTGTCCCCGGCCAGCGTGGATTCTTCTCCAAGGGCCCTTAGATCCCCAGCCTAGGCTGCCCGACGTGGGAGAGGGGTGGGGCGTAGCCAGCCGCACCCGAGCCGCTGGGCAGCTCCCATTGCCTGCTGCGGATTCAGTGACTTCAGTGCCAGGGGTGCCCATTACCTGGTTGAGTACCTTCCCTCTGCCCACTAACAGTGACATGGTTAGAGCCTGGGAAAAGTCTCCTGGGAGAGAAGTCACTTACTCGGGTGGGACGATTCCTTCGTTTTCACTACATATTACGTCCTTTAAAAACAAACGGCTTGTAGACGTCATTCCGTTTTGGAGCCCCCTTTGCCGATCTCGAAGTCCAAAAGTCTGGCAGATTGGGGTGATGGTAAAAATTTCCACTTCGAGTGAAATTTTAATTTGTCAGGGATTTACTGCCATCTTTCCACCGCTGGGTGAATGTCCCCTCTGACCTTGGAGTACTTGGTCACCTTTGAACGTGTCTCCAGAGGCTAGAATGTGTGGGTGGCTCCCAGAGGCCTGGGGTTGGCTTTGCTCCCCGTGACAGGGGCCTCACCACGGCAAATGAAATCAGAAAAGCAAAACAGTCAGCTCCTCGCTGAAGACTTGTCCCAGCAGCCGGAGAAGGAGGGCACAGCCTTGCCTTCTCCCTGGGCGGCCAGCTGAGCGGGACGATCTCACGGTCTTTTCCGTGTCTGACATGTGACTCATGCACATACATGAGTGGGGTTTCCCAGGGAGCCAGGCCAGGGGCTGGCGGGAGAGAGCAGGCCTGGCCCCCCTTCCCTCTCATCCCCACCTTCGCAGGACCCACCCTTGGGCCCGGTACGCTCTTCGCTGAGCACGTCGGGAGAGAGCAGCGGGGCTGTCGGCGAAGCATCCCGCCGTGTAGCACGGAAACCGGAGGCGCCGAGGGCTGGACGTTTGTCCTCCGGCAGCTCTGGTGTGTTCCCACGCGTCGTGGCTATTACCTTCCAGGCCGCACGGTCTGCTGTTTCCGAAGCCGACCCGGAGCCACGTCCCTCCGCTCGGTTTATTTGGAAATGTCAGCGTCCTCAGCCACGCGCCCCTCCAGGGTGGACAAAGCCAGACGCCATCGCCGTGTGCACACGCTCCCAGATGTGGTGGCGGCAGGGGACAGATGGGGACACGGCTTAGGGGGGAAGGCAACGCTCGGGCCAAGAACAGCACACGCCCGCGCGCCTGCGCCCCCGCCGGCACGACCTCCCCGCCGGCACGACCGCCCCCCCCGACGGGCGTTTGGCTCTGGGGAGACGGTGGGTGCGGGGAGCTGCTGTGCACGGGAGGGACGCGGCCGGGCCCGCCTGCCAGGTGGGCTGTCCAAGCCTGCGCGGCCCTAACCTCCTCCACATGTGAACAAGTGTTTACAGTTTTAAAGATGTGTTGAGTAATTGCACATGCGAGATAGCTCCCCTCTAATGCGCCCGGCATGTTCCCAGGCCTCCCCGAGAACACACGGGGCGGCAGTGAAGTCGTTCGCCTGCTCCGCGTCGGGCCGGGGGAGGCACCGGTTCGTGGTGAGGTATAATTGGTAGCACTTGTGCCTTTGTAGTTCCCTTCTCAGCTACCGAAAATTACTGCCTTAATCTGCTCTTTACTTACCCGGATGATGGAAGCAGCCCCACGGAGCCCCTTCGCCCCAGGCAGCAGAGCCGCAGTTCTCAAAACCTAACGTTTTGGGGCTCACCTCACGTTTCGGGAGGCGGGTGAAAACCAAAAACAAGGGCAGCATCGGCTCACGCTCACATGGGCTTGATTTTCAAGAATTTGGAATCCCCTCAGAATAATAGAATAGTTTTTCCTTTTTGCCACTAAAGAGTCATTAAAGACCCCTCTGTTTTCACAGATGGGTTTCCTTTCACCCCCCACCCCGCCCCCCAAATGATTCCTCACGCCCTTTGTTTTCATGGGAAAATAGCTGGTGTCAGCTCGGGGGAGGGACGGGGCATTCTACTTCCCTCGTTATTCTTTATGGGGTTCTCGGTCTTCTCTCCGGCTTCCAGCAAGGCAGGTCGCTTCGCATTAGTAAAACTCCGCGTCAGCCCCACCGAGGCCCACGGTGAAGGACTAGCACCAGCTCGCAAGGTGGAGAAATGGGAGCCCCCCCACGGCTTCCCACCAGCTCCCCGTGGGAGTCCATGGCACAAAGCAAGGCCAATGCAATGGGCGACACACTTCACCCGTGTCACCTGCCTGGGGTCCTCTGGCTTTCCCAGGACCTCCCCATCTCAGCTGACAGCTGGCGGAACTTCGTGACCTGGCGGAACTTCTGAGCTGACTTCAGGGCTGCACTTTCCAACTTGAAAAGCTTTTTACTACTGTTTTGCCGGTCTCCCAACCGAGTGCTTTGGCTTCGGAGGCACAGTCCTGAGAAGCAGGGCCCTGGGGACCGAATCCTCCCTCCTGGCTGGGCAGCTCTGTCCCTGCTCCGGACACCCTGCTTCCATGGCCCGCAGTCCTCCTTGCAGGCCCCCATGGACCCCGCCAGGCAGATCTCACCTGACAGGCGGGCGTGTTTGGAGGCCAGAACTTCCAGATTCGAAAGTCTTCTCGTCCTCAGAGCCTGAGCCTCGGCCTTGCTGGCCTCAGACGTGACTTCCATTTCAGTGAGAAGTCAAACCCTGTTCACACACCTGGCTTCCGTCCCAAACTTTCCCCGTGGGGTCTCACGGCCTCCCCCCAACCTGAGCCCAGGTGGGGCTGCCAAGGGATGGGCTGGTGGAGAGACAGCTGCACAGTCCTGTCCTTTCTGTGTCCCCTGCCCCGCCCCCATTGCTGTGGGACGTTTATCGTTCTGGGGTAGGTATTGGCCTCTCTGCTCTTTTGTGAGGTATTCAAGGGTCGTTTCCATGGTTGCTCATTTTTTGAGCAATTCTCACCAGAAGACCTGGCACAGAGGGTCTTCTCTAAGGCAGTGTGTCAATCTCAGAAAGGCCGCCAACAAAAATAATCGTGGTAAAACCTTGGAGCGTGAGCAGGGGACATTTGATTCAGCGCAGCCCGTGGGTGTTCAGACCCGTGGCAGATGCTATTGGGGCGCCCCCCTCAGCTTTCCCCGTTGCCTTCAAACCTAAGGCTTAGGTGTCAACGGTTTGCTCCTGCAAGCCCGCGGTCTCGGGCGGTGGGGCGGCGTGGGGCCCGGTGTGCTTGCCCCATTCTCGGGCGGGCTGCTGTGCCCGGCAGGTGAGCCTCCAGGAGCAGCTCGCAGCCACTTTCTGGAGGACTGCGTCCCTTAGAGGGCCCCCGCGGGCAGTGGTGAGCTGAGCACAGACTCCGGTGGGGAGCCGGAGAGGAGAAAGAGCCTCAATTATCCAACCCACCCCCCGCCCCCCCGCCAGTGAGGACAGCCACTGCCTGGTGTGTCCCCCACTGACGATACAGGCGGCTTTGGCCTTCCCGACAGGGACTGCACTCGAGCCTGTTGGTGCAGCAGGGACTGGCACCTCTGCTGAACCTGACTCCCGGCAGCCGGGCAGCCGGGCAGCCGGGACAGCCCCGTGTCCCCCCAACACCCCGTGCCCCAGAGCTGTTACCCCTGGAGCCGTGCCTCCCGCCTCTCCGGGCTGCCTACCCTTCCTGTCCAGCCCGCGGCCTGGCCCGGACAGGCGCTTTCCGATGTGGCCTCGGGGCTGCATCAATGGCACCAACGAGCCGAATTCCCTTCCCGGCCTCACAGTGCAACTCGCTGTTCGGCGCCCTGATTTTCGCACCAGAAGGGTGCCGTCTAGGGTTACTGTCCAGAGAATTCTTAAAAGCGCCGTTTCGGGTCCCTTGTTTGGAGGCACCCGGCGCTGATACAACACGTGTTTTCCGGGACCGGGGCGCGCGGTGGCGTCCAGGGACCTATGGACAGTGAAGGAAGTGTTTTCGCGCCTTGTGGTTAAACGGGATTGCTTTGGGAGTGCTGAGTGAGGGGCACACTGTTTATTGTATTTTGGGGGGAAAGGGGTGATTTTGCAGGGAATGTGGGTGATGCTGGTCATTGAACAGGATCGTCCATGTATTTGAGCTGGGCAAACTGGGGGGAAAACATCGGAACCTCTGTCATCCATCCCGTTTGTCCCCACCTAGTTCATCTTTGCTCCTCCTGCCCCACCGAGGACCCTCTCAGCGCCGCCCCGTCCTCACACCCACCCCCGGGGCTCTGTTGCACTGGCCCCTCCAAGGCTCGGCTTCCAAGGAGCTCTCAGCACTTCAGAGACAGAACGTCTCCTCCTCCTGCACGAAGTCCCCAGGCAGCAGGGGACGGTGTCAGTTTGCAAGATGAACACAGGAGCCGAATCCAAAATCGTCCGGTTGTCACGGTCCTATGGCGTGAGCTTTCCCACGCAGTGAAACTGGGGCGCAGAGAGGGCGAGCCTACGAACGAGGCCCCATGAGGAAGTTGTCCTCTGCCAGGCTGTGGGCTTCTGAGGGCTGTCCAGAAAGCATCCACCGGCCATGCGATATGACAATGTTAATATTGATCGTGGCTGGATTTTTTCCGGACAGCCATCGTAGACTTCTGGGGAGCAGAACAAACTTCAATGACTGGGCGTGTGGGTGCAGGCGAGGAGCGGGGGGCAGGACTGTGGGATGAGGTTCGTTACCCTCACACGTCTACTCCTTCAGTGCCATTTTTAACACCGTTAGAGAACCGAAGCGCCTCCGTCTTTCTGGGGCCCATTACAGCCGACCTGTCCTTGGGGAACGGGAGTTCCTGAGCAGACCCAGCTGCTAACCTGCCTTCCGGGGGGAGGGTCCCAGCTGCGCATTTGGGGAAAAGGCGAGGGAACTGCTGGTGGGAGCGGGGCCGTGGTAGGTCCCACTCACTTAGTGACTTTTCCCAGGGCAGGGGACATTGTGTTCAGTGTGGGGAGTTCAGGCCCACAGCCGGCGCTGTCAGAGCGCAGGCCACAGCTCCTCAGCTGTCCCTGTCCTCCTCGTGAGAATACCTTTCCACCACGAGCAGCTGAGGCTCCCTACCTGCTACAGACTCGGTGAACGTTTGTGTCTCCCCAGAATCCATGGCTTGACATTCTAATCCCCAAGGTGGTGCTGTTTGTAGGTGGGGCCTTTGGGAAGTGAACAGTTCATGAGGGTGCAGCCCTTCTCAATGGGGTCAGTGCCCTGATAAAAGAGGCCCCAGCAAGACCCCTGGCCCCTTCTGCCACAGTGAGAGGATCGTTCTGTATGAACCCGGACATGGGCCCAAACCCATGGATGACTTTATGTTAGGCTTCCACCCCCCAGAACTCTGAGAAACGCATGCATGTTCTATGGAATTTATGTGATAGCAGCCCACATGGACTGAGACCCCACCTGAGGGTGTCTTTTAGCTGGAGGTGAACTTATCCCACTCTAGGGCTGGCTCGATGGAACGCTGGGCAGGTAACCCTCCAGGAGCAGCTCAGCCTAAGACCGATGGGTGTTGGAGGATAAACACCCCAGTTCCCCAGGGTCCTCTAGTCTAGGAAGACAACACCATCTCTCAGAGGCCCCTGCAAACAGCGGTATCCCGTTAAACAGGCCCCTTGGGAGGGGACTGGTGCAAGGGAAGCCTTCATCTGTGGCATTTGTCCAGTTCTGTGGTGTCAATCCTCCCACTGCGGTGGGACTCAGGTCACCACAGAGGTGCTGCCCTCAGAGCTGGGGGAGATGCACACAGCTCGCTGTGTGAGTCAGTCCGGGTGGCCCCAGCGCACCCCTGCCGGCAGGACTGAGGCCAGGTTGCCCCTGCGGTCACCTGCCATTAGCATGCCTTGTCCTGGCATCCATCCCGCCCTGTCTCCAGCCCCCACAGCCTTCCTGAGACTTCCGTGGATCACCTCCCAGATAAACAAAGAACTTGCACCCAAATTCTTCTTTCAGGATCTTCTTCTGGTAGAATCCAAACTGGAACTGGAGCTGCGACTCGGGCTTTGTTGTTCTTTCAACCAAGTGGGCGGCATTCTCCGCTGACTGGAGGAACGTGTATGCTCTTGGCCTGGTCCCAGCCTGGCTTTTGGCCTGTGTCCCCCACCCCGGAGCCCAACGCCTGTCCAGTTTCCTCTCCTCCCACCACTACCGTCGTTTGTCTCCCCTGGCATCACTGCCCTTGTCGCCCCTCTCAACCCTCCATTTCTTCAGGCTTCACTGCCTCCAGCCTCCTCCCCAAGGTACTTCCTGGTCTTCCTGGGCAGAATGAACCACTTCCTCCCTGCGGCATTGAGTGGTTTGGACCTTGACTCGGTGTGTGTTCGCCTGACTTGGTTTGTGTCCCTGCCGTGCTGAACTGGCCCCCCACAGGGCAAGGCCCCCCGCAGGGCAAGGCCCACGCGGCCTGAACGGTGTGCAGCCCGGGCACTGGCCGGGTTGTCATCAGCAAACGTTGGTGGGATACGCAGGTCCTGCCCAGGCCACGGTCATTGACTCAGCTTCTGCTTTGACTTTCCCCAAGTCACAGCCAGGAGTAGTCGTCAACCACAGGCAGATGGCACAATCCTTGATGTGGACCCAGGAGGGCAGTGCTAAGGGGGTGACTGCTCCCTCTTAAATGGGAAAAATACCAAGGCCCAAGGGAATCGTTTTCCGTGATCCCCAGGGCATGCTCCACAGCAAGGAGAGGTGACATAGAAGCTCAGTTCTCCAGATTTCCGTCGGGTGAGGGAATGGGGTCACCTGTCAGTCACTACCGTCCAGTAGATGTGCTTTGGCTAGCAAGTTCGCCGCGGGCACGTTTCATCCGATAGCTCGAGCATCACGTGTCGGCTGGTGTTCAGGGATTAAGACACTTGGGCCCCGGATTTGGCTCTGCCTCTGTCACGGGCCAGGAGACTTTGAGTGAGTCGTTTGTCCCCTAAGCTTCTGTCACCACTTTTGTGAAATGGGGATAATCTGGTACCTGTTAAGAGTTTGGGGGACGTTTGAGTGAGATGTATGAAATGTTTAGTGTTTATTATCTGGCACACAGGAAAGCCTCCAAAATATATCAGCTGTTATTAAAATAAAAATGTGCGCCAAGCTCTGCAAAGCTCAAGGAGTGATCATTTGACTAAGGTGCAGCCTGTCCTCAGGAAGGTCACAGCCTTGGGAGAGACATGGCTAGCAGACCCATGATCCTGGTTCAGGGTGCTAAGTAGTCTGAGGCTGAGGTTTGCAGGGGTTTCAGGGAGCCCGGGAGAAGAAACAGAGCAGTGCACCCCCATCCCCACCCCAGCCATTTCTGATATCAATGCTTAGTTTGGGGAAAACACCTCATTTCTGTTCCTATTCCGACAGAATGGAGGGGGCTGGCTCTGGTAGAGCTAATATTGATGGAGAAGGTGTGTCAGTGGGGAGATGCCGGAGGCTTTCATGCCACCTTTCCCCATCCCCAAGGCGTCCCTGCCATATGACAGGAAGATGTAGTGAGGGGGTCATGGAGTCCCCATTCATTGTGCATGAAATCCCCTCAACCTCAAGGGACGGCGGGCTGGATCTTCCTAAAGAACACTCCTTGTTCGCATGAACTCTTGGACTTCCTCCCAACTACTTAAACTCTTTGCTTTGTTTAATCCAGGAAATAAATTGTAAAACGGGAACTTTCTGACTCAACTTTTAGTATCTCTTGGCTCCACAGAAAGCTAGAAATGATGTTCTTTAAGGCCCTTTTCGGTCTAAGGAAACAGTGGTCTGCAACCAGGGCGATTTTGCACGCCAGGGGACATTTGACAATGTCCGGAGACATTCTTGGTGGTCACACCGGGAGTGTGCCACTGGCATCTAGTGTGATAGAGGCAGGGATGCTGCTAAACACCCCACAATGCACAGGACAGTCCCCCATCACAAAGAATCATCCGGCCTAAAATGCTAATAGTGCTGTGGGGAGAAACTGTTGTAAGGGAGTGAAAATTGAGGTGTGTGCGTGTGTGCATGTGTGCGTGTGTCCATGTGTGTGCATGTGTTTGTGCATGTGTGTTTGTGCTTGTGTATGTGCACATGTGTGTGTGTTCATGTGTTGCATGTGTGTGTGTTTGTGCATATGTGTGTGTGCATGTTCATGTGTGTGAGTGCGTGTCTGCACATGTGCGTGTGTTTGTGCATGTGTGTGTGTGCCTGTGCGTGCGTGCGTGTGTGTACGTGCCTGTGCGTGCGTGCGTGTGTGCGTGCGTGTATGTACGTGCATTCATGTGTGTGCGTGCATGCGTGTCTGTGTATGTGTGCACGTGCGTGCATGCATGCGTGTGTGCATGTGCGTGCGTGCATGTGTGCGTGTGTGCGTATGCATGCGTGCGTGCGTGCGTGTGTGCGCGTGCGTGCGTGTGCATGAGGAGCAACACACATGATTATATGGATAGGATGTCAAGCGGGATGTTCTATAGTATTTTCCAGTCTAAAGGGTAATGGAGTAGGACGCCACTTTAGACCTCACTGTATTGGAATCAGATTTACCAATCAAGTCAACTAACCAATTCCTACGTCATACGTCATTTCTGGGAGGCGACTGGGAAACACCGATCTGTGAAAGACTCGAGTGAAGGCTGGAGGCACCTAGATGACGTTCGTGGCGCCGCAGCTGAAGCTCCCGGGTGAGTTACGCTGTGACATCTGGCCCTCCAGTGGCAGAGCGCCGAACACGACCATCCAGGCCTTGGGGTGGGGGTGGAGCAGAAGGAGCCGGGTAATTATAAATGGGCCTCCCCGACCCACAGCGAGGCGAGCGAGCTCCGAATAAACAGGACGGCCTCCGACCGGGAGGCCCGGGCGAGCTGATTGGTCTGGAGGTCCATGAGTGACCTTCTGGGGGGGAGGGGGGCGGGGCGGTGGGGGGGCACTCGCCCTGGATGGCAGCCCTGTCACCAAGCAGCTACGGTAACGTCCGCCCTGCGAGCCTCGGGTCCGTGCACAGGGGCCACCGCGCCCGGCGCAGACTCGCGTAGCCGGTGGCCGGAGGCCTGTGCCCCCTTGCAGTTCACTGGCAATTACTGTCTTTTTGAAGTGGCTGAGCATTCTGGGGCGTTGGGTGCTGTGCAGGCGTCTCCACAAGATGGGTCTCCCCGGAGTCACTGGTTATGTTAACCCCGCCTGCTTGCCCGGGGCTCCCTGTGCCCAGCTGCAAAAGCTCTTGCCTTCCGTCATGGCTGCAGGGCTGTCCCAGTGTGCACTGTGCGGGCAAATGTCAAAGCCCATAGCCCTGAACGTGGGAGGTCACCACCCTTCCTGTGAGTCAGAGAGGCCCGAAAGCTTGTTCACGACCCCCACACCAGGAAAAGACCCCATGACACCCTGCATTTGGATAGAGCCTAGAAAAAAATGCAGCCGCCACACCGTGGGATAACCACCATCTTGGTCCAGTCAGATCGCTTAGAGTCGTGGAGGTGTCTCCATGTTTTGCAGTCATTGAATTAGTCGTTTTCACATTTCTTGAGCGTCTGCCATGTTCTTGATGAGTATCAGGTCCTGGAGACCCCTGAGAGGGGCGGTGCTGCGAAAGGAGGGGACACGCAGCCTCCCAAGGGCGGTGTGTAGGACACACGGAGTTCCCACTCTTTGTGAACTGAAGGGTCTGGCGTGGGGGAGGTGGGACAGGGGCCTTGCTGACAGTGAGGTGAGCGGCCCCAGGTGGATCCACTTAGAGGCGTCTGGAACTGGTTGCGGACATCGGTGAAGGCTCCTCCTCGTGGAGTAAGTCTGTCCTGTGCCTAAGGCAGGCAGCCACATGGGTGTCCACGCACAGGCCTATCCCAGGCTCTTAGAAGGAGGGCTTTAAGGAAGAACCTGCACTAGGAAGGGAAGTGTCCTGATGGGTCGTCGCTGTCTGCCAGGGTCCCAGGAGAGTGGGGTGTACAAGGCTGGGGCACACCTGTGCCATCCTGGGTAAAACCATGGCCTTTCAAAGCAGCCCCTTGAGTGCGTGAGTTTACACGTGTTCTTCTGCCCGTGTGTGAGACTCGGTGGGGTTCACATCTTGTTTTAATGGTTCTTGTGCTTTAAACCTACGTTTATCTGACATTACATTGTATATCCATATGTTTATTTGTTACTTTCTGTGCCTTCCATGATGCTGTAAGCCTTGTGGGGGTGGGGAGAGACAGCATGCCCCTCATACCGATATCACCAGGGCCTAACAAGCTGCCTGGCACATAATAGGTGGTCAATGAAAATGGTGAGTAGGTGAATTAGTGGACTTTTGGTAAAAATATTTACTTGCTATTGGATTCCCTATAGTACTTTTTGACTAAATGTGTGGTCCAGTGCCCTCACCTCAGTTAAGTGCAACGTGTCTCCCATTCCTGCCCAGGTCCTCTTTCCCACCCCATCCCCATTGCTCTGGAATGTAGGGTTGTTGCTGCCCTGACTCTGTGCTCAAGGGTGCCATCGCTTCCAGGTGCTGTGTTGCCACTTCCAGTGGGTCCCGCTCCTCCCTTGGGGAAACTTAGCTGTCCCCTGCACCTTCACTGAGCACCAGCCCATTGTGGGTTCTGCTGCCTCCTCCACTAAACACTGCCACTCCCCAGCCACCACGGTCACTGGACATGATGATCATTTCTGTGCCCTTCACAACTTCCAGAAAGCAGGGACCTGGTGTCCCCAGTTACCAGAGAGTCTGTCTCATATCCCCCTTCCCCCTTTTTTGGGACCAATATGCAGCAGTCCAGAACAGGGCGTTAGCAACCCCGGGACCTGAGTTTGAGTACTGGTTGCTAAGTACTAGCTGCAGAACCTTGAGCAAATCACAACCTTTGTGGGCCTCCAGGTTCTTCATATATAAAATGGGATAAAACTCCCAATATCGTCATCCCTATTATTTGTACAGGATGATGAAGAGGCCAGTCTGCGCTGTCACAGATGGCCATCACCCCTCGCCCCGCCCCCCGCCGCCTACGTCACGCCCCCGCGTTGTAGACACGGTCTGCTTCGGTGCGCTGCTCCCCACACCTGTGCCTTCGCTTCTTCTCTCTTTGGCGGGGAGGCTCCTCCCCATCGCCTTGCCCTGGCCACACTCCCCTCCACACCCTCTAGGAGCCAGCCCAGGAGCCACCTCCTCCGGACGTTCTCCATGACTGGCCTGCCCTCTTCTAGCACCTGCAGCCACCTAAGCCTGGGACGGGTCCCCGGTTAGTCATCACTCACTTCTCAGGGCACGTCTCTCTCCAGGCGCCAGCTGCTTCACGGTTCGGTTGTCTGTCTTTCCAGCTAGCTGACGAGCGTCTCGGAGACGGGGGCTGTCTGTGTCTTATTCTCTTCTACTCCTGCTACCAGCACCGTGCCTGGCCCGTAGACAGCTCAGTAGCTCTTGGGTGCACGTCAGTGAATTGCATGGAGTGGACTGAACAGTTTCTCTCTCTGCGGATGGGGGTCCTCTTTGAGTGCGGCGCTGGGGAATCGGGGTCGGCAGGGGTGGGGAGGTGCAGTGACCTGACCACAGTGGTTAAGAGGAAGACAGACCCAATACCCCAAGTGTGGTCCGGGGGTTTCTGACCAGCTCCCCTGTAAAGTGGAAATGGGTCACTCTTGCAGGGCGGCCATTTTTAAAGAGCTAACTCTTTGCTTCTGATGAGCATGGCCAAGTTCAACACGCAGCGGGGACGGCTGCAAAGACACACGTGTCACGTCCAGGCAGCTAAATGTTCCCCGCTCAAAACAAGGCCCAACTGAAAGGATCAAAGGCTGCACATGGCCAGGCAGTGACAAATTTATGAAGTCCCGTCATCCGCATGAAAACATTGTGTATTTTAATCTGCCCAGTGGACATAAATCAATCTCGAGTTTCTGTAGAAGGAATTGCAAGTCAGCCACACTTCTCCATAAAAATGTACGGGATCTGCTGAAAGCGAGTTTTACATCTTTCAAAGGACAAAGGTTTTCTTTGCGAGGGTGGCATCTAAATGCACCTTGGTATCCCCCTTTCACGAAAAAAGTCCCGAACATCTCGCTTTCAATGCGTGTACAAGCTTTGTTATTACACTTCGATTTACAAACAAAGCTGTTGGCACAGGAAAGCCTGTGGTAGGTAGACAGACCACCCGTAAGTATGCGTATGAAAGCCCAGTTGGAAAATCTCCTTATGTCAGCCAAAAGTGTGACTGCATTTCTAAAAACTTGGCCGTGCTCTTGGTGGTCGAAACAGTGAACCTTTTTGTTCATTGAATGCTGAAAACACAAGTATGCCAAAGAGAGCCTTTTCCTAGCAGGTTTCAAAACTCCTTGCTATTTTTTACTTTTTCTCTCAGGCCTTGGGAACATTGAACAAACGCGAATCGGAGATGTTTTATTGTCTTGTGTGTAGTCGGAGGCTTCAGGCGATGGCCAGCCAGGGCGGGCGCGGGCGCCTGCAGGGGATTCACAGGGAAGCCTCTTTCTGCCCCGGCCCTCTGGCCACAGGGCGGGATGGACGCTGCATGCCCTCACTTCACTTCACGGGGAGGTGGGAGAGAGGCTGGGGCAATAAATGGGAGGGACAGTGGGACCTTTCCTCTTGGAGAGTGCAGTGTGCAACATGGCTGACCCAGGCCTTACGCACTGTCCGTGGTTATGGAAACGAGAAACTGAGTCTCCACATTGGGAGGGGGCTGGTAGCTGCGATTTCCTGAGCTTGTTACTGCTAACCAACTGGGCTAACGAAGTTTCCAAAAGTTGTATGCATGTGACATATACCAGGTAGGACAATTAATTTCACAAACTCGTCCTAGAAAAAGTGCTGCCCACCTCACTGCTGAGTATCGCTCCGGTCACCTTCGAAGCCCTCCCCTTGGGAAGCTATGCACCGACGTCGGTGCCTAGTCCACCCTTCAAAGCAATTTGGGAACTCTTTTTTCTGGAATGGCCATCAGAGCTGTCATTGTACCCAAAATCTTACAATTAAGTCCATGGGATTGCCACCATGTGCTTACAATGGCAGCACCATACAAACAATTCAGTAAGGTGTCATAACCTTGGCACCTTGAGGGGTGGACTAGGCGCTGGCATCGGTGCACAGACTCCCAAGGGGAGGACTTCGAAGGTGACCATAGTGATACTCAGCAGTGAGGGAGGTAGCACTTTCTCTAGGACGAGTTCGTGAAATTAAGTGTCCGAGCTCGTACGTGTGGTTGTGTGTACTTTATGGTACATGGTGCCGTAACTTCTCCGCTGTCGCGGCCTCTGATTGACTGAACACCATTCTGAGCCAGGGGGACGGTGAGGAGGGAAAGTGCAGGGCTCCCCGTCTGGGTCTGTTCGGGCTGCTGTAACAGAAGTACCACAGACCGGCTGACTTATAGACAACAAGCATTTATTCCTTGTGGTTCCGGAGGCTGAGAAGTCCAAGGTACAGGTGCTGGCACATTCAGTGTCGGGGTTTTTTGTTTTTTTTTTTTTATGAAAAGGTAATTACATGTACAAAGTCAAGAATTCAAAGAGTAAAAAGCTCTGCAATAACAAAATAATTCTCTCTTTCATCCTGGGTCCCCAAGTCCTCTCCCATGGCAACCACTGTTCATAGTTACTTTTTAAGTGACTCCTTTCAGACTAGTTCTGTGCACGCCAGTGCGCGCACACGCATGCAAACCGGACAGCCAGACCAGGCGGCAGGGCACTGGACTGTCCTCCCCTTTTCTCTCTCAGTGGTTATTTGGGAGGTCCTTCCCCAGCAGCTCGCTGTCACCTACCTCCTTCTTAGGAGTGACGGTGCTGTGGTCAGAAGTGGATGTGGTGCCATTTCGTGCACCAGCCCTCACCAAAGGACACATAACACTTCATCGCTAGCTTTCTGTTACAATAAACAGTGCTGTTACTTATTAATGTCTGCCACTTGCAAATACATCTCCAGGAGAATCTCCTAACTGTGCTTTACTAGTGTCAATGGGCGTGTGCATTGAAGTTTATGATGGTTGTCCTTGTCACTGTTGTTATTATTATACGTTTATAAGTATCCAAAGAAGTTGAGCCAGTTTGCTCACCCACCAGTGGGCCAAAAGCACCTGTTTTATGACCCCTTCCTCAGCCCAGTGTGTGTCAGACTTTGATCTTTGCCAGTCTGATGAATGACAAAGGCCACTTTAGAAGTGAGCATTTTAAAAGACAGTCTCTATTGCTTTCTTGTAGATGTTATAAGAGTACAGAGCTTAAACACCGGTTAGAGATCATTTGGTCCAATATTCTCGTCTAATTTTACAGACGAGGAAGAGAGCTCAGTGTGGGGACGGCCCTCTGCTGTGCCATGCAGCGCCCGCTACCCCCCATCAGTCCAGAGCCAGCAGGAGAGCCAATGTGGGGCTCACGTAGACTCGTCCTTGTGGAGTTGCTGCTCCTGGCGAGCAACGTTGGACCGAATACTTCGTGTCATTAACACACGGAAGTTGTGTAGCATGCCCACGCCGCCCCACGTCGCTCTTGGAAGCAGGTTATACATAGGCAGTTGGCCTTCACACACCACCTCCTGACTTGGTACTTGAAATTCCCCTCATGGAGAGAGGAAAACACCTCTGGACCGCGTGAGAGAATTCCTAAAAGGCTTCTATCCCGGGCGAGGCCATGCATCCCTTCGCTGTCTCCGTTGTCTCCGCAGATGGGAAGGATGGACAGCAGGGCCTCCGTAAGGGGGAGGGGCTTTGTTTGGGGTGTGAGGGAAAGGGGAGGGGGAGGGGGAGGAAAGACCATGGCTCCCTGTCGTAATCCGTTCTGGCTGCTGTAACAGAAACGCCATCGACAACGAGGCTGATGAACAACAAACACCTATTTCTCACGGCTCTGGAGGCTGGGAAGTTCAAGGTCAAGGTGCTGGCAGTGACAGCCTGCTTCCTGGTTCATGAATGCCCATTTTCTCTGTGTCCTCACCTGGCAGGAAGGAAGTGGAAGTTCTCTGGGGTCCCTTTTGTGAGGGCGCCACCCTCATGACCTGATCACCTCCCGAAGGCCCCACCTCCTGACACCATCACCATGGGGATGAACTTTCAGCACGTGAATTCGGGGACGGGGGACACAATCTCAGCCTGTAGCACTTCCTGAGCAGGAGCTGGTGTCAGGTGGACAAGGGTTCTAGTTTGGGTCCTTTTCTCACTAGTGTTGCCTCTTTGGGCAAGCAACCTAATTCCTCCATGCCTCAGTTTCCCTCATTTGCAAAATGGGGATAATTATGGTCTCTGCCTTTCATGGTGTCCATGCGGATCAATAAGAGAATACTTAAAAAGCACTTGGCACAGTGCCCCACTGGTCATGAAGCCCGAAGACGTGCAGGTGTCCGCAGCAGTGTGGTTATTTACTGCTCTCACAAGTTCGTTTCCGCGAGGCCGCATCCCAGAGGCCTCTCTGCTCGTCAGTCTCAACCTGCCCTTTTATTCTCAGACCCCTCTCTGGGCCAAGGCAGCTTCTAAAATAGGAATGTCGTCAGGGAAAGTAATGCCCTCTCGGAAGAAGTAAGCCACACTCCACTGGAAGGTGGGGGAGGGATGCTCCCCAGAAAGGCCAAGCCTTCTCTGGGGTGCGCTGAGTCCGCTCTAGGAGACTCAGATGGTGGGGTGGTGTTTATAGCCTCAGTTCATGCAATGGCTTCTGGGAAACCCGTGTCAGGTTCATCTTGACGTCTGCAGGTCTGTCCCCAGCATAGCGTCGTTCTGCACCCTGTGACGTTCTCCATTCTCGTTTGATCTCAGAAGTTGGGCGCCTGTGGAGATAGAGCCCATGTAGCAAGACAAGATGGCCTCCCAGACGGCTGGTTGGGGTACACACAGCTTTTGTAGACTGTAGAAACGCCAAATGGGAACTGTTCCCCTCCAGTGTTTTAAATCGAAAATTCCTGTCTTTCAGCCCGTTTTCTGTCTCCTTCTCTAATAATGGTATGGTATGTGGTCTAGAGGCTGAGTTTTTGAAACTGGTGATTTGCTGTAGTTCTTGGCTTTGAGTGTACACTGCGCGCGTGTGTGTGTGTGTGCATGCGTGTGTGTATGTGTGTGTGTGTGTGTGTGTGTGCACGCCCATGCATGTATCTCTTCTTATTAGCCATTCTCTTTATCCCAGTAGGGGAACTGGTTTCTAGGAGATGGGCTGGTTTCCGGGGTCTGTAGAGGACATATTCTGGCAGGTTGGCATTTCTATAATCTGTGTATTTTTTGGCTTCCTCACAAAAATGTCAGGTCTTTGTGATAGAGCTGAAACTGATGCTACATCCGCTCCTTTGCTAGAAAAGATTCAATGTACAGATTAGTTATGGGGACAATAGCTCCCTTTTCACCTCATTTTTATGTTACACATTCTTCTAATTTTGCTAGCACTACCTCCCCCCAAACAATCAGAGATCAGTCAGAAAGATTTCAGCCACGTTTCAAGCATCTTTAAGAAACCTCTCTCTCTCCCCCTCTCTCTTTCTTTCTTACCCCCCTCCTTTTCTCCCCCGCTTCCTCTCCCTCTCTCTCTCCCTCTCTCTCTCTCCAAGCATAATGTGGGTACATTACAGTCAGCTTCAGCCGTACAAAATCCATAGAAAGACAGAACTAACTCTAGTTTTATTAAGAAAATTAAATTGAAAAGGCATGAGACTAGTGGTTAATAGATGAGGGCTCAGGAGCTGACAGTCCCCTCTGTCACTGCAGTGTGTTGCTGCCACTCTGGATCCTGCTTAGTTAGTCATCTGCATCACAGGACATTGGATTAGATGATCTGGTTTGGGGGTGGGGCTCCTCCACCTATGATAGATCAGAACTCCAACTCCATGCTGTAGTTTGTTTATTCCTTTTGTTTTCTTTATTGGTTTACTTGGGTGGTTTTTCATTTTAGGAGACTTATAAAACTAAATTAAAAAAATAAACTAACAGCCATTTTATGTCACCTCACATTAGTAGGTTGACTTACACATCTGGTATCTATTTCTCTCCTTTTAGCCCTCTTTTAAAAGTCACGCTATTGATACAGTAAATGTGACGCATGCTCAAACTAAACAAACACTCACACGCTCCTTTTCTAAAACAATTTTCTAAGGTGAAAGAAATTCATTCTTTTTAGCTTATGAAAAAAAGAATTTGGGGCTTCTAACTAGAAGGTCCAGGGAGGAAGCGGTCATTGTAGATGCAGCTAGATCCAGGTGATCAGGTCCCTGTCGCTCTCTTCACCCGCATGGCTGGCTCCATTTCCTTCTGCGTTGGTCCAAGCTCAGACCAGCTTTCTCCAAGGAGGTGCATACATCGCTGTGGGCACCCCCACACTCACATTGTACGCCATTAGAGATGTTGGAATTGCTGGAGTCATTACATCATCTTGCTGAACTCTTTCAATCTTTGACAACATTCAGTGACTTCCTATTGTGAAACACAGGAGCATTACTGTCATCATACGTGTGACCTTACCTCTTCCTACAACATCCCAAGTTTTGATCATTTCTGTGTTTGTATCACCCACATTCGTCATCATGATACCCGTAGTTGTTTAGTGTTGGTTTGACATAAAACAATCAACCCAGTGCTGACACTGCCAGTCATTTGGATGTGGTTCTCCATTCCGGCTGTCTCTGTTTGGATTAATCACTAATTGGTTGGATTCCGTTGCGAAGCAGCTTTTTCCAAAAGTGTTGGTTATTACTGTGTGTCCAGTGGGTTTTGTGTTGTTGTTCTTGTATGTTTGAGGCTATCTCCATGTTGCTTTTTTTCCTTGAACCCTACCTTATGTAGGTAAATTTTTCTTGGGATGCTTTCTTTCCTTCCTGTATTTGTCATTGTGCCAAACTCTTCTGACATTGAATTTTGCTTTTTGCTAAGGAGAATTCTGGGGCCAGCCTGACCCCCCAACCCCGCCGCCCAATAAGTACTTCTTTTTACTGTTTTGCTTGAAGAATTCTTTCTTTATCCTTTACGTTTAATAACTGAAATAGGACATGTCTTCATGTTAAGCATTCTTCTTCAGATTTTTTTCAGAACACTGTATGTTGTCAGCCAATGGATTTGGGTCTTTCTTCATTCTTGGATACGCTCATTATTATATATCTAAATGCATCTTCATCTTCATTCAGTTGTACACTTTAGAATGAGGCACCAATTATTTTTATGTTGGATTGCATCTCTCTGACTTCTATATTTATTACCTTTTTTCATTGTTTTACAATCGTTGTGATTTTTTTTTAAAAATTCTGTATTTAGGTCAATGATTTCAAGTCTCTATACCAGTAATATGAATTTATGTTTTAGTTTATATTGACCCTTTCTGGTACACTTCATTCCACCTTGTAGTTCCAGGTTTCCACCTACTGTCATTTCTCTTTAGCCTAAAGGACTTCCTTTAGCATGTCTTGTAGATCGTGCCTGCTGGAAACAAATTTTCTCAGCTTTTATTTATCTGAAATGTCTTTATTTTGCCTTAATTTTTGACCAATGGTTCCAATGGACATAGACTTCTAGATGGAAGTGTTTCCTCCTCCTTCCTTTAGCAATTTAAAAGTCATGTTTCATTATCATCTGGCCTGCACTGGGTCTGCTAAGGGGTCTTTCGAGTCATTGTTCCTCTGAATATAATGCCCTGCTCCCCCCACTCCCAAAGCTTTCAAGAGTTTCTCCTTATTTTCTGTTTAGCAGTTTAATATGATGAACCTAAGGTCTGATTTTTTTTCCTCTACGTTTATCCTCTTTTGGATTTGCTGAGTTTTTTGGATTTATCAGTTAATATTTTTCACCAAAGTGGGGGGAATTGGAGCCTTTCCTTGCTCAAATATGTTTTTTTCTGCCCACTCTCCCTGTTTTCCTTTGGAGACTATAAGTACGAATGAATTTTAGACTACTTGATGTTGCCTCACAGGTCACTCATGACTGATGAAATTTTTCCCAATATTTTTGTGTATTATTCAGATTGGATCATTTATACTGATTTACCTTCAGTGTGCGGACCCTTCCTTTGTGCGTAACTGAGGCGTTCGGGGATATGTCACGTCGTGTGCTGCTTGAGCCAGGAGCCCTACTGCCCCCGGGACCCAGTTTTCCTCTCTTCACCTCTCCCCCGTCCTCTCGTTGGAGTGTGAGCTTCACTCTCAACACATTCTTACCTCATGGTGCCAAAACAGCTGCCCAAAGCTCATTTTGGTTTGGGTTCAAGTTCAATAGGAACGTGAGTGAATGAGTATCTCCCAGCAAGAGCCACTGTCTCTCCCTGCCTCTTGGGCCGGTCACTGGTCCAGGAGAACGGGGTCCTCTCGCTGGCTGGCCTGATGCAGCGACCTCCTCCGGGTGCAGGCCTAGAGCTGGCTCCGCAGAGGCACATGGCTGATGGTGCAGAAAGTAGTTTCCCACGGGCAAACTGAAACTGTGTCACCGGAAGACAGGTCACCAGGCTCTGCAAGGCCTTAGAACAACAGATGTCCTCTACAACAGAGCCGCATGTTGCTTGGGTTGTTCCAGGTATATCAGACATCAGAGGTCCTGAGTGCCATTAATGTTCCTGCTCATCAGTTGACCTTCAGGGTGTGTCTCAGGGCGGATAGGAGCCGCCCCAGAAGAATCCATGTGAGCTTCCCAAGCAGGTGATCTGAGATACACAAAGCAGAGAGGCTCCTGGGATCCATCTCCCATTTATTTTCTATAAACATGAGTCATTCTACGTTTGTTTGAGGTAAAATAAGTGTTCAGTTTTATCGAATTATATCAAAAGTATTTCTTTATGGGCATTAAGATCGAACATCCAGTTAAAAATGTTGACTATTCTAAGCTAAAGATACAGTGCTGGGGCCCATGGAAGCCACGAAGGCCACTGGTTAGCTCGGATCATTCCTTCTTATTTATCCCTAGATTTTTGTTTTGTTTTGGTTTGTTTTTTTTTAAGAAATGAGACTCTATTCTGGTGCAGTCTGTTTCTGCAAAGCTTTAAATCTTTAGAGAAATATGCAGGAGGAAAGGCTCTGAGAACCGTATCTGGAGTTCGTTTTTAGTAAACCAGGCAGAACTGGAACGAACCGAGGGCGCTCCTGTGCTGCGTCCTGAGAAAAAGCGTCGTTCGTAGGACGTGGCGGGGCCGCTTAGGCGCATCCTTTCTTTGGGGTGTCTTCCTTTATTGATGGCCTCTGTTGCTTGTCACCTCTCAGGCTATCTGGGCACGTTTAGGGCATGTGTGCAGACTAGTTGTTTCTCTTCATCAGCGTGAGCATCGCCTCGCCCTTCACCTGGATGGTGCTGCCCAGTCGGTAACGAGGTCCTCATGACCCCCACGTCTAAGCTTTAGAAGTTAAAATAAAATTCCACGTCGGAAGAGCCTCACCGATCTTCTACCCCAGGTTGATGTTTGGAGGCCGGTGTTCAATTTGATGCTTTCAGGATTAAGTACAGGTTTGAGAGCTTCCAAGATTTTTTCTCCTTGGAGTGCCTCGGCCGTGTTTCTGGGATGTGTCCGTAGTGCCCGGAACCCGCACGCTGTGCCCGAACCCGCACGCTGTGCCCGGTCCGCGAGGCCTGCGGAAAGCCCGTGACTCGCCATCATTTTTACAGGCTGCTGCCGCAGTCTCGGGGTT
This sequence comes from Lyroderma lyra, assembly GCA_004026885.1. NCBI lineage: Eukaryota > Metazoa > Chordata > Mammalia > Chiroptera > Megadermatidae > Lyroderma > Lyroderma lyra. The sequence goes on from PVJL010001863.1 coordinate 153,573, forward strand.
GGAGGTCCCTTGGAGCGGAGGGCGGAACAGAGCTGGGTATCTCCCCGCCTACTGTGACGTTCTCACAACTGCTGTTTGCACTCGGCTTTATTTATGAGCCTTCCAGGGTGCGTAAGGTTTGCATTGGCGGGGGCCGAAGGTGTCTGTTGCACCTCCTGACGATTTCTGTCTGAGGACGGTACTGCTTGGGGGTGCACTTTCTCCCGGGACACACTTGCTTCTTGGAAGTGTGCCCGTGAGGAGGAAGCAGGCGTTGCAGGAGGTTTTAGACCGAGGACTCTAAGCCAGGCTGCTCGCCGCGGGCCCTGCCGGCTTCTGGGCCTGCCCCGCTGCGATCCAGGCCCCGAACCACACAGCTCAAGTGATTTACAAAGCACAACCCTGAACTTGCAGATATCCCAGGTGTCACCTTGTCACTGCACAGTTGCAGCCCTTCGACGGCACCCCCTACTCCCTTCGGGATGAAGTACAAGTGCACGTGCGGACCTGGCAGGGCCCGGCGGGCTGTCCCGGCTGGTTCTCCGCCTCATCTTGGCCACGGCCCCTCCCACTCAGGGCTGATGATGGAGAAGAGACCTCACTCTGCCCCCACCCACGCTCTGCTGACCCTCAGGCCTGGCACCTCTGCCTTCTCCTCTCCTCCTCACCCTCCCACTACCTTGACTCTCAGACATGAGCTCTGCCAGGGGATCTCCTTAACGCCCCCCTCCCTGAAACGGGGGTCACAGCACATCTCCCGGCTCCCGCTCTGGACCGAAAGCTCCTGTGCACAACCGTCTCCCGTGTTGTGTCCCTGGGGCCCGGCATGTGCCCGGCAGGTGGTGGATGCCCAGGAAATATTTGCCGAATGAATCTAAGCATAGTTTACAGTCCTTTCACAGGTAGGGCTGGGGGACAGGAAAAACAAACGATTGAGAGCTGTTTGTTTTGTCTCCTTTTATTTAAAAGAATTCTTTCTGAAAGTGGCATCATTGAAGAATTTCTGTGTTGTCATTCTTTTTCCTTCTTTAGCATCCTTCGGGCTCTGCCACTTCACCAAGGGTCCCTTTAACCTGTCGCTATCGTGACAGAACGTCCGATAACGACCCGCCCTGGGGACGCTTTCCTCGGATCTAAGTCGGTGGAAGTGAACACACGGGCTTCCACGTTCCGTCAGAGCCGGATTTGTTTCTAAACAGCGATGGAGTATCTCCCCCTAGTTTTTTCCTTAGAACATCTTGTCTGAGGCAGGTGGGAGGGGAACTTGGAAAACTGTCCGTTGAAACATTTATTAACTGAAAAATGGTGTTAAAAGAAAATATGTGCCTCACGGAAATGCAGTTTAGTTATCACACATATGGGATGCATTTTATTGGAGTTGAACAGTCTTGGAAGAAAAAAAAATCCCATAAATATACAAACTGCTTTACTGCATTTTGTTGTTCAATTCAATTCAGAAGTGCTACAGGGAATTTAATATCAGAAGCACTGGCTTTGGAGGACCACACCTAAAATTTTATTATTGTTGGCATGTTTGTTGAAACATGTCACGTAGTGATGGATTTACTTCTCTGCTATTTGCTGAGCTCATGTTTAAATCTTGATTTCTGTTTGAGGCTGAGTTTTGTCTATGGGCTCTTGAGAGATTTTCTAAAATAATATAATAGTTGCATTTTGACTTTTCTTTCAGTAAGTAGCAGAATGGCTCTCAGACTTCCTTTTTATGGATAAAGTGTTAAAACTAGTGCTGGTGAGAAGATTTTTGAGGGACCCCATGTCTGAACTGTCTTCCACATATTCCTTCACTGGCTCAGATCCCCAGAGCAGGACCACCAGGGTCAAGGCCATGAATGCATATGATTCTCCGATACGGTAATGGCCGTATGACATGCTGCTTACCCCAAACATAAACACACCCTGGAGGCTCTGAGTCTGGGTGTAGAATCCCAGGCGTGTGAAATTTGCACGTGGCTCACCCTCTCGGCTCTTTCTTTTCAATGCTGGAGCAAAACACAGTTAAAGAGGAGATAAGACTCTGGCCAGCTGAATGGAAAACATGTAATAAAATGAGCATCTTACCACTACACCCAGATCTCTTTTCACCAACTCTGGGCCACCTCTGACAGGACCAGAGATCCTAGGGGCAAACGCCCTGGACTTGCATCAAGGGAAGAGAGTCTTCCAATGAAGTTCAATCAGGAGAATTCCTTTTACTGAAAGAAGCTCTTTGTGGAAAGGAGGGGGACAGGAGGGGGGACTTGGAGCTTGGCCCAACGCTTACTGCCCGACAACTCCCCCGCCCTCCTCCTACGAAACGATCCACCCAGGCTCCAGCGTACGGAGACCACTGAGATCCCGGTTCTCCTCCCGGTCGATGCTCAGGAGGGACCAGGTTCATCTCCACGGTTGGTCTGACCTCTCCGGTCTTCAAGCTGTTGTGAGCATGAGAAATCATTAGGCAGAGTAGCTACCGGTAGGCGCTCTTAGGGCTTCAGGCAGGAAATGGCCAAAACACACGCCCTCGGTGAGCTGGCCCGGGGTGGGGTGGGGGAGCACCTCCCAAGCCTCCTGTGTTCCACGTGAGCCGTGAACTAAGGGGACGTACTGTGTTAGAGACCGGCGTTCACGGACAATTCACCTTTCAGCGTCCCCAACCCTCCAACTGCCCCCCGTAGTGTAGCTCATCACCGCTTTCTCCATTGGATGAAACTCTAAATGAAAGAGTTGACTTGCCTCAAGGGGCCATGTTAGAAAGATACCCACTAAGTATGAGAGGTGTTTCCTCTGGGAAACCCACAATGAGGAGGTGGAGAGGGGTGGAGAGGGAGATGCAACAGAGAGCAGGCTGGATAGACTCTTACCTTCCTGCCGCGCATTGAGGGAGAATTCCTGTGTTGTTGAAATTATTTTTCCCCTCCCCTAAGCCACTCAGCTTCACCCCCGCCCCCTCCATGTTTGCCAGTAAGTGAATCGGTGTAATCGATGTCACTCCATTCTGAACCACCCGGGAGACTCCGTGATGGTGGGGAGCTGGTCTGTTTCCATCTTGCCTGAATTGCTGGTGCCCACAGTATCTGCTGTTGTCTGTGAACACGTGTTAAGTGAAATAAAATGTTTAGGACGAGATCACAAGGGAAAACAAAATAGTAATAGTGGGTGTTCCGGAGGGTATGACATGGGTGAAGTCACTTTAGAAGCTGAGCGAGTGAGTCCATCTGCTGAGGTTGAGCCAGGTCAGGTTCCTGGAGGGTCTGGGGTTTGAACTGGCCTCGGCAATAGGGTTGCATTAAATAGGAGCGTGAAGCCTGCGAGACACACAGACTGAGTAAGTAGAGGCAGGGGACACCTGGTGCTCAAGTTCTGGGTTGACCAGTGAACGAGGTCAGGAAAGCAAAAGTAGAAAAAGTCCATAATTACCCCAGAAGTTGGACTAACTAAATCAAAGTTAACTATTATATTTCCAAAGCTCAGGGTCCCCCTTTTTTGGGATATGGCTTCTTTTCCTCCACCCCCCTCTCTGACTGCTCAACTATCTACGAGGCTCCTCCTGCTGGGATTAGGGCTCAGGCGCTACGTTCTGGAAGTGGGTTCTCATTTCCTGAGGTGAACCGACCCCACGCCCTCTGTGAAATGTGGCACGAACAGGGTAAAACAAAACAAAACGTGTTTCGTATTAATGGGTAAGACCAAAGCCAATGTGATATGATTTAAGGTGATTTCTGTAAGTTTTTTTCAAATGCGTATTTACTGGGGAAATGAATGTGTTTTAAAAAAGGGGGTATATTCGGAATGAGGGTTGCCCACTTGGACCAACAGAACGATCCCCATCACGAGGCCGGCTTAGCTACCAGAAGAATGCTAACCGGTGGAGAACACAGTCAAGTTCAGAACATTTCTTGGGGCTCTAATGATAGAGCAAACGCCGTAATCAGCGGCACATTTCCTGCATTACTATGCAAATCACGCTACCACGAAATTAATAGTTGTCATTGGTTGTGTTTCCTGGTTTCTCTTATCCCCTTCATTTGAGTATCAGAGAGTAAGAAAAAAGGCATATTTCTATTATCAGTCAACTTCGACTGCATGTATTTTCGCTCTTTCGGGCCAAGCTCTAGTTCACTGACACGGACTTAATGGAAAGAAATGATAGTACTATTAAAAAATAATTATGGACTTAAAATAGCAGGCACATTCTTAAACACCATGGTTATGATGGAGCTGGCTTATGATTAGAACCTTAAGTGTAACTGTGAAGTATCCTCCTTCTGCTGTTGGGGGGCAAGGAGGCATACACATTGATTCTGAATGGTATTTTTTCTTTTCAAAATTGTTTTTGGCTGGAGACATAATTTAAAGATCATTTTACTATGGCATGCGCTAATCAGCCTGGTTGGTGGCTTCTCTGTGATCCCTAAGGTGGTTGGGAGGGTGAGCTGCATATCAGAACTAGTAGGGTTACTTTTTCAGTGAAAAGTCCCCTGGAGATTCTGACCTAGAGCTGAAGGGGGACCAGTCCCCCCTACTCCGTGCCAACATAAACAACTCCTATTAATGGGTTGTAGATATTCTGTAGCTGTCTTGAGGATATACAAGAGTTGAGAACTACCAGCTAGAATGAATTTTATAGCTAAAAGCAGCAAGCCACTGTTTCTTAACTCCCATGTCTTACAGGGTAAGGTGAGCTGCTGGTTCCTGGGTGCTCTGCTAGGTGCTTACCTATGTAGTGTCCAGTGTAAATGCCATTCTCACTGCGTAGATGGGGAAGTGGGGACTGTACTGTCAAGGCCACCGCTAAGTAGCATTGTATCCCAGCTTTTCTGACTCCAAAGCTAAATCAGCAAAGTCACTGCCCATGCAGACAGCTGGAGCATGGCTCCGTAGTGGGCATCTGTTTTTTCGCCTGTCGCCATCTCTTTCTGTCTTCGGGTGCAGCACCCGAACTCTCCTTTGGAGAGCGTTCCTCTCCCTCTCTCAGTTCATGCGGCTCTAGTGAGGCCACTCCCACTGGTGACCCTCGGATGGGCACTCTCCCTGGCTCAGCCAGCCACAGCGACCGGTCCAGGGATGGGCGCACGCTCCTTTTGTATCGTGTAGGGAATTGGCTCATGTAACTGTGGAGGCTAAGGAGTCCCAAGATCGGAGATTCAGGAGCTGACAGTGCAGTTCTAGTTGGAAAGCCGCAGGCTGGTGACTCAGGAGGAATTCATGTTTCAGGCTGAGTCCAAAGGCTGGAAAAGACAGATGTCCCAGCTCAAGACAGGCAGGAGGAGTTCCCTCTTATTTGGGGGAGGGTCAGCCTTTTGTGCTAGTCAGGACTTCAACCGATTAGACGAGGCCCACCCACATCGGGAAGGCCATCTGCTTTATTCGGTCCACCGATTCCACTGGTACTGTCATCCAGACGCAGCCTCCCCGGCACACTCAGGACAATGCTTGACCAATGTCTGGGCACCCTGTGACTCAGTCAGATTGACACATAGAACCAACAATCACAGCATTGCAGAGCAGAGACAGGGGATGCTGTAGGACTGGTGAGCTGACCCTTGGCGCCCTAGACCTGGTCATGCTTCCTTTTCTCCTTCGGGTCGTTCATGTAGCAGCAAGTACCCTTCCGGGGTGGGAGGGAAGCGTTCTCACGAAGGTGAACGTCTTGCCTTCCAGTATCTCCAAGTGCTCACGCAACCAAGATGACAAACATGGAACTGCCCAGCGTATGAAAATGCATTGCAGACCCACGTGAAGGGGCGTCAGCCGGTCCCCACGTGTGTCCTGCTGAGATCTGGCTCAATGGCATGGCCCACAAGGCCAGCACCTTGGCTCTGGGCGTCCCATGCGAGGGCCCCAGTACGTACCGCGAAACTGAAATGCTTTCAATATATTTGCAGTCATTCAGTCATTTTAAATTTCCACACTGGTCAGTGGGTTGTTTTTTTTTTTTTATTTTGTTTATTTTGATTTTTTAAAATTTCAAATAAAAGCACTTGGCAAAGCAAAATAGCCCTGTGGTCTTGCCCACATCCTTTCAAAGTTAACCCCGTTTTTCTGCTGAGATATTTGGAAAAAACGCTCCACAGCGAGAATTAGGTCTTGAATGCCCCTTTATTTCCAGGGCCCTGCTTCAGGCCGTCGTCCTGTCCTTGAATCCATCCGCAATCCCTTGCGCGTGCTCTCTTTTGTGATACAGGAATGGGACTAAAAAGGCCTGAATCCTAATTACTTCCCGAAGGACTTTGTGATCCCTTAGATGTGTCCATGAGTGCTGGCTCTAGATTCATTCAGAAAGGCTTATTGCTAAAAATAAGAGGAATCCCCCAAGTAATGAATGCAGAAACCCGTCCGCAATACAGTGCACCCCGTTTCTGGGCAAAGGCCCGCCTCTGTGGTGTGAAAAGCCAAGACTTCACCAGGACTTGGTCCTTGCAGCAGGGTGTGGGACGCCCTGCTTACGCCGGTGCGTACCCGCTACGTCTGCCCAGCTGTTCGATGCAGCCTTCAAACACAGGACAGAGAAGGGAAGGGAGCCTTACTCTATAGGATCTAACAGAGCGGGCTCCTGGGTTACGGTGACTCAGAAAGCGTTCCTGAATTTTATCCCGCCCGATGTCGATGGGAAAATGGAAGCAAATGAGGCCTCAGGCCATGCCCTCCTGGAGCCCCGCAGTCCCAGCACGGCTAAGTGTAGGTGCAACCCGGGTGGGAGGGAAGAGGAAGTTCCTTTGAGTGGGATTGGCAGGGGTGGGCAGCAAGTGTTTGCTCCGAGCCAAAGTGCCTCCTGCTGTGATGCCCAGGAGCCCGCCTGTGCCCAGCCAACCATTCTGCCGTTACCTATTCAGGACTGCGCAGAAAGGGAGCGCACCCCCTTTTCTAAAACACCCGGTTTGTCTGCTGGGAACACAAAGCCGTGTCTCGGTGCCTCCCAAGGGAGCTGAGAAGTGCAGTGAGTACACAGGCGCGGGGACATGCGCCTCCGTATATTCTGGCTCAGCCCTTGTCACACAAACCGGTGCTCCCTGGGGGCCACGTGGATGGGGGTGTCAGCCGGCGGACGGCAGGAGGGCTCCTTGCAGCCACCAGGAACGAGAGGGTCCTTTCTTCCTTTAGGAATGTGTGCCCTCGAAGAGAGCTAAATGCTTTCCTTCCTCGTGCCTGACAATGGAGTGACAAAGGCCTCCTCGCCCTGGACGGTGGCATTCTTTTCGCCTCTATTGTCCGGCAGGGCTTGGCCTGGGGGTCGGCTGGCCTGGAGCTTGGCTTGTGAGGGGCTGCTGCGTTCACCCCCAGTGCAGCCCTTTGTCTTAACTGGAGCTGCACAGAGCAGCCTCTGGGGCGAGAGGGGACCAAGCCCTGCGTGAAGGAAAAGGCTGGAACAATGGCTCCCTTGGAGAAGGACCTCGGGGTGGGGGTGGGGGGCTGCAGCTGCCGGTGTCTGGTCTGGAGGTCAGGACAGTCTGTGGGCTCCCTTCCCTCAGGAGCCCAGGGGTTAATGCCCCAACACGAACACGATCGGACTGCCCTGCCCCCGAAGGTGGGTCAGGACAGAGCAGTCCCAAGCGTGGACGGGCTTGTGGGAAGAGTGGGACCCGAGGGCTCAGGCCGTTTCACGGCCGCGCACTCGTCTCAGGCGGCCTCTGCGGGAACGGGGCCTGGGGCATCCCACCCTTCCCTTCTGAGCATGGAATTGCAGGTCTCCTCTTGGCAAGGTGTGGCTAAGGAGAGACGCTGAGGAAGCCTCGCGACAATTAATCTGTCTTTTGAGAAAACTCAAGCTCCCTTCGATATCCATTACTCCTCGGGTAACGGTCACTGCTAACCAGTCTGTCGAGGGCTCACTCGTGCCAGGCCTGTTCCAGGTGACTTGCGAGCCTTATCTCATTTAATCCCAGAAGAAACCCCACGGAGAAGCACTAGTATTAGCATCGTTTTGCGAAAAGGGGTAACTGACACCAGGCCCGGGGTTCACCCTGCAGCCCACCAAAGCCGTTTCTCCCTGAACACTGCCCTGAGCACCAAGTAATTCAGCCATCTTTTCTGTACGTGTTGCATTGCTTCCACTGATAATATATATTTTTTGAACTACTGAGGCGTGCTTGCAAGAGGGTAAACCAAGAGATCCTGTTTATTATTTAGGCAACAGTTTCAGTGATGACTTTCATATGAACCTTATCAGTGTCAAACCAGAGTTTACTAACACTTTGCTAACTTATAAACAGGCTCCCACACACTCACTTTTGTGCTTATACAAAGAAACACATGTAAACATTTCAAAACATTTCTGGTGGGCAATTAATTTTTTTTTCCTTTGGGAAAATATCTGATGCATGATAATAATGAGGCAATGCATATTTTGGAGATAAATAGTATGAAAATGGGTAGCTTGGGTCTCTTTCATGAATTTCAGATGCTTAGAAATTGTCATCACATTTCTGTGTACTTGGAGACACAAGGTTTAGCGTGCTGGAAGGAGTGTGCCCAGGAATTCGAGAGGGAAGAGAGGGGAGCAGTTACGAGGGTTTGGGGGTTTCTTTGGAAATTTTGTGTCTTCTGGAGAACTGAAGACTTGGTGTGGGTTTTTTGTGGGTGGGGGGGAATATTCCTTGTTTTTTCTCAAGGACAGTGCTGCACTTCTAAGGACCCTCCTATGAAATGCAGGAGGCTCCAGGTTTCTTTCTTGTCACTGCTGTTTTCTTCTTTCCTCTCTCTGTCCTCTCTGGGTGAGAAAGGGAGACTGGGAGGGTGGCCAGTGCTGGCAGGGGGGACATGTTTATCCTGGTTTATGACCTCAGGGCTTCCAGAAGGGGCAAGAGTCTCCTCTGAGCATCTTCCCTGGGTCTGCTATCCATCTTTGAAATCTTCAAAGAGGTCTCTTCCAGGAGGAACCTCTGTGTCCTGATGCCTTGATTTTCTCTAGCTTCAGTAAGATAAGCTCATTTCTCCAGTGGAACCCCAGATAACGTATTTCAGCTAAGCGCTTCAAGAGAGACACCAGTCAATGCAAATCCACGACCTGCCCACCTGAATGGTGCATAGCCACCATCAGTTTTGAAAACCTTTCACCCCGAATTCAGATAGGGAGGGGCACCGGAGAGGTCATTCAGACATCCACTACCTCGCCTTTCTTCCTGGAATATAATAGGATTGCACTTCCCAGCTCCCTTTGAAGTTACGCATGACCACGTGCCTTGATTTGGCCAATGAAATATGAGTGGCAGGCAAGGAGCCAGAGTGTGACCTGCCACAGTCTCTGTCCCTCTGCGGGGACAGCCAGCAATGTTTCAGAAGGTGAAGATTCCGTCAGTGGGTCTTGCACAGCTGATCTGTGATGGGCATGTCCTATGTAACACAAGTACTCAATGGGGGTTGGTGGGGGGTGTCCTGGCCCAGATATCCAGCTGCCTTCTGAGGTTCCTGTTCTAAATTCCCAATTACTATGACACTTTAAGTTGGAACTTTCCTTTGGCGTCTGGCTCCGCCGTGCCTCCCGAGGAGGTTTTCTGACGCATACTCAAAGATCCAGATGCAGATTTGGGTTCTGCCTCTTATTAGCTGTGTAACCTTTGTTAGCCAATTCTTTTCATCTTCCTAAACCCTCATTTCGATATGAGGTAAAGCTTGAAAGTCACCTAGAACAGGCTTGACATAAGTGAGCCCTCAGCAGACTCTAGGCAGTGACTGTTATCAGTGATGCCGTTTATCGAAGTGATAAACGTGGGGGCTACAAACTCTGCCTATTTCACAACAGTTTTGAGGAATCTTAAAGGCAAAGCAAGAGGGTGTTTGTGGAAGGGCCGCCCAGCCCCTAGAGATGGACACAGTGGCATCACATCATTCCCGGCTACACAGGGGCCTCATGCCTGCCAACTCCTGGTTGCTGTGGTGGGTGGTCCAGGGTTGGTGAAGAAAGTGGGGGATCCTGGTTGGGTCTGGGGCTATGGCGCCTCACTGGAGGGAAGAAACTGTTTCTGAGCTCAGGGACTAAAGGCTCCACATCTACTCTGAATCCTGTCACCTGCCATTGAGCTCTTTTCCAAACAAAAGTTACACGAAGGCTGTCAGAAACTGTCCAGCCATGAAATGTGAAAAATAGAGGCATTTATGGCTGGATTTTTTCCAGACAGCCCTCGTACATCGTGGCTCATCCATTGGCAAAACACCCGAAATATTTATCCCATTTGGCTAATGCTTTATAAAATGACATTTTATAAAAGGTAAAAGATACTGCATTATGTGGCCAGAAGGGTCACACAAAAGGCCCTGTTAGGGCACTGTCCTTTTTTCCATCTGAGACTGTTCAAGGTCCTCGCCAGCCAATTGTCCCCGTGGGTCCAGTCTCTGAAGATTCCAGTCCCAAGAATCAATCATTTTGGCCATTTCCTTGTCAGTGGGATGCCATGCGGCATCTGAATATCTATCTGTCTTTCCAGGCAGATAAATTCCCTTTTTTGGCTATAGCCCACTGATTTTTATTAAATCAATTTGCTGCTATGGAGTGAGTCGCCATGAAAATGTTTGGATGTTTTGAGACCGCCCTCCAAAAAAGACCTTTTAATTTTTACATAATTTTTTTCTTTTCACGGTAACATTGTTTCTATTTTCACATACTTGGCATCAGCCTGTGATTCAGAATAACCAAATTCTTCAATTCCTCCCTCATTCCCTCCTTTCTTCTCCCCCCGCACCCCAGCTTCTGTCCTCTAGCGTTTTGTCCAGCTCTGTGCTGATCCTGGCTTCTCTGGGGAAGCCATCAGCTGGGCACTGTCCAAAGCCACCCCCGGGTGGGTGACGGCGGTAGCTCCCACAGACTCTTCCCTAGAACAAGCACCCCCTGGGACAGGTTGTCTCCCCATCTGGGAGTGTGGTTACAGAGCTCGGCGGGGACATCAGGCCGAAGTGGATTCATTCATGTCAGGCCGCAGCGCACAGAGAGGAGCCCTGCCCCTGCCCCGGGTCCCCCGGCTCCAGCCAAACAGTCTCAGCTTATCTCTGAGACGATTAGAGGGCCCCTGGCTCATCACTGGCCTTCCGTCTATGCCAAGAGGCCTGGCAGATCAAAGTCCGCATGACTTCGCACGGCTGCTGGCTTATCTCCTGCCTGTCCTAAGACCGCTGACCTCTCAATTAAGGCTGTAACCGCCATTTCTCTTCAGGGAGGAAACGCTCAGAGGACGGAGGGCAGTTTACACGAGCAGCCCCCGGTCCTGACCCCAGTGGCTGTGCGGCCTGCCAGGGCTGCTCGCCGTGCAATTAGGCGACGGTTTTCAGTTCCCTTATAAAGAGAATAATGTGTTATTTTTGCTGAAAATGCCTCCAAGTGTCCTAGAGCATTCTGGTTTTCGTATCTACTGAGGTGGCAGAGGAATCTGTTAGATGACTATGACTTGATGGAGCTTCAGTGCTAACACCCCTCTCAGATCCAGAGCCCCGCGGTGCGTCCAAGCCGACGCTGGCCGTCCTCAGCGCTGCCTGACGTGCGTCGGGGTCGCTCCTGTCCCTCTGCTTTCTCGTGGAGGGGAGCCCCTCGCCCCCTCGAGTTCCAGCCTCTTTGGACTTGCATTCCAAACATGGCCTGTTAGTTTGCAAGCTTTGAGTTGATTAAATTGAAATTGAGTGACAAAGAAAAATATTTTGTACCCTGGAACTGAAAAACTCTCTGAAAGATGTGGGCCTGTCAGATGAATGTTGGAAGCTGATGAATGATATGAATTACAAAAATATACAAATTTTAAATAGAACATGTATGAATTCTATAACAAAATATGTGAATTCTATATATAAAATAATTTTAACTAAATTTATATATAAATGTATGAATTTTATATAAAATCTAAATTTTTATCTAAACCATACATTTTTATATAAATATGTGAATTTTACATTTATTTTTGCTAGAAAATCAATTGCTTTAATTGGATGTTTGTGCCAGTTCCCGGGGAAGATACAATCACATACAATGTGTGTGTCCTTTTGAGAAGCTTATGTTGTAATTCGGGGACTAGCAGCACAAGAGGGGGACTCATTGTTTGACTTTGCAGTAGACTAGAGCTCACTTGGGCTCCAGAGCAGAGCAGACAGGCCTGGGTAAGAGCCTCAGCCTTGCTCTGCTTATTATTAATATTAATATTACCCATGCGCCCTCAGGACGATTATTGAACTTCCGGAGCCCTGGTTTCTTTGTCTTTAAAGTTGGTAAAACCATCCTCAGTGCTTCTCAGGGCTGTTATAAGGATCAAATGACATAAAGCATCGGAGCGTGTAGCCCCATGTGTGCCATACGGTAAGTACGCACTCCATAAATGGTAACTACTGGTTGTTTCGTTATTATTGTATAAATTATGAGAAGTTTGTTGTAAAAGTGGGGTAGAACTTGCTGGAAGGCAGGCAGGCAGCCCCTCCTGGAGCAGAAGCAGACAGGAACGTAAGCGGAGCCATGAGGGGAGAGCTGGTTAAACCCTCGGAGTCCCTGGCCAGCTGATTCTACGCCTCCCTTTCAGCCATTCGTACCTGGCTCACTGGCCCTCAAGGCTGGCTGGGAATTATTACTAAGGAAGCCACAGAGTTAGTTTCCTGTATCTATTACAGATGAGGGTCAGTTGTCATTTCCATCATAAAATCCGTGCTTCATGGGTCTAAAGCCTGGAATTTAAAATGACATGGGGCTTAAGCTCTACTGACCTGTTTTGATTTAAAACCCTCTCCGAGAACTGAGAGGGCTTAGGTCCACATGGTCGACAGTACCCTTGCAGGCTCTTTGGTGTGAGTTGCCTTTGAAAGGGAATTCTGGCTCTGGCGCTGGCTCTGCACAGCCTCTTCAATGACAAATAGCTTTAAACAAAAAGTCATAAAAATTCAACACTTTTAAAAAGCAAATAATCAGCCACATTTGTGTTCTCTGCGGAGGAATGATTGGTACCCAGGGAGGTTTCATTTTCATGCATTTTAATGATGACTTTCCAAAATGGTTATTTTAGGAAAGGACAGTTTAGGGAGAGGAAGGAGAAACAATTTTTAGGAGCTACTTTCTTAGCCTCTAGACATATATATTTCATTCATCTGTATTTTTATGTGGAATTTTATTTTAGAGATAAAAATGCATTGTATACAGTATCAGTGCATGTTTTGTCTTCTGGCTTTTGCATCAAAGGCATACTACAGCTCAATACGCATCTGTTAGCAGACCGAACTGAAGCATTTTATTTAAGAATAACAAGATCCCTATCCCACAGAAAGTATCTGATGGCCAGGATCGGCAAAGAAGTTTTATTTTTTTGTTTAAAAAAGTGACTGCTCTGATTTCATCTTTGGAGAGAAATGAAGACATGAGAACGCTCAGAGACAATTCCAAGAGAAGGCTGAGAGTGTGAAACACCTGCGGGGGGTGGTCGTGCTTGGCTGAACGTATAAAAGCTCCGGCGTGTGCAGTGCCAGCTGTCAACCCTAGTGTCAGCTGCGGCACCCAGGTGAAGGTGGGAATGGGGGCGAGGGAATGGGGCTGCATCTTCAGTAATCTGCAGTTTTCATTGCAAGCAGGAGGGCAGGTCGTGGAAGGACCGAGCTTGCGGCGACTCCTTTCCAACTCCTCTGGACTAGGCAGCTTCCTTTAGACCCCAGAGGTAGAGTCTTCTTCCCCAGCCCTTGAACCTGGCCCAGTTTTGTGGCTTGCGGTGGCCGGTAGAATGTGGCAGAAGTTGTATAAGTTCTGGACCCTAGACCTCAAATGGCCTTTGTATCTTCTGCCTTTGTCCTCTTAGAATGTTCGAGTTACTGCATAAAGAAACCTAGGCTAGAACACTGGATGTCGGCAGACCATGTGGAGAGAAAGGCCAAGCTGACCAGCATCAAAGGCCCAGACATGTGGGGTTGTGTTAGTTCCTCTACCCACTGCTGAACCACTGGCTGGCTGATGGTTGCTGTCTTCAATGAAATACCAGCCCAGACAAGACCAGCTGAACTGCCCAGGCAACACACAGAGTCATGGGAATTATTAAATCATGGTTTTAAATCAGGGTCCATGGGCCAAATCTGATCAGGCACGTGCTTTTGTAAATAAAGTTTTATTGGAACACCACCACACTCATTCATTACATGTTTTCTATGGCTGCTTATGTGCTCAATAACAGATGAGCAGAGACCATATGGCCTACAGAGATCATAGGGCCCACAATGCCCATTGATTGTCTTTCACTTTATAAAACATGTTTGCCTACCCACGTTCCAAGCCATTAAGTTTTGGGTGTGTTTTGATATGTGGCAACAAATAAGATATACAAGTTGGTGAATTAGTCCCTATAGAGAAACAGAAACAGCAGGATCAGTCCCAAGACCTGCGGTTGGGAAGCTGGAGACCCAGGGCAGCTGATGGTAGTTCCATCTGAGAACCTGGAGACTGCGTGGTGTAAGTTTCAGTCCAAAAACTGGCCGTCAAACGCAAGATGAGCGTTTTAGTTTGAGAAAAGACTGATGTCCCAGCTCAACAATCAGGCTGTGTCAGTCTTTTTGTTCTATTCAGGCCTTCGGGGTGTTGGATGAGGCCCACCCACCATGGGGAGGGCCCTCTACTTCCTTCAGTCTACAATTCAAATGTTAATCTCATCCAGAAATACCTTCACGGACACACTCAGCACCTGGGGACCCTGTGACCCAGTCGAGTTGACACATAGGCTTAACCATCACAGTTGGTATCTAAAGGTGAGGTGTTGCAGTGACAAAAGCCTAAAATTAATGACATTGGCTGTGGCCCAGGAGGTGGACAGAAGGTGGAAAGGATGCCATTCGTGAGGGCTGGAAAGAAGGTGAGGAAACTGTTATTGGAAGCTGGAGAAGAGGCAACGCAGGTTGTGGAACGGTGGAACAATAGTCCAAGATCGTCCAAACTATTATATCACCGAGGTAGCTTGAAGATAGAAGATTGCCTATTGAATTCGTAGACCTGGCCAAGGAAATCTAGACAGAACATTGAGAAGGCCAGTTGGCTTCTCCTGGCTGCACATGTAAGTGTTGAGAGGGATCTAAAGAAGAACTGTTTAGTTTACAAGCAGAATTTAGAGGAACTAGGGGAGCCCAGGACAGGCTTGACTAGAGGATGAGACTGTCTCTCTTCTTTCCAAATTAGGACTCAGAGTTTCTATCCCAGAACCTACCGGGGGCAACCTCGAGAGTCACATTTAACTCAGAAAATACTGGTGAGCCACACAAACTGAGGAGGAATGTGAATCAGCCGTAACAACATTGTCACTGCAATGAAGGTTAAGAGGAGCTTGGGGTCGTTGTTTCACAGCGTGGCTGGTTGTAATGCTCGCGACTAGAAAATTAAACTAGAGCTTGGCGTTTGAATAAAAGTCTCCGCGAGTGAATAGAGCTTTCTTCTTCTCATTGAAAAGAAGAAAATTCTATAAGCAGTGATGAATTTCCTTGTCACTACATTTTAACAGAATGAGGGCACATGGAGTTGTAGGATTATTCAGCCAGCCACTGGGGGAGGGGTGGGAGAGGGGGTTCATGTGTTTGCTGGCATCCTGCCTGTGGCTGGGGTTTTTTGTGAGTCATTTTGGTTTGTGTCTCTGTTTCTGTTTGTAAAAAAGGAGCTTCTTTCTGCCCCCAGGGTTGGGCCCAAATCAACTGGAGGCTGTTCTTAGCGTGTAAGAGCTAAGTGATGACTCTAGGGTTAAATACCGTTTTCAAGATTCTGCTGGGAGTATTCCCTCTTCCTTCCTGGGGTTCAAAGTCCAACTCTGGTCCTTACTGTGGGACCTTGGGCAAGTTATATAACCTGAGTCTCAGCATCTTATCTACACAGAAAACTGATCCCTGCCCCTCAGGGGATGGATGTGACTATTAGAGACCATATGGGTACAGCACCTCAAATGATGCCTGGCATGTAATAGTACTTCTCTGATAGGGTTTTTATGAGACATAATGAGGTAACATTTGTAAAGCTCATAGACCACTGCACATGGTAAGAGTTTGTTAAATAAAAAACTACGAATTGTCTAGACTCTGTTGTAGTCAACAGATACTAGACCTCAGGAGTTTGCCTTCAGTTGTGCGCAGGAAGCACGTGATCAAACACCTGATCATTTATGATCAAGACCCACAGTCAAAGTGCAATGTTGCCCTGGCCTCCCTGCAGCCCACACACATTGGATGCCTGCTGGATGCACTGTGCCTGGTACCCCAGAGGGCACCAGAGAGACTATTAGGTGGCGGAGGTGGAGAGCTTGGTACATCGTTACCTCTAGGATGGTCGCTCTATGGACATCGGCGTTGCCTGCTTAGCCTCTGTATTAGGTTCGTTTGGGCAGCTGTGACAGAATGCCAAACACTGGGTGGCTAACATACATCAGAAATTTGTTTCTCACAGTTCTGGAGGCTGGAACGTCCTAGATTAAGGCGCCAGGAGATTCAGTGTCTGCTGAGAGCCTGCTTCCTGGTTCTCGCTGTGTTCTCTCGTGGCGGAGGGGGTGGGGGAGTCCTCTGTGGGCTTCACCCTCAGGACCTAATCATCTTCCAAAGGCCTTACCTCCTACTACCATCCCGTGGGAAGTTGGAATTTCAACACATGAATGTTGGTGCCACACAAAGAATCCTAACAGCATCCGTGCCCCTTTCTTCCGTTTTCTCTGGGGAACTACCCACCCAAGGGATACTGTGTTGGTGGGACTGCCCATCAGGGTGTCTTCCCTTCTCTGGCCCACCTGGACCAATCAGCAACTCTCTGTCCTTGAACTCAGGCTGGCTAGCCAAGCAACACCGAGACCCCACGGTACACTCCGGTTCTGACTACTCCCTGAAACGGCATCAGATCTCTGGGGGTGGGGCCTGCAAACTTGCACATTGATGAGGGGCCCTGATGATGCCTCAGCTGGGGGGCTGGAAGACCGGGTGCTGGAACATTTGATGGGGTCACACTGACAGAATAGCGTGGAGTGGCGTGGGAAGGGCAATAATGGAGTACAGATAGCAGGGTGAGTAGCATTCCATGAAACTTTTTAAATTGGTCGTTTATATGTGTGTATGTTGACTTGCAATGTAAAATGCACCCATCGATGTATTTCTTACTGTCTATTTTTTGGGATTTGGCCAAAAAAAAAAATAAGCATGTGTGAAAGTCATGCCCTGGAGTGTATTTTGCAAACTTGCTTGCTAATAAGAACCCTTCAGGCAGTTTGTTACCAATTCCCAGGCCATTCCAATTGGGTCTGCTTGAAATCACCTGCCTTCATCCCTGGTGATTCTTATCATCATCGTGTGTGTGTGTGTGTGTGTGTGTGTGTGTGTGTGTGTGTGTGTGGCAAGGTGGGGAGGGGGAAAGCCCTGAACCCACCCAGCTCTGTCTGAGGTGAGGGAAACTGGCAGAGAAGGCTAAATGCTCAGCCTCACTGGGAGGCAGAGTGGGGAGGCTGCCGGGTGGGGAATGGGCAATGCATGAGGAGCGGTGGGCTTCCTAACCGCGACCGTGACCTGACACGGGAGAGCGTTTCTGCCCCTTCTTTGGACCAAGGGCTTATTTCCTTTTTCAACTCACATCTCCCAGGACTGCCAAAGGCCCATCCAGGCCAGCTCGTCCCATTCCTGGGAGCCGTTTAAGCACAGAGGTGGAAACAGTGACCCTGACCTCTGCGGCAGCTGGAGGCAGAGGTGGGATCTGAACCCACGTCGCTCTGACTTGGTGCCGGCTCTGTGGCTTCCTCTGCTGGGCCTCCTCCCAGCACACCGGGTACTTGTGACCTTTCCCAGGGTCTGTCACTCTCCACGGTGACAGAAAATACCCTCAGGTCGTGAGGAGGCAGGGAGGCCCACCTCTGGTGTGGGTTACCTATGAGGAGATGAGCCCGTGGCCTGGTGTGCGAGGCGCTGGCAGAAACTCAAGTCCCTGTTGTGGTCTGCTGTGCCTGCCCCCGTGCCTCTAATTAAAATGATGGGGAGGAGACACAGGTCTTCATGGACACTCAGTGTCGTCCCTTTGGGACACAGCTGCTGCTCACAAGATAAATCACACCCCCGACGGGGCCCAGCCCTCACACCCCTGCCCGGTCTGCCTCGCCTGCGGAGAAATCTTGGTCCTCGTCCCGCTGGGCCTGAGTGCAGTGGACTAGCCGGCCGGGAGCTTCTGGTCCTCTCTGTGCCTCCTGCCCAGAGGGCCCAGCCGATCCTTCTGGGACCCTCCCCAAAGGGAGGACGGGGAGGGACCCTGGGACCCACTGTGTGCCCCAGGTCAGGCTTTGTCCCCTGGGACCTGACAGAGAGGTTGTTTCACTGTGGAGACAACCACAGACTAACAGCCACCAGGCGGGGAAGGCTCAGCCCAAGTTCACGTCTGCAGGAATTGACCTTCGGCCCTCTTTCCACCTGTCTGTCTGTTTGAAGCCTTTACTTAGGGATGTGTCTTGGCTGAGGAGTAGAAACAGGAAGAGTGTGTTTGTAGAAAATGTTAAATTTTTAAAATTTAAAAATATTAAATCATAAACATGCAGAGAGAGAAAGGGATAGAGGGATTATTCTAGAAAAGTAGCATGAAGAAGCAGAAAGCTGTGATCTGAGACTCACAGGTAGGGGCCTGAGTCCTGGCTTTACCGGTTCTACCTCCCCCTGAACCTCAGTTTCATTCTCCCCTGACGTGGGGGAAATGATAAGAGCCATCTCTGACTCAACAGTGCTGGGCAGACTCCTGCCGTGTGCCAGCTGACGTGTGGGAACTTCCCACGTACTTGGACTTGATGCCGCTGCACACGCAATCCCTTTTGGTGGGGAGGAAGCCCACTTTGCAGGTACCAGCATGAAGGGTTCATCTTATGGATGTTCACGGGGTAGCAGACTGGATCTCCCGGGTGGTACCTCTCTGCTAGACCGTGGTTGCCCCAGGCTTGTATTCAGTGAGAAGGCAAGGCCTTACACCATTCGTTTATTCTTTTGTTCGTTCCTTCATTTGTTCATTCAGTAGATGTTGGTTGAGCACAACATGCAAGAAACTGAAGCTAGAACTAGTTGGTGAACAGGACAGATAAGGTCCCTGTGCTTGTCAGCCTCTCCCTTGTCAAAATGAGAGAGACTGTGAACAAGTAATCAATAAGGTATAAGGTGAGAAAAGGTGCCGTGAATCAAGTAGAACGGGACGACATGGTGGTGTCAATTCCAGGGTCCTGACTGAGAAGGGATGCGGCCTCCTTCAGAACAGTATTGTTCAAACTCAGGCTGGATCCTAGACTTCAGGGACAAATGCACTCTGCCACCTCCCGCGTCCTTGGAGGCCAAGCATCCCGTGACTCTGGGAGTTTATCTTGAGAACCATCCCAAGCTGCTTGCTGCCCATCCTAGGTGTTTTTGTTCTCTGTGGTAGATGTGTGTCTTAATCCCCAGGAGAAGATCAGGTAATGAGACGAAGAGACGCCAACGGACAAATCAAAATACGTGGTTTAATGCCAACTTGAGCTCAGTGTAGAAAGGAACAGAAGGCATCATCTCAAAAAACCATGACTTTCCTAAAATGAATAGCTCCCTCTGTGTGTGTGTGTGTGTGTGTGTGTGTGTGCACCTATTAGTATGTATGTGCCTGTGCATGCACACAGGTGTGCAATGTGTCTTCTAAGCAGCAGAAATTGCTCTGTGGCAGAACTCATTGATGAGCTTTGGGTGTAAGCCTCCCTTCCCATCACCTCCTGCCAATTGTCACTGGGACTTGAAAGAGTCACTCAGGATCTTGGTACGTGGGGGACCCCAGCCCCCAGTGCTAAGCCAGATTCACTCCCTTTGCCACCAGGCCTCGTCTCTGTCATTATGCAAGCACAGAGAAGACCCTCGGTTCCATGCCAAGCTCAGGTCCCACCTTCCACTGGCTTCCGCCTTATTTCCCATTTCCTGTTCTCTCTGTGGTCCTGGCACATCCCAAAGAACGCAGGAGGCATGGTTCTCATTTTCCTGCAGCAGTTTCTGTTTGTAGTGTCCACTGCTGGGTGGGGTTTGCATGCTCGAGCAGACCTGAGAAATCATGTCACTCAGCAGTTTTAACTGATCAACTTGTGCGTTTGATTATTTAGTTGCATATTGGGTTTTCGGCCACTAAACCCCTTTGTTGAAATAAAATTCATGCAGAGTTCTCAAATGTAAAACAGAGCCAAATGGCTTAGGATAGGCTGACCAGACGTACTGTTTTAAACGGGACAGAAAACAACGGTACTGTCCTGTTTCAAATGGGTCAGCCTCCTGATGCCTTGAATTTAGCTCAGTGAGACCAGGCTTACTGTATGTGTTGTTTGAAATGGGACAGCACTGTTTTTTCCGTCCCGTTAGAAATGGTACATCTGGTCATCCTAGTTAGGGACCCAAAGTCCCTCCTTCTGCCCCCCACCCCCTTCCCTGGGGCAGCCTCTTGGGAGGCACTGGAAATACCCAGAGCTCTTCCCAGCAGCCCCGTTTCAAACACACCCATTTCTCTCAGACCCTCTTCTGCTGCAAGAGGACCGAGGGTCCCGTGTGCATGGCGGGGTAGAAAATAGGCGATTCCTTCAGTCAGTGCAAAATACCCTAAAACAGAGTGGAATCAGGAAATGGCCACTGTGGGCGGGTCACGGCAGGGTGCGGGGCGTGGCCGGGGCAGCCGAGATCCGGGTTAGAGGAAAGCAGCCATCCCACGGCCAAGGACTCCACGTGCCACGCGCCCGCCACCGGGAACTCGGCGCGTGAGAGCCGCGATGGCAGCTCCGCGATACGCGCATCCCCAGGTGCTCTAATGCGCGTTATGGGCTTTGATATTTCTATTTAACCGGGAGCTGTCAATCTGGAGCCTGTACGACAGGAAGGATGGGGCTGCCCTTGGCTGCCCTTGCCACCATGAGGGGCCCTGGCCTGTCAGCACTGAAGCAGGGCGCCCCTGTCCCTCTCATGCTCATCCCGAGATGCTCTGGGCTTGGGGCTTCATCCTAGCTTCACAGTCACTTGGAAAGGGTTTGGTCCCAAGTGTCACTGCAAGAGAGACAGACTGGGTGAACGTGCCCTGGGCCGGGAAGCTGTGCGACATAGAGGCTACAATGCAGGGGCGAACGAGCTGTGTGCCCCGGGTGAGTTTCTTAACCTCTCTGGGCCTTAGTTTTCTCATTTGTAGAATGAGGCAGAAGACAATATCGGTGGGAGACATGCATAAGGCAAGGCCCATAAAGCACTTGGCACAGGGGCGGGTGCACCCTTAGAAAGTCCCCACCGATTGTTGTTGCTGCGACTGCCCCAGACCTGGGGGGGCCCCTCCTCCACTTCTCATCAAAGGACGCCCAGTGACATTAGCCTTGCGGCGTGCATGCGGAGGGCTGCCTGCTGAAGGCCTTTAGGAAGAATTTGCGGAGAAAATCCCCCGGCTCGCTAAAATCCCGGAGGCTCTGCAGGCGCGCTGTCTGCACCGGGTCACGTCCGCCTCGCGCGGGCCTCGCGTTGGGGACTGCGGAAGCTCTGTTTCTGAGGTGAAGAGACCAAGGCTCCACTCGGGGAGTTTCCAGAACTTGCCCAGAGCCACACAGCCGGGAAGTGGGGGAGCCAGGAAGCGGGTGTTTGGCTCCTCTCTGCTTTCGTCTGCTTGCTGTTGGCTTTTGTTGCCGTTGTGTAGATTCGGGAGCTGCCAGCGCGGGTGAGGAAAGAGTGGAGACTGCTGGAGGACTGGATGCAAAAACTCAGCTTGGGGACGGCTCAGGGGGGCAGGAGCAGCCTGACGAAGGCCTTCAGGGAGTCCAGGGACCACGCTGGGGCAGGGGGTGGGAGTCACAGGCACAGCGACCGTGCTCGGGCCGGCACATTTCTTTCTTCAGCAGTTTGGCACATTTGTCCCTTTTGCAAATACTGGGAGCGAGACCCCACTTCAGGGTGGGCCAGCCGTGTGACCCCAGCAGCCCTCTTACCTGCTCTGCGATGGTTGCCTCCCCTACAGCACGGGAGCAGTAATTCCGGCGGAGAGGCCACGCCACGCGCTTTGATTACACGCCGCAGGTAGGCCCGGCGCGTTTGTCATGTGTGTGCTCGACGCTGCGTATGCCACACGGTAGCATCAGAAGTGCAAGCACAACGACCAAGAAAACGCCAGGTCCCTCCGTTTCCCCCGTACACTTGGGGTCGGACCCTTTTTACATGTCACCATATAACCCTTGAGAGAGAAAATCCTCACTGTGTGAGTAGAAATAACGTGAGGGTGCCGATTGCTGATGTGCAGGCTCCCTTGGGTCAGTGGGGAAGGAAGCGCAGTGTGCCAGGGACAGTGCGGAGGGCACTTGCTTGGCTGCTGGCGGGCAGACTGCGGCTCTGAACCCGGTTCTGTCCGAGCAGGCCTGACAGCTCCCCTGTACCTCGCGACCACCCCGCCCTGGGGCTCTGGATGTTGGCAAAAAGAAATAACAGAGTGGATGTAATGGCTTGGTGCTCACCGGTCTTCTTCACCCTGTGTCCTGCCTTAGCACTGGGATTCGCACACGTGGCCTCTCAGGACCTCTGTTAAATTGTGCTGTAGAAAGAAACACCCAGCGTTGTTCCTGTGTGTCTTCTGCCCCTACCCCCCACCCCAGGTTGGTTCCTGGGTCTCCCTGAGGACACAGTTGTCAGGTTCCTCTGCCCCCTTGAATTGCACACCCATGTCTAGCTGCCAAGCCCACAGTTCCCCGGGAATCCTCGTGCTCGTGGCAGCCGGGTCTTTGTAAAGTGTGGATACGCGTCTCTTCCCAGCTCAGCCCCTGCAGATGGGCTCCTGCTCCAGCTCTCCCCGCCAACGGGCCGACTCTACGGTCGATTAGGGTAATGAGGCTTGCGCAGGCTTCCTCTTTCCCTTCCCATCTCCTTGGCTAGGGAAGTCAGCCCACTGTCTATCAATACTGTCTGGCACCAGAAGGAAGCCCCTCTTCCTCCCTGCACCCAGCATCTGGTTGCTTGGAAACCAGGACCGAAGCCGAGAGCATCTTGGGTTTCTTTCTCCCTTCCCTGCCAGGTCCCGAAAGCAGGCAGTGTTTGTTTACGGCACAACCTTTGCTCTGTGGAGGTTTGCCTTCACCTTGCCCGGAATGATTTCATCAGCCTGCGTCAATGCGATGCAGGCAGACAGGGACAGCCACTCCAGGTTCAATGTCATTTGGTTATCGGTGTACAGAGCCGTAATGAACAGAGAAAGCAGAAGATGGATTGTTTCAGAGAGAGCCAGGAGTAGAATCAACTTGTGTGTGTGTGTGTGTGTGTGCGTGCGCGTGCATGTGCCCATGCACACGTGTTGGAATTGGCAGCGTTGTGAATTGCAGCTTGCTGTAGCCACGCGAGAAAGGGAAGGGACATTTCTTCTTTTCCTTTCAAAAGAACTAAAGCCCATCTTGAAAATGGTGTCTTTCAAAAGCCATACAATTCAGGGTCAAGGCTCCAAGGCTCTACTTGGCTCACCCCTGCCCCCCAAGCTGTGTCTCAACAGGAATGTGAGTCATCTTCAGATTGGCCGGGAGGCAGGAGGCACAAGCCTTTTAAAAGTCACAAATGAGAAAAGACTGCCCACCCCCATGCCCAGTCCTGTGGTGTAACACCGAGAGGGCCTGCCGGAGGTTAGGACTGAACCCGGCCCCTGTCACCTCCAGTGTGTCCCAGCTCCTGCCACCTGGATGCTGTATGTCCCCAAGGCCAAGAGGCATTTCATTTGCGGTGGTTGGGACTGGATCCGCCCTCTTGTCGAGGCTGCCCTGTATTCCCAGAATATGGAATCTTTTGAGGAACCATCACAGCAGGCCCCGCTGTGGAAGCCACTTTGTAGGGGCAACGAGGCATATAGTTTGCCCCTGCCATGCCTTACACGACAAATGTTCTCCCGTTGTACGGATGAGACGGCAGAGGCCCAGCGTGGCCAAGCGGCTGGCCTGAGGGTACACAGCAGTGGGCAGCGGAGCCCAAACTTGAACTACATCGCTTACGCAGAAGTCATTCTAAGAAGCACTTGATCTGACTTCCTGGATCTACAGAGCTTTCAGACACTGCCTCTTCCAGCTGACAGTCTTGTGGAAAATTCTTATCACACAGGGAATAAATCGAAATAGAGTGAATAATAGATAAGTACGTAGCACATCTGAGAGGATCTATTTGTTATGTCGTCTTGGTAGAGATTTTGATCAAGTGCTCTGATGGACCTTTCACGGAGAGGTGGAGGTGTGGGGTATTTTTATTACATAACTGAAACCACGTTTCTTCACTCCATTACTCCCCCCCACCCCGTCCCCGCTGCCTGCGTTTGGGGAGTCCTGTGTGTTTAGTGGTATTTCCCTCAACAGTGGCTTTTCCCGGGCTTGAAGAATATTTTAGAGACAAAACAATGTGAAGACCCCGGGATTTGGGTGTTTTCCTCTCATAAAGGGCAGCAGGCGAGAGAGGTTAAGCAGCCAGTCACCGATCTTCGGCCTTACGAGCCCGACGCCCTGGGTTCAAATCCTGTCTCCACCAGTTTTGTGCCTGCATGATTTTACAGCATGTTGATAACACATCCAAGCCTCAGTTTATAATCTGTGAAATGGGGATAACAAGGTCTGAGTTATTGTAAAGAACGGAAGAATTCATGTGTGAAGCATTGAGCATGGGGCCTGACGAATAAGTACGGCAGCCACTCTTACTGTTTTATCATCAGCGTGAAGGTTACAGGGTTGGCTGAGGCCGTGGGCCACATCACACTAGCAATCAGAAATTCCCCACCCTAAGAGAGGTGCTCTGAGGGGCTTTCCTGGCACAAAGAGGGGTTCGTCTCTGACCTTGATGTCAGGGACTCCTACGTTCTCGAACATTTCTAAATCTGTAAAATAGTGCTAGCCGATAGGGAAATACCTCTATACCTCCTTAGCACGCTGCCCACTGTCCACGTGGTCAAGGAGGGGATAGGAACCACTTTACGTGTACTCCGGGTTTCAGTGAAAAATTTGGAAACCGTGGCCTTAAAAGGAAAAGACACTCTACCCCTGACCCCTCAAAGGGAAATGCCCCCCGAAGGCAACAAGCGAAGAGGTGACTGCCTTAAGAGCAGAGGGGTAACTGCTGAGGGGTGAATGCTTCTAATTTCTGGATACAAAATAAGTCTTGGCCATCCCCAGCCATGTTTCATCTTTGTAGCTTCCATTGTCCCCTGTGCAAACCATTCATCGGGCCATGGCCTGTATAATACGTGGCAGGGCATTCAGCATCAAGGCACACAACACACGTAAGAAGTAGACCCTCCATCCCGAGGGTTCGTTTCTGGGCCCAGCTGCCTCTGTGTCCATGCCTGGGGCTCTGGCTAAGCCTCATCACCTGGACCAGCTCCCCACAATCCCTCAGCCTTATACCATGGAGGCTGGGGTAGAATCTACATCTCTGTGCTTTTGGCCCGGACAGGATGCTAAGGCCCATGAAAAGCTTCAGTGTTCTCACTCCTAGCCTCTCTCCTCCGGGCCCCCCAGTCACCTAGTGAGCCCCCACTGTACGTGCTACACCTAATTTCTGGTCCATCACAGGGCTCAGTGGAAAGCACTGTTTTCCATAAAAAAGATGACTCTCCTGGCCTCTGTTGCTCTTTAATTTTTTTTTCAAATTCTCTCACCTCCACCTCCCCCAAATAAAGCCGGCTCAGCCCTTTACTAAGAGGATAACTTACTGTTTCCCTTCGCAAGAAACTCATTTGCATTTTAATGCAAGTCTCCTGGAGCCTCCAAGACCATTAGAGACACCTACATGATTGAATCTAATGGGGTGAACCTTAGGCGCCAAGGCCGAACATCTGGGCTCATAATTTTAAACATATGGTCCATTTCAAACCATGCCATCCACCAGCCGGCTCCTCCGCCCCTGCCAGCCCTTCCCGCAGCCACACACTTAGCACCTCCGTTGCCTCGACTCACCATTCCCCAAGCTGAAAGCAGTTGTCCTCGCTGCGGAGCGGGGAGGAGCTCTGGATTAGCCGGCGGTGGCAACAGCTGCGGCGTGCAGCCGCGGGTGCTCCGTCACTTCGCTGCTTCTGATCCTCGCAGCAAGCCTGGCGACGGCAGTGTCACTGCTCCCACCTTACGGATGAGAACAGTGAGAGCTCAGAAAGGTTAAGTGCCTTGTCCCGAGTCACAGAACAAGATGCCACAATTCAAACTCAGGTCCACGTGCTTTTATGCATCACACCGTACCCCTGACCTGAGCTGGAGAGACCCGGAGATGGCTCTGCAGCTGCCGACAGTCGTGACCATGATGAACACTCGCCACATGCACCGCGCGCTTACGAGGGGCCAGCAGCGGGCGTTTCATGCACGCGCACCTGAGCGTCCTGAGAACCCAACGGGGAAGGGACGGACCCCCCCCCTCGTGTTGCAATGAGGAAACAGGGCGTTTCAGTCACTTGCCGAAGCCGCGGGCACACAGGCAGGCTGTGCTCTTAGCCACCACCTTTCACCGAGTCCCTGTGCGCTGACTCTTGGCAAGTCCCTTAACCTCTGGGAGGGGTCGGGGCTTCTCTCATCTGACAAATGAAGTCGTTGGCCTGGAAAATGGTGACGGTGCCCCCCGGGGCTTCCGCGTGGACTCCCCTGTGACAAGATTAGAAAGTGGAGCCAGCCTGGCCGGCCTCCCATCTGTACTCCCCGCATTTATTTACGCTCCATGTCTCTGGCGACAACTGCTTGACCATATGGGCCGCCCTGGCATATGACGGGCTCAGCGACAGCCCTGCGAGCCAAGGTTCTGGTGCCCCCAGAGGAGGGAATCTGGTCCTCCCTGTGCTGGCCTGCTGGAGGGGGGCCATCCCTGGTTGCACCCTGAGCGGGCACCCACGGGCAGCTGCTCCCCAGCAGACAGCGCCCCGAGGAGGATTCCTTGCTGGCTGGCTGCCTCTGCAGCTTTTATTGCTTCATTATCTCTCAAGTCAGCAAGTGTGAGGGCTGCGCTTTGGCTGTTAACTGGCCAGGTCTCGGGGCCCGGTCGACTCCAGCAAATTGCACTGCTCCTTGCCTTTCCTCACTGCTGTCGTCTCATGAATTACAGAGGCTCCTTCTCCTCCTTGTCCCCAGTTTTACCAAAAGCACTGCTCTGTTGCAATAGGGTGGCGTGCCAGAAAAGATTTTGGAAATTCTGATGCACTGTGCTCACATTCAGTGTGTGGTTCCTTTGGTTGTTACTGTTACCGTTGGCTTCAGGAGGAAGTGTCCCCTGAACACCTTGAAGCTGAAGGCTCACAGCTTTAATCTGCAGGCCCCCTTTGATGGCACTTAACAGATTGCTGTAGGCCATGTGTTAGCTATCCCAGATCCCCGCTGGGGGAAGTGGCCCTGTTTTCACAGTACTGTGCCCAGATGAGCTGGCTTTTGAGCCTGTGACAAGTACTGAGGACACAGTGTGACATCTTTACAGAATGATAAACCATGCTTGTTTTCCTGCGCTACATTAAGGGGCCATGACTTCATTTCCAAATCCTCCAGCAATATCTGGAAAAACTGCCGGAAATTTATTTCAAAGGCTTGGGATGGTACCAATACCTCTGTTTTTAAAGGGCTGAAAACACCAGGAAGGTGGGGTTTTTTTTCTCTCTCTTCAGAGGAGCAGGTCCATCTTGTAATAATGCTGCTGAAAAGAAAGACAGTCAGACAAGACAGGGAGAAAAGGGAGAAGAAAGAAAAACCATTCAAGGGCACCTGGTCTAGAGAAGTGCCTGAACTGGACGTCGTGTAGGCTGTTTTCCTTTCGGGTGGAGGTGGCTCCCAGAGTTTGTGGCTCACCCCACAGGCTCAGCAGCTGTGCCCTGGGGATCCCAGGGACTGCAGTACAAGGGGCGAAGTGCGTAAACAGCACGCGCAATTGCAACTGTGGTTCTTATCTTTCGTGAACCTGATCTTGCAGCAACCTGTCGTCTGGAGCCTCCCTCACACAGCCCAGAAACTCGGCACCCCCATCCTCCTGTTGCCTTGGGCTGTGGGGCTAGGCTGGATGACGAGGATAAGATTAGTGTTGTTTGCTTAGTGTAGTGCTGGATTAGGACTAGCTCATAAAAGGTCAGCACTGTTTCATGGTTGCAAGTCTTTGTCCAATGAGAGTCTTGGGAATCAGTTGACATGGCCGACTCTAAGGTTGCATGTATGGCCAAGCCCAGGTGGGCAGAGAACAGGAAGAAGACAGGGAGTCAGCAGAGCCTGCAAGGGTGTGAGGCCCCCACCCAGACTTCATGGGCAAGTCAGCTCAGGGACCCTCCGAGAAGACTTGAGGGGCTGTAGCAGAGCCAAAGTGGGGATGCGGGGGACAGAGAGGTTGCGGGGTGAGGTGGGGGCTAGCAGGCAAGATGGGTCATGTCTCCACCTAGTGCAGTAGAGTATAATGTAGTATAGTGTAGTACAGCATAATACAGTACAGCGCAGCATAGTGTAGTATAGTATATACTGTGGTATAGCCTCGTGTAGTACAGTATGGCATGATAGTGTAGCATAGTACAGTATAGTAGACTATATTAATAGTGCAGCATAGTGTCGTACAACATAATATAGTATAGCACCCCATACTGCAGTACAGTATACTGTAGTATAGTGTAGTGTAGTGCAGTGCAATATAGTATAGTACAGTATAGCATAGCATAGTAGAGAGTATTAGAGTACAATATTGTGTAGTATAGTGTAAAAAGTGCAGTGCAGCATAGTATTCTACAGCATAATATAGTACAGTATGGTATAGTACAGCATAGTACAGTGTAGTATAATGTGGTATAGTATAGTACGACATAGTAGAATATCGTATGTATGTACTGTATTAGTATAGTGTAGCACAGTATAGTAGAATATATTAATAGTACAACATAGCATAGTATTGCATAATATAGTATGTACTGTAGTGTAGTATAGTACAGTAAAGTACAATATATTAATAGTATGACATAGCATAGTATAGCATAATATAGTATGTACTGTAGTGTAGTATAGGGTAGTATAGTATAGTAGAATATATTAATAGTACGGCATAGTATAGTATCACATAATATAGCATGTACTGTAGTGCAGAGTAGTGTAGTGTATGTAGTTCGGTTTAGTGCAGCAGTGTAGCATGGTGCACTGTAGTATAATATTATACAGCTCAGTGCAGTACAGGGCACTGTGCAGAGCATAGTGTAGTATAATATAGTATAGTATGAGGTAGGAGCCAAGATCTGACCCAGGACTGATCTGTCCCCAAAGTCGACCCCTTCACCACTATATCGTATGCCTTTCCTGTATGGCACTGGTCCCAAAGAGGGTGACAGGAGTGGGGCACGAGAAGGGCATTAACAATGACTTGGGGATAGTGTCTGAGGCTGACATTCTGCACAACCACCTTGGTCTCTAGTCAGCTGGCCCCCTGCGGTGGGTGAGACCACCAGCCGGGAGTATCCGGTGGAGCCGGCCGGGGGACCGCACACTGCAGGCGCTGAGACGGCCACGGGCAGCCGGGCTTCACGGTGCCCGCCCCCCTCGTGGGCAGCTCTGCGGAGCAGCCACCCGGGCCTCCGGCGGGAGGGTGGGCATTCTGCTTGCCCGTCCTTAATCCCAAGCAGTGTGGGGTGGGCGTGGAGCCCGAGGTGGGGACGGGCCTGCTGCGGGGTCTCGGCTCCCTCCAACGCGGACACTTGGTGGGGGAACGGCCTTGGCTCCCGGCTCCCCCTGGGGCCTAGACAGCGGAGCAGCGGGCTGACAGGAAGTGACAATGGTGAGCAGCAGCGGGCTTGGGCCCCAGAGCCTCAGTCCTTGCGTCCGACGTGTGTCCTTGTCTGCTCTGGTCCTTTTATCCCTGCTCCTCTGCCCCAGTGCAGTGACCGTCCTTGGAAAGGACAGTGGAGCGTGGGAGCCGCCCCGCTGGGCTGCTGGCGGCAGGGGGCGGCCAGACGGCCATGCTGGGGCTGGGGCCCCACGCTGGGCGTAAGGGGGCGGCGGGGACAGCCCCCTCTCAGAGGGAAACGTGGCTTGGTCATCTTGGCGGGGCCGCCCTATCTAAAGAGCGATCTCACACTTCCTGTTCCCATTTGCTACTTTTTTTGTAGCCCTCGTCTCTGTCACACTGTATATTTTACCTGTTTTCCTCGTTTGTTACCTGGAAGATTACCTTTGTTTTGTCCCCCGCTGTATCTTCAGTGCCTAGAATGAGCGCTGGTGCTGAGTTCAGTAAATACTTGTTCGGTGACTGCCTAGGATGGCTCCTGGCACGGGACAGGCACTTCGTGTGGCAGTGACCGGAAAGGCCCGTTCTTGGCAGTTCTGACAACTTCCCCTCCGGCCGGAATCCATGGAAATGCAAGGAGGCAGCGCAGGTGTCCCAAGGTCAGAGACAGGAAGACAGTCTGAGACTCGGAAAATGCCAGCTGACCACAGAGCCCTGGACCACGGAGAGTTAACGGAGTGTGTCCTGTGGCCCGAGGTGTGCGGACCCCTGTGCTGTCGGTTGGCTGGGAATGTCTCCCAGCCCTGGCAGTGCCCCTTCCCATGTCCCTACCCCTAACGCCCGAGCCCAGCAACATCTACCGAACTGGGGACAGGGACCACTGCCCCTGCTGACATGCCACCCCGGCCAAGTTTCCCCCAAGAAACGTGTTCCTTCAGCTTCAGCCCCTCACTAGCCAGTGGCCGTCATCACGAACTGGACGTTTTTAAGTCGAGCCCAGAGCGTGCTTTCTGTAGCAGAAAACTTCGCGGGAGCAATGCTACCCAACGTCGCCATCACTTTTTTAATGAGCCCCCGTCCCAGACCCTTGTTAGCTAATAAACTTAGCCAAAACTCCAGGCCGAGGTCGCAGTTCATTGAAATGCTACCTAGTGATCATCCCGGAAAACTACAGCCTTTATCTCTACGACATTATAAATTATTTATAATCCTTCAGAACCTGAAAAGTCAAGGCTCACTATTAAGTTAGTCTTATAAGGAAAGGCAACCGCAGTCTCTCCAAAGAAAATTTGGGCCTGAGGTTGTCCAGGCACCGTGTGTATGCCAACAATGTATTCGATAATTGCTTGGACTTTCTAAATCTTTCTTTTGCTTCCTTTTCTTTTCTCCTGTAAAATAATTGTTTTTAACCCGACGCAAGCCTTGAGGAAGTGCTCTCACATCCCACTAGCCTGGCTTAGTGACTTCCCTTTCTTTTTTCTTTTCCTCTTTATTCTCTTCTGACTGTTTTGCTCCCCCCTCCCCCGCCCCACCCCCATGCCCTGCTTTTCCTGTGCCTCTATCCCTCTGTTATGTTTACTATTCCTGTCAAGTTGTTTTCATTAGACATTGATGGAAGTTCATTGTAAGAAATTTGAAAAAAAATGCAAAAACCCAACGACTTGGTACCAAAACAAAACCAAACAAAATCTCTATATGTGTATTTAAAAAACAAACAAAGAAACATTTTCATGTATTAAGGGCTGTCTGGAAAAAATCCAGCCATTGTCAATATGACGAGAATGGCTGGATACTTTCCGGATAGCCCTTGGATGTGCATTTTTAGGAAGATTTTCATGTGTAGAGTTCTTATCCCCTCCCTCCCTTTCTTTTCTTTCCTTGTATTTTCTTTTTTAAATGAGACTGCCGTCAGACCGATTTTATAACCTCTTTTCTTCCCACTTAATTATAGCAGGCAGTTCCCCCTATCTCTGAGTATTTTTCCACCGCATGTTTGAATAGATGCTTAGTATTTGCTCACAGGGATGAGCTATAATTTATTAAAGCAGTCCTGTGTTATTGAGCCTTAAGGTAGTCCTCCCCACCCTTTTTATTGCTATAAATCAGGGGTGTCTAACCTTTTGGCTTCCCTGGACCACATTGGAAGAAGAATTGTCTTGGGCCACACATAAAATAAACAAACACTAACGATAGTTGATGAGCTAAAAAACAGGTTGCAAAAAAACTCATGTTTTAAGAATTTGGTTGGGCCGCATTCAAAGCCATCCTGGGCCACAGATTGGACACGCCTGCTATAAATAATGCTCCAAGGGATGTCCTCAAAAAAAAAAAAAAAAAGTAAATCTTTGTGCAAACTTTGGCTTTTTCTTAGAATAAATTTCTAGAGGTGGGGTTGCAGGTCATAAAGTATGAACGCTCGTCACTCTTCTTAGAGCTATCAGGTCTTGAGAGTCAGGTGCATGCCCCACCTCCACGGCAAGCAGCAGCCTACTGAGTATGTGGGCTTTCATGGCTCCACCCACTTTCCTTCACAAATTCATAGGGACCTTGGCCCTGAAGATCCCCTTTCCTTCTCTGGGGAGGCCGTGCCAGGGAGCAGCTGTATATCTATGAATCCACATCCCCACTCACTCTGACCTAGGGTTGGCAGTCTTCAAAATCTGCTGAAAAAATCCTAGCTATGCTAAGTCCTGGATAGAGTTACCATGGTGACAGACAATGACAACACTTTATCTACCTCTCACCCCAAATCTTCAGAAGGTCTCTTCAGATGACACTGGGAAAAATATCTGCCTTAACAGCAAGGCAGATTAATCCTATTCCACCCAATTGGGGGGGTTCCCTCTGGGCAAAGCTAATGACTGGCAAGATGTCACATGAATCTTACAAAAATACCACTGCTGTGTTTTCTTTCTCACTGCTTTTTACTTTCCCCTTTTAAATGTGCTTTCTCCTGCTTTCATTATATCCCAAATAATACTAGATTTCCAAAAGTCAGTCTGAACATACACGCATGCCCAGGCCACTGCCCAGGAAGGGGCATTAAAAACAAGAGAACTCAGACCAAATGGAGGAGACATTTTGAGACAATCGGGGATATTTGATTATGGCCACAGTATTGGAGGACACACACACACCCACACACACACACACCTCATGCAGGCATGGTAATGGCCTTGTGGTTATATGAGACTCTGACCGTGATTTTTGAGATGCGTACTGAAGCCCGTGCACGTGAAATGACATGCTGTTTTGGATTGGCTTTCAAATCATTGAGCAAAGAAAAAGCAAGAGAGAGATGATCCATGAGCCAAATGTGGCCAAATTTTAATAATCCTTAACTTTAATGATAGATTTAAAAAATCGCACTAGTCTCTAGTATGTTTAAAAGTTTTCATATTAGAAAATTTTAATAAGACCAATATAATGTGCTTTATACTCATAATTTCCAACAGAGCAACGAAACAGTCATGACAGAAAAACATTAGCTCTCTTACATTTCTTCTGTGACTTACCTTTTTCTTTTAAATTATGTGTGGGTTTGCCCCACCATCATTTCAGGGCTCAAGGCCCTTAGAAGGCTCAATCGAGCCCTGGTCTTAAAGTCCCAGTCCCAAAACTACAGGGGAGACCTCCCTGCCCTGGATGCCAATCAGTGGAACAAAGACCAAAGCGACCCCTGACCTCTCCTCCAAGGTGGGGCCTAGGCTCAATAACTCCCTAGTGGTTCTCAGCAGGGGCGCTCATACACCTTCTGTAATCTAACTCTCAAAAGTGTGTTGTTCACACAGAGGAGATCTTTACTCCAGTTTGCACACAAGGGTCTGCAACAGTCAGCCCTCTTCCGTCAGCCCTCTATTGTTCTTGGTTGCTAGGCATTCGATTGCTTATGAGCACAATATTTACTTTTGTTGATTTTATTTGCCCTTGTATTTGAGGACTCTGGGCAGGGGCTGGGGGCTTCCTGGGGGATAAAATGCTCTCTGCAGCAGTTTGTCCATGTCTGCATCTTGCTGGTAGGTTCTTCCCACCCAAGGTCAAGGCCCTGGGTTAGCGCTGGATTCCCACAGGAGACATGGGTTCAGGGAATTCAGAAAGCTGTGCAGAAGGAAGTGCTGGCCGCTTTGCCATCTCTCATCCATTATCCACACCGAGGGCTTTCTTTGCAAAATAAGTGTTTTAAAATAAATAGTCACCTTATGAAAGACTCAAATAACAATATGGAAGTAAAAACCGGAAGCCCTGCTCCTTAGCCATCCCTAGTCCCTTCCAGTGATGACCACCGTGTACAGTGTGGCACTGTCCCTGACCCTATAGAGCCCAAAGCTTCTCGGGGGTAATTCTAAGGACCTACTGGAGGTGGGGCTTGCAGGTACCAGACAGACAGGCCCCAGTTCCCACCCTTAGGAAGCTTCTGGGGTTTGGGGTCAGGACGGTGTGTAAGAAGTCTCTAAGGAGAGCTCCAAGTGATGGGTTAGATTTAGAGTTACAAGTTATATCACATCCATTTAGAGAAAAGGAAAACTTATCTTTCCTCCACTCAGAGCATTTCTGATACCAAATGTGTGGGGATATTTCCCCACATCAACCAGTCTCTGTGGACTCCAGTGGGTGTCCTATGGCTCAATTCTGATACTAGCTACCCAGCCTTAGTGCAGACCCCACAGGTGAAGGGCTCAGCTCCACAAGACTGCCCCCTACTTCAGACCCCAATCACAAGTCCCAGGTTGTCCCCTGTGGCTCTGCACTGGCTACACATCAGGGTTCCCATGACCCTTCCACAGGTTTCATAATTGGCTAGAATGGTTCACAGCAAACACTCTGGGAAATGCTTGCTCTCATAAAGGATACAGATGAAAAGCAGGACTAAGAGGTATAGGGGGTGAGATCTGTAAAGTCCCCCGTAGAGCTCGGGTACACCAGGCTCCAGTGTAGAAACTCGAAGCCCCATAGCTGAGTGATTTTTATGGAGGCTTCATTACATAGGCATGATCGATTATTCAGGCAACCCCCAGCACGTCTCCTCTCCCGAACAGCAGAGAGCGGCTGAAAGTTCCCAGCACCTAAACATGGCTTAGTCTTTCTAGTCATCAGTCCCCATCCTG
The DNA here is from genome assembly GCA_004026885.1 of Lyroderma lyra. Lineage (NCBI taxonomy): Eukaryota > Metazoa > Chordata > Mammalia > Chiroptera > Megadermatidae > Lyroderma > Lyroderma lyra. Next base: position 188,258 of record PVJL010001863.1, read on the forward strand.
AAGTTACCCAGAAGCCCACCAAGAGCGGCCTCATTAGAACGAAAAATGCTCCTGTCACCCAGAAAGTTCCAAGGGACTTAAGACCTCTGGGATCAAAGACCAAATATTAACACTAAAGATGCTCCTGTCACCCCCTATCATTCGGGAAATCACCAGGGCTTTAGGAGTTCTTTGTCAGGAACTGAGGACAGAGACCAAATCTGTGCTCCTTATTATGCCACAAGAAGAAAGAAACCAGTGGGAACAGAAGTCATGGGAAGCTCAGGTGACACGTGAGCAATACTCTAAGGGCTGGGAAAGGTCGAAGGTCATAGAGAAGGCTTGCCTGGTGGGGGGACGAGGTGGGAATCAGGGCCGAGCTTCCACATGTCTGTATGCATAGTGGTTGTGTCCTGTAGGAATCTTCTGGATGTGAACGATAGAAAAATCTAACCCAGATTGGCTGAGGCCAAAGGAGATTATATGTATTCATGTCTTTAAATTCAGGGGGTAGATTCAGATTAGGCGTGGTTTGGTTGAGGGGCTCGTGAAATGTCAAACGATATCTTTATCCCTCAGTCCTGTTCTCCTTGTAGACGTCATGCTCAGACTGCACGTGGTGGATCAGGACCGTGTGGCCAGCAGCTCCAAGGCCCAAAGCGTTTTAGGTCAGAGGCTCTGGAGGAAGGTGTGCACCTCATCCTGTTAGCTTCTGAATAAGTACCAGGATAAACCTGGGTTCCGAGCCCATCCCTAAAGCAATCTGTCACCAGAGATGGAAATTTTGCTAATGGCCCAGCTTGAGTCACGTGCTCAAAGGAAAGGGGAGCAGTGGTTATGCAGAGGAGATTTGGGGTTCTGCTGCCAGAAGAGGGGTGCACTGGTGCCCAGAGGCAGCCTGCAGAGCATGCCCCCCTCCCCCAAGACTCTAAGTGTAATGAGAGCTCTGCCAGTCTTTCATGTGGGAGCCTATTCAGGAGCAAAAGTCTACAATAAAGAGATTAAGTTGAGCAAAGACTCTTCACTCAACTCTGGGGAGACTATTGTGCTCCAAGAGTTCTGGGAAGGTGACTTAGGAAGGCCACACCTTCTTCAGTCAGGGGTTCCCACAACCTTGGGAGGAGAAGCTTGTTGCCTGGTACACAAATCCAAGCCTGGGGGCCGGAGGTGACTGGATGGTTCAGGCTCCCGGAAACAATTAGTCACCCAGAGCGTTGGGGTGCAGGAAACTTAGGGAAGTGTGTGCGGAGTCTCTGGCCTGATGTCGGGGTGGGTTGAGGAGTGAACTGGGGGCCCCTGACATTGGCCAAGACTCCTATAATCTGAGCACCGAGGATGCTAAGAAAGAGAACGGCCTGTCCAGGGGGTCCGAGGCTCGGCAAAGAGGCAGCCCCTTCAGGTGCCCGTCTGGGGCGCACACCCAGGAGTGGCCTGAGGACCCCCTTTTGTCCAGTGGGATCCCAGCCACCCTCCTGGGGATGCTGCTACTCCACCAGGGACATGGAGGGGGCCCATCACTGAGCTCCGAACAACCCTCCCGAAGCACTGTGCAGGACTTGTTTTGTTCTTCTCCACGGACCAGGAGTTGTCTTCCGCTGGAACTGAACAATGGGGCAGTAAGAAGGTCACAGAGGGACACCTACAGACATGGAGGAAGGGAAGATGAACTAGAGCAGGTGTGTCCAACCTGTGGCCCAGGACGGCCCAACGTGAATTCTTAAAACATGATTATGAGATTTCTGGCGACCTTTTTCTTTCTTCTTTCTTTTATTTTTTTTTCTTTTTTTTTTAGCTCATGAGCTGTCTTTAGTGCAAGTGTGTTTTACGTGTGGCCCAAGACAAGTCTTCTTCCAATATGGCCCAAAGAAGTCAAAAGGTTGGACACGGCTCAACTAGAGTTTGGAAGAAAACCAGGCGTAGGCTTGAGATGTGAGTGTTTCCTTAGAAAGCCTATAGAATGAATGTGTTGCTTTTCAGTGACAGCCAGAAGTAACACCAAGTGGCATCTCAGGGCTCGGGTGGGGCATGGGACAGGGGGAGGGACTAGCACATTTTACTTCACTTCACCCATTTTGGAAAGATGTATTTCAGTGCGTTTTATGTTGGGCCGAGCCTCCTGAAACACATAATGTGACAGGATCATCTGTCCTTTGGTCTTGGAGTTGTCACGTGTGCATCAGGGGCAGGGCCTCCTCGAGTGCACAGGATGTTTGATACAATCACAGGTCCACACAACATTGTAAAGATCACCGAGGGCCACTCAAAAACGGGATGAGTGGCGTTAGAGCCACCTGCGTTCCTTGGCTCCCGTCCCCTTTCCTACAGCTGCAAAGCCAGCAGCATGGGGTCTCCAGACCACCCTCCTTCTCTCCCACTGCTTCTGTCAGCACCTTGAGTCTCCTCGTCTGCAGATGAATCTCCCTGAGATTTGTAAGTGTCCCCAGGTTGGGAGGGTCCTGTGATTTCATTTGGGATCCACCCAGATAATCCAGGACCATCTTCCCATCGCAAGAGCCTTAACTCAATCACATCTGCAAAGCCCCTTTTGCCATTAAAAAGTAACATCTACTGGACCCAAGGATTAGGGCCCGGATGTCTTTGGGGGACCATTATTCAGTCTGCCACAGTGACAGTGACGTCCAATGTAAGTCTAAAACCGTACAGGAGGCACACGCAATGGGCAGGTCCCGCTCTGTCCGTTAGCTGCAATGTTCATCAACCAGCTGGCACGGCTTTTGCACAGAAATTCCTCCTCGGAGCTTTGCACGCGTCACTGTTGTCTGTTACAATGATGCGAAGTGGACCTTTGTGAGGCGGGTGCGCATGCGGACTCGTGTATTCGAAACCAGTGGCGGACAGCCCGCGTTCATTTCCATCTGCTTCCCATGACATAGATGAAGCCATCAGCTAAGGTGACTATGCCGAGGCCCTTCCCTGGAGAGGGAAGGGTGCCTCCCCGGGGAAGCTTCCGGGCTGCTCTCCTTGGGCTCTGACGTCAGCTCTGGGCTGGTTTTCTCTTGCCTCCTTTGCGATCTGGTGTCCACAGCTCTCGAGGAGACTGCTGGGCCTCGTGCGGTGGGGGTGGGGAAGCAGATCACACGGCATCGGGCAAAGTACGACCCGAGAAAGGGCCTCTTCTGTCCCCTCCTGCGTCTGTGAGTCGACTGTGCTATTTCTCTTTTAAGTCCTGAGCTGTTTTGTGAGCTTAATTCTAAATATTCTAAAATATTCACGATATGAGAGATCATTAGATGGCTGGGTTCTGAATAACAGAAGCATTCCAGAATCATCCTCAAAGTTAACCAGATTCCCTGAGGTCTGCTCTACTCTTCAGCCTGTTCTGACTATTGAGGTCATGAGTCTCCTGTTTGATTCTTTCCTCCTCACGATCAAGGTCATTCTGAGCAAGTGAAAGCGACGCAAGAAAGAACTGAAAGAGTTCTATAGCATTTGATCCCAACTTTCCTTGAGCTCTTTGCTCCGAACAAAACTAAGGCAGACTGTTGTTTTGAAATTCGTTGTGGCCGAAGGTGACACCTGCAAGAGGTCCATGTGACATTTTTATCTGATTCTCCTATTGAGCTCTGTCTCCCACTGTTGGCCCACTTCCCTCTACGGGCATCACACTTGTGCAACACACGAGCTTTAGCAACCGCCCCCCAAACTGGCGTGCCCCGGGGCCTTCTGAGATTGCGCTGTCAGCCCCGCAAAGACTCCATGATAGGAGGGCCCAACACGAAGCTAAGGGTTTGCCACTTAGTGTCCCTTTAATCTGTGCAGACAACTCCGTGAAGAAGAGGGCAGTTTTTCCATTTTTCAGATTAAGAAACTGAGACTCAGAGACATTAACGTGCCAAGAATCCCAGTTATTGGGTTGCTTTAAACAGTCGACTTTGAAGTAAATTAAGCATTGCTACCATTGGCCTTCCATACTGGCTCCCTGACCTACCCCCCCAGGTGATCATCATTTCTTCCTGCAGATCGGCCTCGGTCTTGTCCATATTGGAGGTACGAAGGGGGGAAGCTGTGAATCCAGAGACCCGTGTGTCCTTCTGGGTGAAACTCTGTCTGGGCTTCTGAACCCAAGCCCTGCCCCCAACCCGCACCACTGCCACCTCCTCAAGGAAACGCGTGACTGGTGTCGTGTCGGGGGAGACTGACTGGCTAAGTGATTTGTTTGTGGTGTGTCGAGATTCCAGCCATCCCGCCAGCCCACATGGTCCTTTCAGGCTCGGTGGAGTTGTCCTTGTCCCTGTGACGTCTCCTCAGTTTCGACAGGACCCTTCCCTTTGCTCTCATGCCAGGTCCCAGGTCCCAGGTCCCAGTAAGGAAGCGACTCACTCACGAAGGGCTGGCTTCTCTCGGGGTTCGGCTTAGCAGGGGTTGCTTCACCCCACCGCTCTTAAGCAGCCTGCTGGGAAAGCACGCTCTTTGCTTTGCCCCGCTGTCCCCTGCTGTGACCCCAGGGGCAAAGGTCTTTCGCATTCTCCCACATTCCGACTGGAAACAGAAGGCCCCAGGTGTTTGCTTCGCTTCTGCTCTCTCGTCTCCTTCACCAGTGGGTGCTGCGAGCCGCTGGGGGGAACGAACGTGGAGCATGATGAGGCCAGGACGGCCCCAGGGCCCTGGCTTACCCCGCCAGCGCCCCCATGCTCGGTGGCCCCACTCCTGCTTGGACTGATCACAGCGTGTCCCTCCAGCTAAGGGGCAAGACTGAGGATGTAACCAGAGCTCTTACAGCCCTGCAGGTGAGGACGCCTGCGTCTTACCTGGCCGAACCACTGTGAGGTCTTGGGCTTCTCATCACCCGTTCGGACGTTCTTTTTCTCATTAGCAAAGTGAGGAGTTTCTGCTTGACCATCTTACCGGAGAAGCGAGTGGTAGCACTTGAAGATTCTATTTCAGCTTTTGCCTGAAAAGAAAAAGAAGAGGGTGTTTTGTGATATCTGAGCTCCAGTAACGTGAGAGGCTCGTCATGCTACCCCGGTCATTAACTTGTGATGATAACGTATACACAAGGCACTAATTCTTTACTTAAAAAAAATAAGATGGTGGCTAATTTGATTTGAATGCTCCGGTTTGGACGTACGCTTCATGATTTTAATCCAATTAGTGTTGGAGATACTTCTGATTCTAAGAGTATCTGGTTTCTGCTTATGGTGTAAGTTCTATGCCCCCATGACTCACGTTCCAAGAAGCGAGAAGTTGGGGCCTATAGTCAATAAAAAGGGTCTATTTCTATGGTTGCTTTGTTTTTTTTTTTTTTTTTGTTATTAAACCCAAGTGGCAGAGAACAGAATCCTTCCTTTCAGCTCAGATTTCTGTGAGCAGCAGAAACCCTATAGACAATTTCAGCTTGAAAGTTTTCCATGCAAATTAGAATTATTTCTCCAGAGGGTCTCAAAACATCCTACCTGAAGGGAAACCAAGGCTTCCATCATGACCACCACCTGGGGAACATTCTGGAAGTCTTGGCCCAAGAGATCAGGGTACGCTTGATTTGAGCTGAATTATACAGGTGGATGACCATTAGGGCTTGATTCACCTTGGCCTTGCAGCCTTTCTCTTCACATTAGACCTCAAAGTTAAACAGAACCGCTCTCCAAATAAATAGCCTTTTCACTGAGAAAATATTTTCCCAAATCCAATTTTCAATTCTGTTTTGTTGCCACCACATCAATTTAATACTCTGAAACTTCTAGAGAGAGTATGTGTTTGTAGTAACACTGTGGTGCAATTTTAACCCTTACATTTTTTGAACCAATAAAACTCCTCATCCCCCCCCCCCCCCGAAGGTAATTGCAGAATAAGAAACTTTCTTCTGTCCTTGACCATTGTTGATAAAGGTCGCATGACACCATCTTAGACGTGACACAAATTCTTCCCCGGTTGCCTCTGTGGTTAAGTCAGCCTTTGATCTGATTTTTTATGTGTCAGGAAAGTGAAAAGAAAATAGAGAAGACTGAAAATGATAGGAAAACCCTTTGTCGATCCCTTCAGTGTGAGAACGTGCGCTTTGAGCCGTGATCCCTCACTCGGATGGGGGCGAAAGTGCAGGTCTTGTATGGTATTGCTCAGAAGGGAACGTCGCTAAATAGTTTTGGTGTCATTTCACAAGATGAAATTCAATATCTCTGCTGCCGAGGCTCTCAGGTGACCAGAAAAGAACAGAAAGATGACTCTTACATATTTTCAGCAGGAAAAATAATTCCTGCAACATTATTACCCACAATGCCCTCTACGATGGATCTGGCTCTGTACGTTCAATTACTTACAAAAACATAGATGCGACCAACTAAAATACTACAGAAATGAAAAACAAATACTGTCCCACCAGTAAAATGTTGTGGAGAGTATGAAAAAACATACCTCCGTCAAGAATGTGGAAAACAGGGAGTGGTCTTGAAATAACATTTCTTCCTCTGAAGGCTCGAGAAAAATCAAAAACATATTGAGCTTTGGATCAGGGCTCATGGCAAAGGGGGTAGTGACAAGATTATTTCTTCTTGGCACTTCTGAGAGTGGGATTAGTTAATTGAATCTGTGGTTTTTAGATTTAGTTGGTGCTTCTGGCATGGCTGATGGATGGACAAGGTTCTTGGGTCCATTTTCCTCTTGGGTCCTATGCCCAGATTTGCCGAATGAGAGGAAAGGAGTGCACAGTCTGTCAGTGCCCCGGCCCGTTTAGACAGCCTGAGGCCATGAGACGTATAAGTGCTTGAGCAGCACTCAAATACTTAGATGTCACCAGGTACTGGGAGAAAGGGCACATTTTTCGTAGACGCAGTCCCGTCTGATGATCTCAAATCCAAAATGGCAGGTAGGGAGAAGAGAAGTTGTGGCTGGAAAAGGAGGAATAAAACTCCAATTTCAAAAGATTCCCCAACATTAAGAAATGGGGGGGCGGGGGGGGGACGAAAATGTTTAGATACGTGAGGCCGAGGACAGTGAGGAAACTCACTGACCTTCCTCTTCCACCTAACGGTACAGCTTAGCACTTCTATAAAACTATTAAACACTCATAACCGCCTCTCCCTAGACCCCGAAATATAGAGGGCGTGATAAGAATGATACCTCACAGCAATTCCTGTATGAATTTTGTTTTCACCCCCCTGCCCCACCCCCACCTGCACCGGCAGTTACAGTGAATCTTCCTACTAAGGTGCACAAAAGGTGGGCTATTCTTGTCCACCTTTGGGGACCCAAATAACTCCTTTTCATAAGGAAGACTGCTGGGCCCAAAGACTATTTCTCTACCAGGACCCAAAGCCGGACCGCCCCCGTTCTCAGGAGAACAAAAACTACTCAGACCCTATGGCGATGAGCTCCAACGCTGTTTCTCACCCAAATTTCTCAAGTCCAAAGTTAGAACGTCCATGATCAGGGGGGCAGTGGTAACAATTGAGGGAGCATGCAACCTGACACCCACATTTCAGTTCGACAGCTGTCCTACCCCTAAGTGGCTGATTGACCACATAAAAGTCAGGTGACCTGGAGTTGGTCTAATTTCGTCATTAATTAAAGGAATTGAGCTAGCACCGGTCATCTAAAAACACTCACTCTCCCCTCCCCCAAGTCAAGGAGCAGATAAAAATTCTTTTTTTTTTTTTCTTAGAAGGTTAAGGCTCATGCTTGTTAAATATCTTAATATTTTAGCCCATCTGTGTTTATAAACTGTATACTTTAGTTGCTCTCGAGAAGGCTAAATCAAAACTTATGAGTCCAGAAAAGAATATTTACAATGGTTTAAAAATATGAATAGCCAATGAGCATCCTGGCTGTATCCAAAATCTTGGGCAACTTTGAGAGATGAGAAAATTATTTGCTGATTGCTAGTTTATAATTCTCACCATTAGTACGTTCTTTCCTTAGGTGTGAGTGACAATCTTGCCCAAATAGTTCAATTTTCTAAATGTCCAAAACAAACCAAAGTAACCAAATAGAAAAAGAAACAAGCAATAAGCAAGCAAAACGAGTTAAAAAAAAAAAAAAAGATCCAAATTCTTGCCTCTTACATCATACTAAATTAAGATTATGCCTTCAGATGTTTCCTTTTAGAATTCAGACACTTCAAGTGCTTTGTGCATGATCACTCCAGACCCTGCCCGCTGGGGAGGAAGGAGAATGGGGAAAACGGTTTCTCCCCGACTTCCCCATGGAGGGTGGGGGTGAGGCAGTCCAGCGGGGGCGCTTGGTAGAATTTCAGTAAGAAAAAGGCTTTTCTTAATTCTCTCCCCCTTTCTTTCTTCCCCACGTTCTCTGCTTTACAACAGAAAAAGCAAAGGTGAGGCATGATATCTTTTTGAGATGGCCATGTAGAAAATTTAGAGAAAATTGCAAAATCTTGGTTCTAATTCCAGTGAGGCATTCATGTGATTTGGGACAAAGATCCCTGAGACTCAGTTTCCCCCTCTGTGAAAGGAAAGGCAGAACTACCTGAATGGTGTTCAAGATCTCATTCAAATCTAACATTCCATGGTTCTGACTCATCATCTTTAAATGTTCGGCAGGTTTCTCAGAGATGTATCTTGTTTGAAGAGGCAGAACTTTCCAGAAGGGTGAAAGAAAAAGATTCTAACTTCATATTATCTAAAATTATAAGTTTAGAAGAGTTTTTGGTGTATCTCTTCCTCTCAATAATCAAAAACCTTTAGAGATCATTTTCATGTAAAGTTGATTACTGAACTTTAGGGTTAAGAAACATATTAGCACTAAGTACTTTCTCATTCCAAGATGACTGAGGTTTTAAATATTTAACTTGTAAATATTGTGATTCAGACAAACATCACTTTATGAACAAGGAAGTTCAGGAGATTAAAATCCAGGAACACTGTTCTGCACTTGGGTCACGTTATAGATTGTGCAATGCCGTGACCACATACTCATTGTTTGGGGCAAGAGATTCCTGTTAAGGATACACAGCTTTGGGTTATGGTGGCCTGCTTCCTCAGATGGCCTGCCATCATTTTGTCCTTGCTTCGCTCTTTTAAAATTCTATGACTGCCTTCAAAGAGGCTACCCCAAATATCAACAGGTTCTTTGGTTTTGCATTCGACTGGGTATTGAGCATTGGTATTGGGACTTTAGTTACCCGAGCGTGACAAAAAACCCAGATCACGTACAACTGGGAGTCATCCTGCGTCAGTTATGAATTGATTGCCTCTCAGCTCCAAATTCACCCTTAACTGCCTGCTCTGGGAAAATGTGGAGAGCTTTCAATTTGGTCCTTTGCCAGCCGGCATAATACCAAGCTTTGTCAATATAAGGCGCTGGAGAGGCGTTGCAGCGGGAAGTTGTTCTGGTTCTGGCTCTCACCCACGTGACTTCTCCAACACCAGGTTTCTGGGGTGCCCGTGGCTTCCCAAGTACTCAGCCCCTGCAGTGTGCGAGATCAGCAGCACCCAGCAGCCAGAGGCCTCCGCTAGCATTCCCTGGGACGCTCTTGTGATGGAATACCTCCCGTGAGACAGCACCCTGCAAAGTACTCCCCTGGCACGCTAAAAGGCACAGCTTCCCTGCCCTCCAGCGAGCCATGGCAGTGCCCTTTCCAACGAAATGGACCTCAGTCCTGAGGCTGGGCTGGGTGGGGTGGGGTGGGGCTCCTCCTTGGGCTCTGTACCCCAACCCTAGAGACAAAGCATGCTCCTTACATCTTGCTCTGCCTGTTCCTTAGGGTTCTACGTATCCATCAACAGCCAATCCCCTATGATTCCCGTCCTACCTTGTAGTTAGTAACTCTTTATGTTAAACTTGCCTTGCTCAAATTACTGTGGGATTTCTTTATGCTGATTGCACCCCGAATGATACATCATACCTCAAGGTAAAAATTTACATCTATTTATAGAGAGAAAGATAGATACTGGTTTTGGCCTGGAACAAATATATAGTTAAAGTCATTGTTCATTTATTCATGTTGGGGGGTTAGTTAGCTCTCATCTTGCATTACTATGTGTTAGTTTGCTAGGGCTGCCATAACAATGCCACAGACTGGGGACTTCAATAACAGAAATTTATTTTTTCACAGTTCCAGAGGCTGGAAGTTCAAGATCTAGGTGCTGGCAGGGTTGGTTCTGGTGAGGACTCGCCCTGGCTTGCACACGGCTGCTTCCTCTCTGTGTCCTCTCATGGCCTTTCCTCTGTGTGAACTACCCCGGTGTCTCTCTGGGTCCAAATCTCCTCTTCCTATACTGCTAGCTTGGATTAAGGCCCGCCCTTCTAGCCTTATTTTAACTTAAACGCTTCTTTAAAGGCCCTGTCTTCAAATACAGTCACATTCTGAGGTACTGGGGAGTACCTTCAACATGTAACATTTTGGGGGGAGTAGGGGACCCAGTTCAGCCCATAACATACTAGTTTTCATTTTCTAATTTTAGGATTAGATAGGGTGACCAGACATACCATTTGAAACGGGGCAGAGAACAAGGGTACCGTCTTGTTTCAAACGGTGCGTCTTGTCAGTCTCGTATCAGGTATGGCGTAGACGTCACCCTGTGGTGGCGAGGTCATCAGCCTCGGCTTGCGAAGACCTGATTTTGCGCCCAGGTTCTGCTACTTACCAGCTAGGCAAGTTGTTTCTCAGTTTTCTCAACAGTTCAATGAACTTAAAGGGACATAATGAGGATTCAATGAGATTATGCAAATGAAGTGCTTTAGAACCTACAAAGGACTTTATAAAAAGTGAGGTATTCCTTGATAGGTATATGGACTTACACACTTTTAAAAACTCTCCCATTACATTTCATGCTTTATGCTTATTAAAAGGCAATTGCCAACCTATTAAATTGGTGCTAGGTATAAACAATTTGTGTAGTCCAAACGTCTCTGGCTTATTAGACCCAAGAAAAATTTCTCTGGCCCCACGATGTTCTCAGCAGGTGTCGGGTATTCTTAATTAAACCAAAATTTTGAATTGATTACTAAGGCATCTCGTTTGCTTTCTCTTTCTCTGCAGAAGTAATATGTTTAAAGCTTTGCGAACTTATTTGACCCACCCCTGGTTTCTAGAAAAAGTAGACTTACACGGCCTCTAGAATGATAGCCAACAAAACTTTTGACAGTTACAACAGTCACTCACAGAGGGCTAGGAAAGACGCTATAACCTGGCTGTCCTTTTCCCACTATCACGGCATTCTTCCACAGTAACCACAGTAACTTAATGCTTGCGGTCATCTTGCACAGTGGGAAACTGAGGCACCAGGCACCACCATCTTGTCCCGGTCCAGAAGAGAGAGAGAACTCATTTACTGAGGGGCTTTATGTACAAGTACATGGCACAAATTTTATGATTCTTACAACAGTCCTAGAAGGTAAATATTATTATTAACACCATCTTACAGATAAGGAAACTGAGGCTCAGAGAGGGTAAATAACTGGTTCAGGGGCATGTGGCTAATAAATAGTGTATCAGAGACCAGAACTCAGACCTCCCCGACTCTGCCACTGCATGGCCTTTGCTGGGGGAAATTTATTCACAATGACTTCAATTTAATGATGCCGTTAGTAACCCACTTGTCCTCGAATGGAAAGTAATTAGCAGTTGAATGTAACAGAGCGTCAATTAATAAAATTCTCCAATAATTGCTTACTTAAGAGCTCTCAAGCTCCATCATGGATAATAAGAGTTAAGTGTTGGATTGCCCCCCACCCCACCCCCGCAAAAAAAAATTTTTGGCAAATATTTAAACCATATGCTGTAATAGCACCAATTGGCCACCTGCCCCTTGTGCATACATAATCATTATCTACAACGATATTTGTTCTGTTGCCTTTTCAGGTTTCCCTTTGCCATCTGTGTATGCATTTACTTAATCTCTACAGCAAGTTATGTTCACATATTTATCTAGTAAAAGAAAGTGCACTGACGATAACTGGTATTTGTTTTCCTTTTTCCTTTTTATATCAGATTCGGCAGCTGAGGAATAGCATACTTTTCAAAAAAAAAAAATAGACTCAAGTTTGTGCGAGGTCTTTAAGAGGCTTGAAGGGTAACCCTCCATAGCTTCACTTTGAAATCTTGTTGGCACCGTAGGAATGGCTCACTTCATTTCAAACGAAAACAGGAAGAAAATCTAGTCAAACTTCACTGAAATTGAAAAGACCCGTCATGAGGCTCAAAGAGGGGACTGGCAAGACCTGTGCAGGATGGAGGACATGGCACGGATGAGGGAGGACCATTTATGGAGATGCCCCACCTCGGAGTTGTCTCTCGGAGCTCTTCCCTCACAGGGCTTTGCAGTTCAGTTATTTCAGTATCCAACTCCCCCCGCTGCTGGATGTGTTCCTTGAGATCAGCATTGTTTCATTAACTTTATCTCCTGTTCTTCGCTGAGTCTCAGCTGTCTACAGCTAGCTCTTTCCTAACTGGGCTTCTAGAAGAGTTCCCTGCCTCCTGCTCACTTCCTACCCATAATGCAGTGTGGACCAGTCCTAGAACTCCCCAACCTGATGCCAGGATTTCCCCCAGATGCCATTTGAGCTCCTCTGCTGACTCTGAAGGCCTTGCAAAACTTGGCCCAAACCGAATACTTCATCAGCCATGCCTCCCACCACCTCTACTCCTTCCCTGACCCTCACCCACTGCAACTCCGGGAAGGAATTAAACAGGATGATGACCTAGCGAGGACCATGGGGTAGGGTGGCCAGGACTTCTTTAGACTGACTGGTCAGAGAAGGCCCCTTTGTGTTGGGGCATTTTGGAATTGACCATACGGAGAAGCAAGAAAGAACGTAAACTGGCATACAGAGGCTCAAACCCAAAGGCCTTGTGGGAAGACAGGATTGACGTTTGAAAAGGACCTAGTGGAGACCAGTGTGCCTGGGGACATGGTGACGATGGGGGAAGTGCAGGAAATGGGGGTGGGGGGCTTATTCACCCTGTGAAAAAGCAACAATGAGCCTCTGAAAACATTATCTCCGTTAATGAGGTCATCCTGGCTGCTGGGTACACCCAAATGGGGGACACTCCAGTTCCAAACAACCGATTTCCAAAGTCATCTCTCTGAAGTCTGTGTATAGATGAAGGATTATTTATACCTCAGTAAGTTGTAAGAAAGGGCCACAGTATCTTTCTCTGGGCCTGCATTTTGGAGTCTCCCTGGGGTGGACAGGTGGCAGGACACTTCATTGGAATTATCATGCGGTTTTGGTTACGTTCTGCTCAATAAAATCATGCATTTGTTACTAACACTTGCATTCCAAAAGCAAGCATGTATTAAGTACCTACCCTGTGTCCTTGGCATTGAGGATACAGAGATAAATAAAGGTGATTCCTTAGAGTATAGTGAGCTGTCATTGTTCCCCGTGGCCCACGTTTCAAGTTCGGTTGGAGCATCACTTTGAGACTCTTAACCAACCGTGTATTTAACACTTGATATTATGATATTGTATTCGTTACATCAGCTTCGTGACCATCAGGTGATATTTTCATAGGAAAGTCACATATATTTCTGTATTTTCCAGCTTAATCTGTGTAACTGGTTTTTTCTTTCTCATACTTGGCCTCAAGGACTCATTCTCTTTGGTCTGATGACATTTCTAAGGATCTTTATAAATGTGCATATTGGCTGCAAATAGCTCAGGGATCACTTCAGCGAAGTCTCTCCCCATATAATAAAAAGAAAAAAAGAAAATGGTGCTGATTAAAAAGTTCCAGGACTGAGGTTGACTCTGGGGTCTCCACAGTAGTTTGATAGGTTTCTTTTCCGTTTTGGCAGAAACTATAGTTAGGAAGTCATCAACTTTAGTCTATTTCTTTAAAGTGGGACTGTGCTTGGGTTTGGGGGCCAACCAGAGATTTGCAAGAACTGGAAATTCTGAGGTATGTGCCCCGCAGTTATAAAATTCTATCTTAGACAAGTAGCTCATTTTTGAGGAGAACACTTAGCCTTCTCTTCACAACCACATTTGTTGCATTTGGACCCAGCAGGGAAAATTAAAATCTTGTGTTTGTCAGCAGTGAAGGCCAGGATGCCTGGGCCCCACGTTTAAATATCCAGGAATCATCCAGTGGTTTGTTTTTATTGTTCATAAAGTCAGCAGAGACAAACCACCTGAGTAGTTCCAGATGTTGAATCAACAAGGCCATACTTCACAGACCTACACGTAAAAAGTAAATTTATGGGCCCAAGAAAATGCTGCGAGGATTGTGCCATTTCTGGAGAGAAAGCCACTTTCATTCTTCACACAGATCCAACACAGGGCGGCCAGCCCTGCGGATGGCACGTCTAGGTGACGCTTACCTTGACGCGGCTGCTTGGAGGCTTCCTGCAGCAATCCACTCCACTCTGGTCTCTCTGCAAAGTAAAAGTGCCAGCAGCGGGCTGGCCAACGCCAGGGGACTGGACTGTTTTCAGACAGCAAGGCTCTCTTAAATCTTCACGGAATAACTTGAGGGCAACATGGCAAAGATAAACTTCTCCACGTTGACTCAAGTGCTAGAGAACACAGAGACACAAACGTGGCTCACGGTTATTAAAGTCTACACCACGCCACTGGTATTTTGGCAGTGATTCCTAACATTGTTCTAGACACCTTGCTTTGTGAGTTGGCCACACAAGGTAACATTACATGGTGGGAAGTAACATGACTTGCACGGGCCTGGGGCCAGCCGCTTGGAATTCATTGCCATAAATCTTGAAGCTGTTGACGGTGTCTTATGTTCGAGTTTATCTGGCACAGCCCAAAAAGTGAAAGTTCTGATAGCCAGAATGCCTACATGGCTGTAATACATAACTTTACTGAGTGGTAAAGAATTTTTATGACTCCTGGCAGGAATCCAGACGGAGATTCAACTATCTCCTCTCAATAGAGTTCCGTGGAGTGACCCAAGTTATTCAAGTAAGATTCTGGCTCATAAATCTGGGATTGGAATAAGAACATTATTCTGTGTTCTCAAGATGACATTACAGTGGCCAGGAGATGGGAGCATCTGTATTATTTATGTGTGCAGTGCTCCTCCATCGTCAATCGATGAGTCACCACGATGATCACACAATCCCATGTATTATTTTGAGCAGTAGCTAGACCCTAACATTCACTGCGTAGTGATTGTGTGTCAAGTATATTATCTTGTGGAAGCCTCCCAGGTATGATGAAGGAGGTGCTCTTGACAGATGAGGACCTGGAACACAGAGCAGTTGAGTAGTTAAGCGAATTGCCCATGGTTACGAAGTGATGGGGCTCCACTCAGGCGAGCCCCGGGGTCTCGACCCCCACACTGAACTCCACACTTACAGCCTCTTTTCACAATGATAGAAAACTTTGTTTCAACCTTGAGCACTTTGAAATAGTAAAGACTTACAAGAATGTGTCAGGCATAACGGGAGGAGTGCCCAGGCCACCTCTCTCCAAGCTTAAGAAGTAATACTGTCAGCGCAGTCAGACCCAGTTGCCTTCCCCTCGCCCCTCCCACCCCAGGGGTAACGCCCCCCTCGAACTGGACGCTTGTCATTCCCGCGGATTTGTTTTACGTGTTCACTACATCCATGGGTGTCCCTAAGCTGCATACACAGTATACGATTTGGCACATTTGCATGAAAGATATAGCATGCCTTCTGTGTTCTTTTGCAACTTATTTCATTTAGTACTTATTTAAAATTATTTCAAAATTAAAAGTTAGAAAGAAGACCCTGAGTAGCTCATTTGCTCTCTGGATTTGGAGCCAGGCACTTTATCAGTGGGCATTTTATAGCGATGTGCTTAGGATAAGTGGGGAATGGGAATTTTGAAATGACATCTAGCAGCCAATAAATTTGTTGGAAGGTGAGGTCAGTGCTTACGACAGCATCTTAAGAAGTTTACGATCACCAAGCCTGTGAGAACACCCTGGGGATGCCAGCCAACCCCCACGTGCTCTCTATTTCAAGGTTCTCGACTGTGGCACTATGGGCATTTTGGAAGGGACAATTCTTTACTGAAGGGGGCTGTCCTGTGCATGGTAGGATGTTTAAATAGAATTGTGATTTCTACCCACTACATGCCCAACTGCAGTTGTGACAACCAAAAACATCTCCAGTCATTGGTAAGTATCCCCTAGGGGAGAAAAATGACCATGGTTGAGAATTGCTGCTATACTTAGAAAACAAATCGTTTTGTCTCTGCTTTTAAAAGAAAATGAAATGTACTCATTTTAGAGATGACAAGGACAGCACCTCCCACGTATCGTCCCGTCGGCCTTGAAGCACAAAGTCCTTGAATAGAGATTCCGAGTTTTTAAAAAATGTCCAGTTTCACCCATCTTTAATGTCTTGAACATGTGCAGGGGTACTGAAACAGAAGTATTCTCGCATCTTGAAAGACTGTCTGAAGCAGCTTTTTCAGAAGGACTCTCACACAGCCCCCAAACAGCAGAGTGTAGACAACGTCAGCAGTATTGAGTATCGCAGAGAGTCATAATTTCACATGTGAAGGTAATCCATTACATTAAAACATTCACAAGCTTTCATTTATTTAAGCCTCTGGGGCGAACACAGCACATTTCTAAATATTATGGGTTTTGTAAAGGTGCATGACGGACAAGCAGACGGCCGGCTCACTGGAAAAAGTGATAAAAATCAGCACTGAGCTTAATCACGGCTTTCTTTGGAGTATATATTTATGTGGTGATGTCAGCACGGTATCCTGCCACTGGCTGAAGGTCGTGTTCTGTGTTCATCTGCACAGGATTTAGAAACTCTCTAACGGTCTCGCCGGAGAAAAATGGCCAGCCGAATGGGAGCATGGCTGTCCCTACAGGTTTATAGGGTCCTCCCACAGAGGAACTGAACAAAGGAATCCACCTTTAAACGAATTCAACACCGCAGCGGCTCCGTCTTTGGCCACAGGAGTTATTGGAGTTACTGGGGCTGGCTCCAGTGTCAAGCCGTGTATGTTGCCTTAATGTATTTATTTAACCCAGGACTGCCGCAGAGGGGGCAAACCCACCTCAGCACGCGAAGGCCCACGACAAAGGGAACATTCAGACCAGACCCGGGTAGCACACACATCAGGAACTCTGGGAAGGGAAGGATGTTGCAAGCCCAGCACAATGTCAGCTTTATTCCCCGAGTGGAGGCAGGCAGGAGCCAGCCAAACTGTAAACTGTTGTTCTCTGAGCCGGCCTGGCCGGATGGCAGGCCTGCAGGGAGAGCGGGCTCCAGCCAGGCTTCACGGAGCCCCGAGAGCAGGCCAGGCCATCGGCAGCCATGTGCTTTCCTTTCGGGGCCAGTAGAGGCCCGGTGCAGCATGATGGATGCTGCACAGAAAGAATCTAGAAGCCAGCGATCCACGCTCCTGCCTACCAGCTCATGCAGCCATCTGGCCCAGCCCATCCTGGGCCCCGGCAAGCCTGGCCCACCTCTGGGATGGGACGGGCAGGGGTGGGGTCACCTGATGCCCATGAACACTGCCTTCATGTAAAAAGTCCTCTAATTACGATGACTCTATGGATGATGCACCACCGGGCCAGTCACGGATTAGGCTAATCCGAGCAAACAGTGTTCAGTTTGTTTTTCTCTCGGTTGGTAGATTTGGCAGCTGGGAGGCAGGGCAATGGCTTTGGGTGAAGTTAGAGGCTCTGTTACCATGTGAGGCAGGCTTGTCGTTCCACCAAATCCAAATGAGGTGCCACCCACAGCAGTCACTCAGTTGGCCAGGAATCTCTACTGCAAATGACGAAAAGGCAAAGCAAACTAACCTCACCGTAAAGTAACGACCACACACCTATGCACCAGGCGCTGTTCTAAGTCCTTTCGTATATGAACACATTCAATCGTTGTGACAACTCTGTGAGGTTAAGACTGTTGTTATTCTCGTTTTGGAGATAAGAAACCGAGGCACAAAGAACTGAAGCACCTTGCCTCCAAATCACACGGTTCTTGCGTGATAAAGCTGGGATTTAAACCGGGGGAGCTTCTTTCTCTCAGGGCTTATGTATCAATACCTTGCTGGGCTCCAGGAGGACCTTGTGCGTTTGCCTTGTGGGTCAAGCCAAGGTCACCTGCCTCCTGTGGTAGATTGTAGCATCCTTCCCCGTACCCAGGCCCTTTCCCGTGGGTCTTTGCAGTTCTTCCCATCAGGCATCTACTTCTCCATGCCTTGATTCTGAGTCTGCCACGTGACTGCTTCGGTCAGTGGGATATGAATAGATGCGACCCGAGCTGAGGTTGAGCAACGCACTTGCGCACTTTTGTTTCTGCCCCTGGGGCTCTGCTGTGCCATGGAAGCATCTCGGGCTGGCCTGCCCAAGGCCGAGGAACCTGTGAGCAGAGCCAAGATGCCACAGCCAGGCGACCCCCCGGCGTGGGCGAGAACCCAGCCAGGACCAGAAGTACTGCTCAGCTGAGCACAGACTAAATCACCGGGCTGCAGACCCGTGTGCTGCAGCAACGCCGTCACGCCTCTGCGTGTCTGGGGGGGTTCTCGGGAGGCAGTACTCAGAGTGGGAAGGCGAGGCGTGCGCGTTGACGTCCCCAGGACCCGGTGTTCAGAGTGGGAAGGCTGAGGCGTGCGCGTTGACGTCCCCAGGACCCGGTACTCAGAGTGGGAAGGCGAGGCGTGCGCGTTGACGTCCCCAGGACCCGGGAGTTAGTGCCTGCAGGAATCGGGGCGCTCTTACCAAAATCGTAGCTCTGTAGGCCCAGATGTTTACTTTTCCTTTTGTTTTAGGGGACTTATTGTAGAAATTATCTGTTATACACTCTGGAGTCACTTTTGTGATAAACCCTGTGAATTAGATTTAAAATTCAAAAACCTTTGATTTTTCTTAAGTATTAGTTTCTCCTTATGAATCACGTACCTGTGTTAATCTATTACCTTTTCCTTTTTGCCTTGACCTCCAGGATGCTCAGGGCCCAAATTGTGGACCAAAATTCATGAAGTTTTGGGCCGCATTTTGGGATAGTAAATTATCCTCTTTTTTTTTTTAATCTTACCATTCTGCTTCTGTTTTCCTTTCTCTTGATTTAAAAAACTCCCTTTCTTTCTCTTTCTATTGTTTTGTATGTTTTTTATTAAACTGCCTCAAAATCATTCTGGGATGAGCAGTGATACAAAAAAATATAATTTATAAAACTAAATATCTTTTTAGTTCCAGGATGAACACAAAAATTTTAATTGTAACATCTTTGACATCTTGAGAATTATGGTTTAACATTAAACTGGAAGATTGAAAAGTAAATAAGATCTCATAATAAGACAGATGAACATTACAATTACAGTGAGATGAGCACAGTGCAAAAAGTTTGATGACCCATCTTAATAGGAAGCGTGAAAGTGAGTACAACTCTTGTGGAGAGCAATTTGACAATGTCTCTCTTAAAATGCATCTAGCCTTGGGCCCAGACCTTCTAGGAATTTATTTCATTAAATTTATTAAAATTAATTTTCATTTAAATTTTAAAAGTGAAACTAATTTATTGAAATTTCACTTTTAGGAATTTCTCTTAACGGCGACATGGTAGGTGTATAAAATGTTATATGTATAAGGATATTCACTGTGGCTTTGTTCTTATAATAAAACAAGTGTTTGGAGTCAACTTGATTATGCCTCGATGGGGCTGGTTAAAATACGGTACAATCCACATAGTAGGACAATAGGTAGCCATTTAGAAAGGAGGGTATTGTCTACGTGGTACCCCAGAAAGGTCTTTCAGGTTTAGCATTCAGTGAACAAAGCAAAATGTAGAGCAGTGTGTAACACACCGCCTTCTGGGGAGGGTGCAGGTGGTGGCAGGTGTACAGGGGACCCCAAGTGTCTGTGCTGTGTGTGCATGGGAAAGTGTACTAGAGAAAACTGGGAGCAGCTGCTTACTCTAGGGATGAGAGCAAGGTGGCCCGGATCAGGGTCCACAGACTTACTTTGAATTTTATACCCTTTTGTGTTTTTAAAATTTTGTACCAGATCTTTAGGTGAACCTACTTTTTAAAAAAAATGAGGAATGAGTTCTTACTGGTTCGTTGCATTAGGAGTGACCATGATTGCTTCTTAATGTAAGGGAAGAAAATGAATGTAACCCCTCTAGCACTTCCATGCACGGTTCTAGCAAGAGTGTTATTGATTAAATTACAGTTCAGTGAACTGAAAGAATGAAGTCTTACCCGTGGCCCCAAAGCCTGGCCGTGGCCCACGGAACGCAGATTTATATACAGCAGCCATTGTTACACCAGACACCGTATCGATCCAACTCAACCAGCACTTCCTGAGGGTGTCTCATGAGCCAGGTCTTTCGACAGGTGTTAAATACAAAAATGCTCATAAGACTGTTTTTGTCCCGAAGATGGTCACATAGGCGACTCATATACTGTGGTGAATTCTAGGATCCTTGAAGGCAGGAGCTATTGGAGTTATCTTTGTATGTCTAATATATAGTAGATACTTCCAGAACGTCTGAGGAATAAATGCATAAAGCGCTGGGTTTGGACAAAGGAAACAACTCTAGGGAGGGCAGGGGACTAAGAAACGATAAACTGGGCCATGAAGAGCTACCCAAATCCGCAGACTCATGACCTAGCCCTGAGGCTGTCACAGAAGGTGCCCGTGCAGTGCGTTACTGTCACTGACATGAACCCTGTTTAGCGGCTCAGCAGGGAAACAGCCTCACAGTTTTCTGAAAATGCATGAACTGTGGGGCCACAAAGACCAAAATTCATCATTGGTTACCTGAGTGACCACGGGCAACTCAACCTTTCTGAGCCTTAACTTTCTCATTTTTAATTCGCAAATCATCTTACCTAACTAACAGCCTAACGATGCGTGTTAGGGGCTGTTGATCTATTTTTTTCATTCATTTATGGCAAATGAGGAGCCATTTGTGGATACCTGCCTGGCGCTGGGCTCAGCCCTGAGTGATGCACGTGCAGAGTTGAGCCCAGTGGTCCAAGCCAGCTGGTATGAGTGCGCGGAACCCCTTGGGACTAGTGATGACATTTGGTAGCAGGTCAATCCTTCTACCTTCCAATCAGGAGGAATTAGAAACGAATAAGTGGACACGTCCGTTAGCGTCAGGTAAGGGGAAGGGGGCCGCGTGAAGAAAACCAAGGTGATAAAAGGATAAATCCGTTCCTGGCTGCATAAGCTCAATGACTCAGGGAGAATGTGACTCGTCAGTAGCATCCACAGGGCCTTTGGGCAGGAAACTTCACGTTCCTGGTGTAAGCTGAGTGAATTTTTTTCAAAGGTGGTGGAAATCGCCAAGGGAAAAAATCAAGAAGCGTGGAAGCAGCAGTAGAGGACCTTCCTCAGTAGCCCCCACAGGGCTTCCAGCCCCGAAGCCCCCTCCCCTGAGCTGGCTGGAAGGCTGCGAGCCCCAACAGGTCAAGCTACTGGCTGACCTTTCGGCAGGGGTGGGTGGGGGGTGAGTACCTAGAATAAGAGGGGAGGAGGGGACATCGTGGGAAGAGAAGAGTTCTGGAGGGTAGAGTAGGGGGGAGGGACCTAAGGGGCACTTCTTACCAGCCACGGGGGGCGGTGGGGGCCGTCTAGAAGGCATCCATAGTGCTGGTTGCTGAGGCCTTTTTTTGTGAATGGAGACAAGAGGGATAAACCAGTTTCAATGTCTGATTTACTCCAAACCTCCACACCCAACCAGCAGTGTAGGTTTGGACAAGTTACTGTCGATGTTGAATGATGGCTGGTTTGGAACTTCCGTGTGCACGCGTGCACATGTGCGGGTGCTCTGGGAAAAGTACACGGCAACGAGGACCAGCACGGAAGGGAAGAGCTGCCGTGCCCGCAGAGCGGTTTCCCGACGGGCGACATGGTTGCAGGGAGACTCATGCACAGATGCCCCTCAGTGCTGAGATGCTCCCGTGGACCAAAGGTGAGAGACATACCGCAGGGGTAGTGATGACAGCGGCCAGCAGGAGGACCTGCCCTGTGCTTAGCTCCCCAGTCATGTCCCCTCCCTCCATCCCCTCACAGGCGGTGCTGCAGCCCCATAATGCAGCCTCACCTTTGTATAGACTGCTGCTTCTGTTCTAAACTCTTTTGCTAACTCCTTTGTGTTCTCCAAAGTTCAGGTTGGGGTTACCTCCTCCAGGAAGTCCTCCTTGGTTATCATTTCATTCATCTCTCCATGCCCACCACCCCAGGCTGGTCTCCCAGCATCCTAAGCATTACAGGTCTTACCATGAGACCCTCAAGTTCCTTGCACTTCTGCCTCCTCTCCTGGACTGGGGGCTTGAATACAGGTACCTGCTCGTGCATCTTCAAGTCCCCCAGAACCGCTGGCAGTATTCGGCACGTAGCAGGGACTAAAATACGTCGTTAGTTGAATGAACAAACCAGCCACTGAATTAATTTGGAGAACAATCACTGTGGAAAAATTGTCACTTTTAATCAGGTTCCTTTTCAAGGAGTTTCCAACGTTCCACTGAGGTGATGGGCCACACCCAGTCACACCTCACCTCTTGCAGAATGTCACTGAGGGAGCAGAGCAAACTGTCCCAGGTTGCTGAGGGCAACGGGGTGTTGAGAATGGGCCTGGTGTGTAAAGAAGGGACAGAGCCAAAAACTGTCCGCAGAGTAATTGGTGGCTTTATGAGTTTTTCGCTGGAGGCAACATTTTCAAATGCCAACTCCAAATCCTGGTACAGCCTCTTTCGAATGGTTCTTGTAAAGCAATTTTTCGGTGAGAGACAAGTTCACGAATCCAGGAGCATGGGACTTGACTGACAGGAAGTGGGTTTTTTTTCTTTTTCCCCCTATAGTTAAGGAATGAAAAACCTAACCCCATTCCTCTTTACGATTTGCAAACAGATGTGGCTCTCGTGACATATCCCCAGCCGCTGTCCCAGGGCCAGACTCCACATGGCGTCTAAGGAGCAGCTTGTCTGATGGGAACCCCTCACCATCTTCTCCAGGGACACCCAACCAGCTCCCTGCATGAGGCCAGCTCTTCACAATGGGCTTCAAAGCTATTTGGTTTTTAAGCAGCTGGTTCCAACCTTGTGCTTGCGTCAAAAATATAAAATTGCAAAGCAATTATTAGCATTTCACGCAGGGTAAGTGCAAACACCGGGTCAAGCCACAGGCCTGTCTTGTCCTGGTCATCGGCACTGCTGAGCCAAGAGAGAGACCCAAACAAAGGTGGGGCAGAGATGCTCTGATGGAGAAAGGAAGATATTTTGTTCTTAAATGGTTTTGCCAAGACTTCATGGCATGGACCCCCATGGAAAGTTCTAGAAGGCTGCTGTGGAATGGTTATGCACTAAGAAGACTTTTCTCTCAGACAACCAGTCACCCCAAGAACTAGGCTTATAGTGTCATGGAAGCAGCTAGATTTAGGAGGCATTGATGAAAGTGGAATCAAGCTCAATTTTGCCGAAACGAATTTGAAGGAAATACATTTGTGTCAGCACGTGATAACGAGGGAAGAAACACAGTATTTAGCCTCAGGAGGTTTAGTTTCAAAACTCTAGTTCCATCAATAGAGCTGTATGGCTGGGCAAGTTACTTAACAAGACAGAGCCTTGGTGTCCTCCTGTTTACAAGGACAATTTTGAAAACTACTGTAGATGGTTGTAAGGGTTCCAGAAACATGACAGAACTCATTCAGCACAGTCACTAGTATCACAAAGATACGGTGTAAATGGTGACATTAGTAATAGTAATGTAGTGTTTTGCTTTGAAAAACTGTCTCTTTTCAAGTAACAGGGCAACCCGCTGCAAGTCCAGGAAACAGAGAAAGGGGCAGCAGACAAGAGAAAAACGATGACAGGGCCAAGGCAACGAAATCCCATTTTATTAAGGAAATGACAAGGTGCTTGTGGCTTGATCTAGTACCTTCTCCTTTATGGGTTCTTGTCAGAATCATATACTTCTTCACGTGTTGACGATGGTGGGGTGAAAGGTCTCTCCATTTCCCCAGTTCAAGAAACCTGGAGCATTTCACTGCAGAAGGGAGGTTTATTGATCCCTACTCCCCGAGGCCCGAGCGGCCCAAGGGAGTTCAGCCCCCACCTCCCGGTGCGTGGGGCTTTGTCCACACAATCAGTCTATCTTTTGGGCCCGAGAGATGCTGAGAAGCAGGTGTATCTGCTTAATATCCAACCTGTTTTTATTGCCAGTGACACAGTGGGTTCAACGGGCCGTGATCTTAGAGGAGTCAGAGTTTGTCATTGTTCCAAGAAAACAGTTTCATAACAGCCACGAAACGAGGACTCTGTTTAGCTCAAGGATATTGAATTGGGGTGAGGAGCTCCAGCTGTGAAACGAAGAATGATAAACGTTTTAGCAAATTGGCAAGAGAATTGTTATACCAGCCTTTTGTCTTCCTGGAGAGGTTGTAGGAGATATCCAAGACGCTGTGTTTGAGTTACAATGACATGAAGATCTCCTTTCCCCTGATCACTGCTTCAGGGTACCTTCTCTGTGCCTTCCCATAACACTCAGACAGTTAATAGTCTTGGACAGTTTAGAAAGGGCTTTTAATGAAATCCTGTTTATGTGAAATGCTGAAAGCACAAACTGAGGGCTGTTGACAATAAGCCTGTGGTTCAATGTGCTGAGAACCAGTTGTGCACCACCTGGCTTGGTCTTGGTTGGGGAAAAATCAATACAGCCATTTCCACTATGAGCACAACAACAAAGACTCCCCAAAACTATTACTACTAAAACTACTCTACTCCAAGATGGGGAGAGATGTGACAGAGATGCACTCAAAACAGCTGGCAGAATTGTGCAGCCACCTCCCTTCACAGACAAAGAGCAGCTTTTGTTTATTGCCACCCAATATTTTCCCTCAGAGAACCACCTTTTTATTTGCTGTCAGTCCCTATAGTTCTGGGGAAGTGGACTCCCATGCCTGATTCAGGAGGTTGAGTGATCCAGACTTAAGCCAATCAGCCCATTATATATTCCCTAGCCACTCACATTGGTTGCAAAATGGGCATGTGAGATGAGAGGAGATTTTCTCTGGGAATTCTGGGAAACTCTCACTGGCTGTCACCTGAGAGGGAGGTGAGAAGGTGAGGTCTGGGGCTGCTGCTGGAGGAAGCCCCTGGTCCAGGAAGAGCCACGTGGTGAACCGAGAGATGGAGGGAATGGGGTCGAGGGTCCTCATTGGAGCTCTGCCTCAAGCCAGCCCTCCTACAAACTTTGCAATTGTGTGAGTCAACAACTTCCCTTCTCTGTTTTAGCCACTTTGTCTAGGAGGAAAAGTTTCCACTTACACCCCTTTATTGCCCCATTATCTCTATTCTTGCTTCCCCATCACGTTATCTTTTTTAGTTTCTTCTCCTTTTAAAAACAATGCATACTTATTTTAGACAATTTTATAAACACAAGAAAGAAAAGGAAGTAGCTTTCCTGAGAACACAGAGCTCTCAGGTGGCTGAGCCGTGACTCGGATCCAGGCTGGTTTATGCCAGAGGCTATGTTGCTAATCTTACAATCTATGTTGAGCCTCTCACAGACCTATTACACGTGTATAGAAATATATATGTGTGATCTACGCATGTCGCATACATGTTACATTATCATATTAGAGAATGTATGTTATTTTCAAGTATTTGTGAAATAATTAGAGATCTTAATTGTATACTAGGCATAAAGTCCACATTATGCCATAAAGGCCACCTCACCATATTTTTTAATAGCAGGAAGACATTAGATCACCTTTTCTGACCAAAGTGAAATAAAGCTAGAAATGAGAAAGTAGAAACAAACAGTAACTTCCCAACAACGTGGGAAATATGTCACTTTGTTCACATGGATTTTCTAGAACAGCAGTAATGAGACTGCTGCACATAAAAGGTATGTACTGGAGCTAAGGTTGTTCTTAGAGAAAATTTATAGCTGTCTATTTTCTCACTACGAAGAAAAGAGCGATCAATCTCAAGACTCAAAAATTTAGGAAAAATATTTTCAGACCTAAAGCAGAAAGAAATAAAGATAAAAAGCAAGAAACGGAATTTAAACTAGAGAACCTAAAAGCAGTAGAATTCATTCATTAATTTAAGAGATACTGAAAACTAAAAAAGACAAGTCATAATCTACCTTAATCCAAGAAGAAAAAAAGTAGGAAAACACAAATATCCAAAATGAGGCAAAAGAAAAGGCAGATAACCACAGATGGAGGGGAGAGTTTTATGGACAATTATTCTAGAAAGAACAAATTTCTTACATCAAGAAGAAACAGAAAACCTAAAATTAGCTTCAAGACAGTTATGGAAGAGTTTCTCCTGAAAGGGGTCAGACCCAGGCAGCCAACATGGCTCAAAGAATAGATACACAGAAGTTATTTAAATTGTTCCAGAACTCAGAAAAAGAAGGAGTGCTTCTCAATGCTTTTATTGCTTTTATAAAGCCAGAAAAACAATATAACAAAACCTATCAAAGATAGACCAAAGAAACACAGTAGACCTCGTTTCACATATAAATCCTAAACAAAATAGCAACAAGTATAATATCTATAATATATGAAGAACTCATACAACTCAACAACAAAAAAATCAAACAATCCAATTAAAAAATGGGCAGAGAACCTGAACAGACACTTCACCCAAGAAAACATACAAATGGCCCATAGATACATGAAAAATACTCAACTTCATTAGCTATTAGGGAAATGCAAATCAAAACCACAATGAGATACCACCTCACACCTGTGAGAATGGCTGTTCTCAATAAGACAAGGACTAACAGGTGCTGGAGAGGGTGTGGAGAGAAAGGAACCCTCACACACTGCTGGTGGGAGTGCTAATTGCTACAACCGCTATGGAGGACAGTGTGGAGGTTTCTCAGAAAATTGGGAATGGAGTTACCATATGACCTGGCAATCCCCCTTCTGGGTATCTACCCCCAAATTTGAAAACCTTAGTTCACAAGGACTTATATACCCCAATATTCATCGCAGAGCTGTTCCAGTGGCCAAGTCATGGAAACAACCAAAGTGCCCTTCAATAAATGACTAGATAAAGAAGCTGTGGTACATATACACAATGGAATATTACTCAGCCATAAGAAAAGATAAAATACTGCCATTTGCGACAACATAGATGAACCTGGAGATCATCATGCTAAGCAAAATAAGCCAGACAGAAAAAACCAAGAACCATATGACCTCACTCACACGTGGAACATAGAACCGAAAGCAACAAAGAAACAAAAACTCATGGACACAGTCCATAGTTTAACAGTTACCTGAGGGGAAGGGGGGAGCGGGTGGGAGAGGAGGGAGGGGAGTCAAATATATGGTGATGGTCATTATCATCACTGATACATAACTCTGTCTAAGCCAGCACAAGCCAAAAACAAAAGGTATAAATGTTGGAAAAGCAGCAAGCAAAACTGTCATTATTTGAGGATAAAATGATCATATACCAGAGAAAACTCAAGAGAACAAACTATTTGAAATAATAGTAATATGACTCCAGTTCCAAAACTAATATAAAAAGGTAATAACTTTCATGCTAACAATAACCAGTTAGCAAGTATAATGAATAAAATTCCATTCGTAATAACAATTTATATATAATAGCTAATGAGATATACTCTATGGAGAAAACAATAAAATTCTATGTGGATACTAAAGGAAATCTGATAAAAAGAGACCTACCTGCCTTTGATCTACGTTATCTTAACTTTGTGAGGTAGAGAAAACATCATTGTTAGTTTCTGAGCTGTAAGACTCGACTACAGAATCGCTCTGGGGAGACAAGACTGTTTGTAAGTCTAACACCTCGACGGGCTGGTTTAATTTTGGAAAGGTAATTCCTGTGCCTTGCTGTAATAGGCTAGAATTAAGACTGAGTTTGGGCTGAGGGTGAGCACACCAGGAAAAAGAAAGAAGGATGTCAAAGTAAGGGGGCCCAGCTGGAGCTTAAGAGACAGTGAGGACCTTCTTCCCATTAGAGGACACGTATAGAGACTTTTAAGAGTAAACATGTTCAGGATTCAGTTTAAAGTCATTCGTTGTGCTCTGTTAAAATGCGACCCCTTTGTGTAGCCTCCAGACCTTCTGTGATGGCGGTGGTGATGGCGGTGATGACGAGAGCCGCTCATAGTTAGTGAGCACCTACTTTCTAGACAATGCACTTTATGTGTTTGTGTCATTTAATTACCACAAACATCCTGTTTCCTGTTACAGATGAGGGATTCAGGCAGAGAAGTTAAGTAACTCGACCAAGGGCACAGCTTGCAAATGGAGTTGAGCTGTTGACCCAGACATTCTGACTCCGGGGCTCAGACTGGACACCACCCTGAAGTCGCCTATCTATGTGCTCATGGCCTTGAGTTAGTGCCAATGGAAAGATCAGATGGTCCAGTAGGGTGTGTGGACTGGAGAAAGGACAGATGTGCAGGGGACAGAGCCAGAGTGGAGATCAAGAGTTCCATGGAAGCAGGGAAATGGAACTGGCTTGCAGAAAGATAAACACCAAACCCTTCTACCACCGTGAAATCCCAGAAAGACCGAGTAGTGTGTTGGGACTTCTATCAGGTGTGAGATGGATGTTGAGACAACTTTATTACATCTTAAAATAAACGATTATTCAGCTGGCTGGATAACTTAGATTCATTCAAGAGGCTGAAATATGGCTTATAATTATTAAAATGCCAATATTCCCTAAATGAATCTATAAAAATAAATTCAAGCACACCCAAATTCTAATGGGATTTTTTAACTTTTCCAAATTATTCAAAAATGTATTTCATAGAACAAACTTATACAGATTGCCAAGAAAGCTAAAAAAAGAATTATGAAGAACTTAACCCATAATAATACATATTATGAAGCTACATGAATTAACAGAGTATATATTTCAAATAAAAAAAACTAGTTACTAATATTTGAACAAATGGCTAAACTATATTTCTCTTTACATCTAACACCAAATAAAATTTCAAATGAACCAACAATTTAAATATGAGAAAATAACATAACAGTACTAGGAGAAAATATGGGTGAATAATCTTTGTGCAAAGAACAATCTTAGACTCTTCGTTCTAAGTTTGGCAAATCCTCCCGCTGACCCCCAACCACCAAAAAAAAGGGAAGGGAGAATGACTTGAATATTGAAACTTCAGGATTGGATAAGATGCTAACTGAGCACTTCCAACTATCCCCAGTCCCACCCAAAATTTCATGAAACGTAGAAAAAATATACTTTAATAATGAAATCATAACTGGTTTGGGTAATAAGAAAAAGGGCCATTGGCAGACAAGAAATTTTGAAAAAGTCCTTTAAAAAGCCGAATGGATCAGGTCGACATAGAAAAAAGATTTATTAAAAAAAAAAGGGTACAGGAGACCCATGCCTCAGATGTGTGGAGGAGAAGCTTCTATGGTTAGAGGATGCTGGGGGTCCAGAGGGAACAGATGTGAGAAATGGGGTCAGCAGCTCCTGTGTAGGTGTGGCTAATGGAGGGCCTGCTTTCAAGTACTGACATCCCAACAAAACAGTGAGTGGACATGGGGTCCAGAGAACAGGCCAGTGTCTAGGTAGCTACTGAGCCCATAGAGGAGAGGGAACCACATCTCTTTAGAGATGGTGATGATGGTGATGATGATGGTGGTGACGGTGATGATGGTGAGGAGGAGGAGGATGATGATGATGGTGATGATGATGGTGGTGATGGTGATGATGATGGTGGTGATGATGATGATGGTGATGGCAGTTATGATGGTGGTGATGATGATGATGGTGGTGATGATGATGGTGGTGATGGTGACGATGATGATGATAATAATGGTGATGATGATGGTGGTGGTGATGGCAGTGATGATGGTGATGGTGATGATGGTGGTGATGATGATGATGGTGGTGATGGTGAGGATGATGATGATAATAATGGTGATGATGATGGTGGTGGTGATGGCAGTGATGATGGTGGTGATGGTGGTGATGGTGATGATAATGGTGGTGATGGATGATGATGGTGGTGAGGATGATGATGATGATAATGGTGATGATGGTGGTGATGATGGTGATGGTGATGATGAGGATGATGGTGATGATGATAATAATGGTGATGATGATGGTGGTGATGGTGAGGATGATGATGATGATAATGGTGATGATGATGGTGGCGTTGATGACGATGATGATAAGAGCTTCTGTTTTTTTTTTTTATTCTCCCTCCCAGACCCTTCTAAAATAATTGCAGAGAGATTCGTTTTGTTTTGTTTTCTCTTAACACATAAACCCACAAGGACAAACAGGCTGGAAAAAGAAAGCAACTGTAACGAAATCTGGGATGCTGGAAGGCACGAGGGCCAGTGGTGGTCACTGACTCCGGAAAGCTGGCTGCTACAGGTGGATGGGGAACCAGGAGGCAAACTGCTTCACCTGGCAAGATGGCCTGAAAGGAAGAGAGTGCAAACAGTAAAAGTGAGTCACGATGCGTGTTTACAAAGAAACTGGTTCCCTAGTTCTGTCACCACCACCACCATTGCCCAGGCAGAAATGCAGAGCCCAGGCCAGAGGGCTGGAAAGTCGTGGAGCACCTGGGACTGTTGAGGTCTGGGGTGCCATTCAGAGGGGTGAGAGAACTTTCACCTAAACTATAATCAGTCCCCAGAAGCAAGCAAGCAGGACTGTGTTCTCCAGGCAGGAGACAGAAGACCCTTCTCTAGGAGGAAAGAATAGATGACCCGGCAAGAAGCCTGTCGTTTTCAAACCTCACCCTCAGGCTCAGAACCTGAAAACAACTTATTCTTTCCCTTCCCAGGAGAGTGATCTATCTCACAGCTGCCCTCCTCCCCCTGCTCCCGGCGCAGCTCCCAGGCCCCTCCTCAGGGTCTTCAGCTTGAAAGGACCCATGGAATCACATTCACTCTTTGACTTCTGTTAAGGTTTGTAAGACTTAAAATTCCTTGGACTCTTCTAAGGAACTGGCTCTTGCTTATTTTGCATTTCCATATGTATAAGATACAAGATATTAGTCCTAACATCTTTTACAGGTCCCGTGCCCAGTTCCTATCACCTGGTCATCCCATCATCCCTTGTCTTGTCTCCTGAGTTCCTGCATCAAATCTCTGAATTGCATGACTGGCCCCTGTGCTCTGCCTTTCTAGTTACCACTGCAGATTGAAACAGCCACAATCTCCCCTCTTAGGACCGAAGTCTGGGAGGCAGGCCTGTTTGAGTTTGAGGGGAGTTATAGCGCCAACAGGGCGCTCTATCTAACGGTGAGCCTTTGCACTGGAATGTCCTGCTGGCACCTTACACTAACCGTTATGTGATTGGATGCTTTCTGCTGGGTTTTGATGTGCTTCACAGGAACTGATCACTGCCTACCTTGTTGTTGACTTTGGTCCATGTCAGGGAAGGGTCCACGTGTACAAATGTGAATCTGGGTCAGGCAGCATGGCGTGGCTTCATCCGTGTCCCCAGTTCCAAATTCAAATTATATATTCATCATCTAATGTGGAGGTCATATCTTGCAGGACAAATTTGTTCTCTAAACTAAGTAGAAACATTTTGTGTTGGCCCACATGGTATACTTTTTAAGATTTTAATCGGTTGCTGGAATAATAGACACAAGGGCCTGGAAGGCAACAATCGTGACTGTCCCCATTGACAGACAGGGCATGTGGTCACCCAAACCACCATGCACCAACGTAAGTGGGAGCAAAGCACTTCAAACTGTATGATCTTTGTCTGGTAGAGAACCACTCCATGCTGTCCACACACGGTACTTGTTAGGCACCTGCTGTACATCCGACACAATGCTAGCCAAATGGGGAGGAAAGATGGGTAAGACCATAGGATATTAGAGCATGAAGAACTTTAGAAATCGTGTTCATCACTTTCCAAATAGAGAAATGAAAGCGCAGTGATGTCAAAAGCCTTGTCCAAGGTCAAACACCAGTCGGCGCAACAAAGCCAGCGCCAAAATCCAGGCCTCATGATGTACACAAACACTGTTGTTATATGTGGTCCATTTCATTGCACGTATTCTAACCTTGTCTTTAAAAAGAGCGGTGGAATAAAAAGTAATCTGATATTTAAAAGAAAACAATTCAGTTAGTAAAAAGATAGGGGCAACTTTTAAATAATACTTCGCATGGCCTCAGTTCCCTGCAAATGTCTCGTGGAGATTATTGTTTGGCTGCAAAGGATATTCTGTGTACATAGAAACTTGAGTATTTACTTTTTCAAATCTTATCTTTTTTTAAGAATAGGTGAAACTTTATAAACATCAAAGACTTCACTATGGGGGAGGAATTGGGACTTTTCAGGGTCCCTCTCACCATGTGGAAATGAGATCCCTCTTATGTTCTGGGGTCCTTGGCTTGGAGGTGCTGATCTGTAGAGTCCTGAAGAGAAGTCCTGGGCATTGCCTTCCTGAGCTTTCATGGTGAGTGTCGGTGGGGGGCTTGGAGGGCTGAGGGTGGCCCATTATTCACAGATGAAAGCCGCTCTGCTCTGAATTGCTGATGCTCCTGTTAGTCTGAACTGGATCCAGGACCGTCTTGGAAGGACTGCAGAGGAAAGCCTTAGTTGGAATAGGCGCCCTTTTGTTTTAACTGCACAATGGAAACAAAGCACAAGATGCTCTTGAGTCCGATTCCAAGAGACGAGTAAATGGTAGATCTGTCTATGGTCTATCTATCATCTAGCTGTCTATTTATCTACCTATATGTCTATCTATCTATCTTTGTATCTGTATCTATCTATCTATTAACCTATCTATCCTCTATCCATGTATCTGTCATCTATCGTTACCTATTTATTATCTATCTACTATCTATCTATCATCTATCTATCTACTATCTATCTACTATCTGTCTATCTACTATCTATCATCTATCTATCATCTCCAGCACCTATGCAGCCATCCCATCTAAAGAGGTTGCCTTTCTCGTGACCTCTCTCCTGCATCACTCCTCTTGCTGCCTTGCCTCCCTGTTCCTGTTCGGGTCTCAGCTGCACACACAGCTCTATGCTTCTTCCACTAAATCACACAATTATTGAGATTCCACAGTCTCCCCCAAAGTTTCCCAATCTTTGATATGAAAGTATCTGTTTTGGTTTCCTAGAAATCGAGGGCCTCTGCTAAAGGTCAAGTCCAGGTGTCTGAGCTCTGTTGTGAATTACAGGAGGAAGGACTCTGGAGAGGAGGAAGCCTGCCTCCAGGTCGAGGAGGCGAGGCCTAGGGTTGCCGTGGCTGAGCCCAGTCTACTAAGTGAGTCTCTGTGATGCAAGATCAAGTGTCACTGTTAGTTCTCCTTTTCTTCCAGCCAAGTCCCTGTCCTCCAGGGACACCTGGTAACCCCCCGGGTCCACCCACAGGCTGATTCCCCTGCTTTCCGTATTGCAGCGTCGTGGTAGCGCTCAGAGTTTCCTAAACACACCGTGCACACTCATACCTTCTGGTCTGTGCGCGTGCTGCTCGCTCAGTCGGGAACACCCTTCCCTGTCCCCTTATCCTCATCTGCATTACCCAGGGGAAGACTGGGTCCCCTTTGCTTTGTGCTTCAACAATGCAAGCTTCCAGGCCTGGAGCCTTCTAGGCCACTTACAACACAGGGCTTCTTGTCTGCATCTGCTTGTCTTTGACCTTGACCCCCTCTGGAGGGAGTGCTTCTTAAAGCCAGGGACTGCTGCCCCATATACTTTCATTTTAAAGTGAAGAGGAGCATGATTTTCATAAAAGAACAGTGTGGTTTAGAAGCTGTTCGTACGAGGACTTTCCTTTTTTGGTTAATTTCAGAAAACTTTTCTGATTTTTAGGGGCCTGTCTTTAACAAACTGAGGAGAGATTTCTTACTCCAATCATTGTCCACTTCCCCCAGTTTCACTAATTGCCCATCGTTGGGGCAAGGGAGGGACTTACAATTTTGCCATTTAGCATCAGCCTCTCATTGGACTTTCAGAGTAATAAATTCCACTTATTTAACCCTAATTACGGTAGAGTAAGCATGCGCCAGTAGAACTATACAGAGTCTCCCATTTATCCTGCGAGAAAGAGCGGCCATGATGCTTCTGTGGTTGATGCAGGGGTCAGCTTGTTTTCTTTTGTTCTGTTTGTTGTTGTTGT
The DNA here is from genome assembly GCA_004026885.1 of Lyroderma lyra. NCBI lineage: Eukaryota > Metazoa > Chordata > Mammalia > Chiroptera > Megadermatidae > Lyroderma > Lyroderma lyra. Next base: position 222,198 of record PVJL010001863.1, read on the forward strand.
TGTTGTTGTTGTTTGTTTTTTATTTTGTTTTGTTTTGTTTTGTTTTGTTTTGTCACATGAGCTACTGGAAACACAGAAAGTAACAGAACTAAGTGCGGCTCCTTTGAGCCAGTTGGCTCCGGTTGGAATCATCCAGTTGCACTATGCACACAATCAGACCGCGAGGATGTAGTCTGGAACACAGCAAAACTCAAACATGAAGTTATTAAGATGGAAAAGGGGTTTTCAAATCTTCCCTCCCACCACCCCTCTTCTCTGCCCCGGGGAAAATCCTGCCATCGCCACCCCAGGGCACGGCGGGCGCGGAGAGACGCTTGGGTGGCCCGTGGAGAGAGAGACGCTCCAGACCCCTGGGAGGGTGGACGAGGGAGCTGCTGAGAGACGAGCCGGTGGGAGAAATGGTCGCCTGGCCTCTAACTCCGGATCCCCTTCACGGTTCTGAGAAGCCCAGGTGAGGTTTTGGAGTTCCCTTTTCATTGCTTTTCTGGCTGCAAGACTATGGTTCTTTGACTGCAACGTGGCCCACGCCGTCCCGGGACCTAGAGGAGGGGACGGAAACAGCGCCGCTCCCTGCCGGCCCGGCTCGCGGCGCTTCTCTGCCCCACGCGGCCCGGTGCGCTGCGCAGCCGTTTCCTCACAGCAAGATGATTACGGCGAGAGCGCGGAGGAGAGTGGGAAATGGCACGTGATCCACAAAAACAGTCTCTGAGCAGCAGTGTACTCCCGCTTGGCACAAATCAAAGGACCTTTTTGTTGTCGCTGCTGTTGCCAGAAGAAAGTCCAGGCTACTTTTCAGGACTGTGAAAACCTCAAAGTTTTGCCTGGAGGAATTTCCTCCTACAAGAGAATTTTGAAAATCTTGACTTTGATCTGCCTTGTTTGATCCCCGGAAAGTAATATCGGCACTATTTCAGGGTTGAGCAGAGTATCCCATTAAGCTGCCATCGCCGTGAAATGATTACTTCTGCTTGAACAGAGGCAGATTTAAAATAAGACAGAAGCCTTCCACCAAAAGCATCGCATGCACCCATGTGGTGGACACACAGTCATCTCAATAACCCGGCTAACCAGATGGCCTTCAGAAGTCCCTGCTGACAGGGCTAGAGGCCCGAGGTTTACACCCTGCTCAGTACAGGGGGCAGGGTCAAGGCCACCTCCATCCCTGCCACCTCACCTGCAACTGCCGATAGCAAAATCTGGTTTACATCTTGGGGACGTTGTTTGTCTTAAAAAAAAGAAATGTTTAAAAGCCGTGCGTAGCGCATCCATCGGTAGCTCTAAATGGCTGTTTTCAAACGGTGCGTACGTCAGTTACCTGAAACTCAGAACACATTCCCCCCCTCCAGATATGATATGGAAGATGGTGGTAGGTCCTGAACCCACCCATAGCAGCCTAGTGTGTTGCCCACCGTGTTCTAGAAAAGTCAGGACGAACATGGAATTGTCACTGCAAATGGATGTTCTAGAAGAGGAGACTCCCTGCAGTTCTACTGAAGGACAGAAAATATCAGTGATAATAACATTATGTATTGAACATGGGGTGTGTGACAGGCTCCCTCCCGGGCGGTTTATGCGTGTCATCTTGTGTGTTATTCATTGGAGCTGACCCTCCCACGCTGTGACCGTGTGGCAGACACTTCACAGGCCTCTTACCCGGTCTCACAGACAGAAAATCGAAGTCAGAGAAGGTGGTTAATTCGTTGATCTTTGTTCGTGTTTCCATCAGGTTTTCAAATACCTGGTAGAATGATTGCTTTCAAGAGGTCTGACCCATCCGGGGCCCATACCTTCAGATGTGCACTCTGGGCCATGATGGGCGGGGTGACAGGCCAGGGGGCATGCCCACGTGGCCAGCCCATCAGCAGGACCGGGAGAGCCAGTGGGTTTGTATCATGCATCACCACGTATCAACTGTGGGAGCCAAGCAAGTTGTGTGACCTCTCTGAGCCCCATTGTCCTTACCTGTTTACTGAGGTAAGGGTAAGGTCCCCTCAGGGACTTGAGTGCCAATCAAAGGGGCGCTTTCAATGTCTCGGCACAGTGCTGGTGCATGGTGGTTACTGTAACTCACCTGTGTCTCCTGATGCTCTGAGTCACACAAAGCCTCGCCTCGACCACTTTGAACTCTGGACCCACATGAGACATAGGGCAGTTCTGGTGATTTCTATAGAGACCTAGTTATATAATCTATCTCACAATGGGAAAAGCCCGGGATACCCAGGGCAACAAAAATGGTGGATAGCATGCAGCCAACCTCAGATTCAGCCCCGCAGTGGTGTGATTGAGCCAGAATATGTTGAATCCTCTCAATCTTTGGTAGATGGCTCTAGAAACTTCTAAAAGAAGTAAGCTAGGCCTGGAAGCAAATACTACAGAAGAATGGCCACCTCCGCTTTTCTTCATGCCAAGTGTGTAACAAGACGGCAAAGGTGGAGCCCGAGGCGTGGGGTCTGGACCACAGTCCCGGCACACCACACTTCCGGGCACGAGTCTCTCAGAGTTGGGGACAGAGGATGGCCGTGAAAGGCCTGTGTCCTATGTCCATCAGGTTTGCTTGGGTACAACAGCCCTTCCCCCAGGTCCTCATGGGATGGGCCTCTCCAGAAGGCGTTATTTATATTTCTTTTCTTTTTTAATGTTATGAGTAGAGGAAAGGGAAAGCTTACCTTTAAAATAAAAACTTGTTTTGTGAATTCATGAAAAAAAATTTTAAAAAGACTGGAAAGGGATTGAGAACTGCCCAGCAGAGAAGTGGATTCTTGAGTTACATCTCCAAACACTGCAGGCTACTGGAAGAAAAAGCAAGGTCTGAAAGCAGCCCAGCTCTCTAAAAATGCGAGGGCTGTCCAGAAAAAATCCAGCCATTGTGAACATACGAGACGGTCACGTGGCAGGATACTTTGCGGACAGCCCTGCTAGTACGCATATACATCCGTTCATTATCAATTGAACTGATACAAAAGATTGGAGCGTGCAAGTAAGAACGTATTCAAATGCTCTTAATTGTAAATTTCCCGCACCTGTAACTTCAATGTGACTTTGTGTCTCTTACAGAATCTGTTACCTGTTTTTATACTTTGCAACTCAGACTATGTGTCACAAAATCAGACTATGAATAAATGCTTACATACAATTCAAATCAGTAAAATGAGTCCCGTCATTGACAAATCAGCGTCTTCTAACAAATGTATAATGAACCGTGTTGGTGGGTATTTTCATAAGACACAAGTGAAACCATGAGGATGTGTGTGGGAACTTCTCTCATTTGTCAACGATGCGAGTGACATCTTTGCTGAATCAGGTAATAGTTTCCTAATACTGTAAGAATGTGTCCTCAATGCTTTGGTATTATTCACGACATGACTGCTATAGACTCGTACAACATATTTTTATGTTTAACTGTATCATTAACACACTTCTATGCCTTTCTTAAATCAAGACAATAAACAAAACTAAACACTAACTCACAGCAATTCCTATCATGTAAACACCCCTATCATGGCCATTTCAGGCTACCAAGGTGACATCACTAAATACAGAGTTGGAAGGCGATGCCCAGGACTACTAGTATGATGTATTTCCACCACAATGGTAGCATAGATGTAAGTGTCCTCAACAGCGTGAATACTAATGAAATGTAAAATAGCTGGGAACTAATGAGATTTGAGTATTCATAACTGTAATATAACAATGTAATAAATGAAAACATTATATGTATAACTTAGTTTTAATATGCCTTTCTTTAACCAGCCCACAAAAACCCTTGAAAATTTAGAACCAACAGTTACTAGCAGGCGGGTTCGAGGAGGCTGCAGTCCCCACCGCTAAGGCGGTGAGCGGAAGTCAGGCAGGAGGCCTGCAGGAAAAGCGGGGGGCTGGGCCCTTCCTCCCGGAGGCAATGCCGAGGTAAAGTGGGGAGCAGGCACGGAGAGACAGCTCAGCTCGACGATGGGCAATGGCTTCTAGAAAGCCATTTGGGCCAGGAACAGGGAAACCAAAACCGGCCAGCACCCCGTTGCCCTGGTGTGGTTGCAGCATGGAGGAACCACATCCTTCTAGTCACTAACCCCAGGGTCCCTCCTTCTCACCTCTACGGTCACAGCTCAAAGGCCGCCGCCCCAGGGAGGTTTGCTGGGACTTCTCCCTTTCCTTGTCACTCATCCCAGCTATAGTATCTTCAACCTGCAGTCCCGGTAGACTGCACGCCCTGCAAGGGTAGGAGCGTCCGCTTTCCTGCCTTGCCCTCGGGGCCCACCTAGCACAGAGCTTGGCACGTAGGGGGCGCTCACTAGATATTCCAGACGCCACATTCAATGGCCAATTCCAGTCTGGTCAGGATTCCGGAATGGCCTTCCTGGGCCTTATCTCAGTCTTGGCTTCCTGTTTGGACTCAGGTTGCAGATAAAAGGTGGAGGTGAGTTGCACGGCCTTATCAACTGGGCAAACTTAGCTGGGGTCACCTTTCAGGTTAAAGAAACCACGGCAGGGGAAGTTTCAGCATGAGGTCATAGAGGGAAACTTGTGGGCTGGGTTCCCTAATCTCGAAGCAGTTTTATTCTCGCATTTGCTCATTCATTCATTCATTCTTGGTTCGTTCACAGGCATGCTTTTAACACTGACTTTGTGTCTGGCACTGGTACACGCTCAGTCTTTGCAGAACAATATTTGTAAAGAAGTCTTCCGGAGTCAGCCAGAGATGGCTCCAAATTCTGGGTCTTTACAGAGAGCCTGTGAATGCTTGGGTATGTTGCTTAACCTCCCTGAGCCTCAGTTTCCCTTCTTTGTGAAAAGGGCTAATCGGCTTTCTCTTGCAGGGCTGTTGCAAGGTCCCAAAATGATGAAATAGCTGAAATGACCAACTCCTAGTTGGAGCGCCCATATGTGTTAGTTCCCAGCACACCCCACCCCTACCCCCACTCCGCCTGTCTCCGCCACAGCTCTGAGTGGTTTGTCCCACCTCCTTTTTCAAAGCTTTTCCTCTTCTCCAGCATTAAACCATTTGGAAAGTTTGTGCCAGTGTCATTCAGAGCTTCTCGAAGTGCGGTGCCCAGACCACCAGCATCAGTCGCCTGGGGAGCCTGTTACGATTCAAATTCCTGGGCTCTGATGTAGTTTTATAGGATCTGAACCTCTGGAGGCTCAAGCAGATGGCATTGCAAACACGTTCCTGCAGCGAGAACACCTGCGCAGTGTTCATGCAGCCTTGGAGAAGCCCCTTGGCAGCAATAATTCGTGCCAAAGATCTAGACTCAGCTTGTCCAGAAAGCAGAACTGAAACAGGGTCCAGGAACGCCCATGTGCTTAGTGAGCAAGGAGCCTGGGGGGCAGGAGCAGGGATGTGAAATTATGTTGGCGCGAAAGGCAGGGGGGTGAGACAGGGATGGAGGAGATGCCCCATGGCAGTGTCCAGGCCAGGCGGAAACAAGGGGATGCCCCCCGAGCCTGAGGGTGCAAGCACGTCCCACCCTGGAGGTGGCAGTATGCTCCAGGAGTCACCTGAGAGGGTCCGGGTGGGCCCCCCGCCCTGCAGAGGGGCCAGCTGACAACAAAATTCTCTGGGTCAGTCCTGGTTCCACAGCTTCTGTCCCCTTGTTAGAGTGTGGACCCTGATGACAATAATAGCTGCTACCACTGATGCTTGGAAAAGAGAAGAGGCCTGAGGGTCCAATTCTCATTCAGATCCTGGCTCTGGCCTGGGATAGAGGGTGGAATCAAGAAAGTCGTGAGCCTCCGTTCACTCGTCCGCAAAGTGGGGGTAGGGAGGAACCGACGACACAGACATGTTGAAAGCCGGGCTGTGGGCAGGCGAAGAGGAGGTGCTCAATGGCTGTTCCTTGCTCCCCACCCTTGTTCCAGGATGGGAGGCCAGGCAGCAGCCTGCCCCTCACCCCGCAGATGTCCACAGTTGGGTCAGCCCAAGCTGCCCTGGCAGCCACACCAACCTGAAGCCACCCACAGAGATGCTTTGCCTGCCTTTACCCTTTGACAGACGGGCCTGTGCCAGACACAGAAGGTTTGCGTCTTCCAGGGCTGGAGGGCGTGGCGGGAAGAGCTCAGGCACTGGGAGGCCTGTGAGATAGCGCTGGTGGCCAACAGGCAAGCCCGAGATGTTCGCACACAGGGGAAGAGCCAGTGGCCGGTGAAGGACAGGGGGGACTGGAGACCCAACCCCTTGGCTATGAGGCCCTGGGGATGATGGGAAGTGCCCGGCAGTCTAAGCAGTGACATGTGATTCCCCATGATTCCAGGCTCAGGGACACGCTGCTGCTCGCAGGGCTTTTGCATTAAAAATCCAGCATGGGGCACCCTGAGGAGCATCGCTTCTGCTCCAAGTGTGTTCAGTGGCTCCGTGGGCAATGTACACCCCTGGCTGTTCCCCGTCTCCGTCCTCACTCCCCCTTCGGCTCCTTTCCCTGGATCATCATCACTCTTGGGACCTTGGAGTCAGGGCTGGGCTACTGTGGCATCAACAGCAGCATGAAGCAGCATGGAGGCGGGCAGGCATGCTCCCCACCCTGACGGGCTTTCTTGGAGCTTCTGGTAGAAACTTCAAATGAAGTTTTTCTCTTTGGGTGCACCTTGCAGGGATTTACTAGAACGCTGTCATGTAGCAGGGCGACAAAACAAAACCACTGAGGGGAATTTAACTGCCCTCACTCCTCACCCCCACTTCCCCCACCATCACCAAAGGCAAGAGGCATTTGGCTAGACCCTCTCCCCTCACCCCTCTGCTGATTTCAGACAGGCCTGGGTGGAGCCCAGGAATTTGGAAGCAAGTTGCAGCCTCAGAGCCTCAGGGTGAAGCTCAGTGATGCAAATGAGTGTCCCCGGTTCTTTTTAGAACTGCGGTAACTTTAAGCCCCTGCTGCTCCATATCCTGACTGGGGTCCTCCAGCCCCCTCCCCATCAACTGACCCCTCACCCTGCCCCGCCTCACCACACAGGAACACACTTTTGTGGTCTAGAAGATTCTCCGGTCTCATCTCACTGATTGGTCCTGCCCAGCTCTCCAAGAACACCCTCGTTCAAAGGCACAGCTAACCTAAGAGCTTGTCTCCCTGGCTCCAAACGCTCTCTGCTCTGCTGCCAAGTTCAGCTTCACAGAACCGGACTCCGTCCATGCATTTCCCCCTGTGTCCTGATGTCACATTTGTTTTGTCCTTGCAGACCCGGCCCTTTCATTAAGCCTGGTGTCCTCTGCGCCCTCTAGTGGTGTGTTCGGGTTACAACAGAGAACAGGGGTCTGACAGGCTCCTGCCTTCACGGAGCTTCTGTTCTAGGGAACAAATGACCAAATAAATGCGTAATTGCCAGTGGTTGTGAGAAGGCACACCCTTTCACCCCCAAAGCTTCCTAACCCCCTGTCCTTCGTCTGTGCCTCCTTTGTCACCGAAACACTTGATTTCACTCAGAATTACATGTGTGGTGGAAGCAAATTGACAAGGCTCTGCATGCGGGACCCCAGGAGCCCTGGCCGGCTCCCATTCCCCCACAGTCCTGGTGCACCAAAGGCTGAAAACTGCTCATTTTAAGTTTGGGGGTTCAGGGCAGTTGGGTAGGTGCCCTTGTGTGGCCCTGAGGACCGGGGCTTCCTTTCATCTCCCCCGCGCTTAAGTTCCCTCCTTCCCTGGCCTTCCAGGTCCAGTCCAGGTGGCCAGGGTCCCTCCCCACAGAAGCCTCAGGAGAGCGAAAAGGAGCAGCGCCTCCCGGGCTCTGCCCGCACCCCCACCCCC